>CM031372.1:55849479-56214069 GCA_018208015.1 Medicago ruthenica | reverse complement strand
AAGCAAACTTGAGTTGGAAGCTAGAGAAATAGGAAGAATAAGGAAGGACCAAGCTAGGGTTTGCAAGAAACGAGTTGAACCAGCACCAAACAAGGTTTAGGTGAGCTCATTTCAGATTATAGAACCTAATTAGAGTGTCTTTGGCAAGTTTTACATGTTTTAGAAAGTTTTCTAGTTTACCCTAATTTCCTTGATTGTTTAATCCTTGCTCATGAGTGTTAATAATTGTTAATTTATGAAAGAAATCATATTTATCATGTTTGAGAAGCATGGGTACCATTAAATGGGCAAAAATGGTGGAAATCACGTTTTTACACAGTTTTTACTGATACGGTCGCTGTAGCGACGGACGGTCGCTTGTAGCGACCAAACTGGGATTATCCCTGCCTAGCCGCGCTTGTAGCGACCACACAGGCGCTTGTAGCGACGGTTGTCGCTTGTAGCGAGGAACTGGGCGCTGTAGCGACCAAGTTCTGCCTGCAGTCGCTTGTAGCGACCAGGAGGGCGCTGTAGCGACCAGCCTTGAACAGTCCAACCTAGTTGAGCTGTTTTGGGGGTTCTGGTTCGCGTGCGCATGGCTTTTGGCAACTGATTTTCTATAATACATTTTTAGAAACTTAAACCACCATTTTAGTTCCTTTCAAATGCTTCCAAAGATTAAAATATTATTTGAGCAAAGGTTACACAAAGCTTGGAAATTCATGAAGTAAAGTTAAAAGCTAAAGTAAGCCCTAGGAATGGCTCATGAGAATGATACAATGAGTAAGATTAGAATCCTTTATAGGTTAAGCACTTATGAATGATTACATGAGGTATAAGAATACGATATGAATATGTTATATAATATGATCACGTGTTCATCAGACTCCGGGATTCGCCGGATGGGATTTCTCCGAAAGGGCTATCCACACGTAAGATAAAAGATTTAAGCATGTCCAGCAGGCTCCGGGATTCGCCGGATGGGACTTCTCCGAGAGGGTTGTCCACATGTAAAATAAGATGTGTCCAGCAGGCTCCGGATTATGCCGGATGGGGCTTCACCGAGAGGGTTGCCTACACAAAGATAAGAGGAGTCCGGTGTTAGCCTGATATGATAGGAATTTCACCGGTATGATGGGAGTTGTACTTCGGGGTTACTCCACCCGGATGCACTCCGTAAAACGAACCAAGATAATGTTATGATTGTTCAACCCTAACAGCTAACTTAATGATATGACATGAATACGTATATTTTATATGCAAAATGAGTTATGATGATTAGTTCCTAGTGAACGAGATGTGATCATAGGATGTCCCCAAGATCACTCCGTATAAGTCTAAGATTAAGAATGGACTATGAAAGGTATAAGATAAGACTTGGCGATCATAGGAATCCCCAAGATCGCTGAGGTAGGCACGGCGACCCTAGGTTCCCTGAGGTTGCCAAACAGTAGGTAGGGTAGGAGCTCACTGAGACTTTATGTCTCATCCCTTTCCTTCTGGTGCAGGTTCTTCGCAGGAAGCACGACGAAAAGGTAAAGAGAAAGCTATGGACTGATCGTGCTGCTTACGTTTTTTTATATGGATATTTGTATAAGAATGATGTATCATGATGTACATAAAGAAGAATGTTTTGTATCGGATGATGAGTTGTATGATAAACTTATGCAATGTATAATTATTACCAATCTTTCTGTATTGTATTTAATGTATCCGGTACGAAAATTTTAATACTCGTAAGAGATCCTAGGCAATCTCTATATGGGTGTTACAATTTGGTATCAGAGCAGGTCGATTCAGACCGTGCCTTGGGTCATTAAAGTACAATCCAAGTTTATGGACCTCTTGGATCCAGGACATTATTCTAGATGTTATGTTCAGTTAAAACTGATCACTTTGACTTGTATATGACAGCTAGGATAAGATGTCTGGGAGAAGAAGAGGTAGACCTCGTACTAATCAAGCTAGTGACGAGAGTGGAGGACCCAGTCAGAATTCATGGGAACTGATGATGCAACAACAGCAGGCCTGGCAGCAGCAATACCAAGAGCAACAAGCTCAGAATGCATTACAGTATCAGCAAATGATGCTGATGATGCAACAACAATCTCAGCAACAAGCCCAGGCTCAACAGCAGTGGATGGAAATGATGCAACAGGGTCAAGGTTTCCATCCACAGCCACCACCCCCTCCAGTAATTGGCAACCCTGTGTTCAGGGAATATAACAGACATCACCCTCCGGAGTTCAATGGTGAAGGTGAACCACAAGAAGCAAGAAAGTGGATTAAGCAAATGGAAAAGATTTTTAGAATGGCTGAATGTTCAGAGGAAGATAAAGTAGTCTATGCAACAAATCAACTCAGAGGCGCAGCAGAAGACTGGTGGGAATCTGCTCAGCGCAGGATGGAAGCCAATGGTGTAGAAGTGAATTGGGAGAACTTTAAAGGAGTGATGTTAGAAAAGTATTTACCTTTGTCCTACAAGGTAAAGAAAGAACAAGAGTTCTTAGAGTTGAAACAAGGTAATATGTCGGTTGCTGAGTTCACAAAGAAATTTGAGGAGTTGTCCTACTATTCTACACACAACGAATATGCTGAGAATGAAGTGTGGAAAATGAATCAGTATAAAAGAGGTTTAAGAGGCGAGATTGACACTGCAGTAAGTCTCCAAAGAACTGCAAGTTACGATGAATTGGTACATGACAGTTTGGTGGTCGAAGCAGGACTTGCAAAGACCTCAAAGGAAAGATCAGTGGCTTTTGAGAGAAGGAAGAGCAGGATGCAGGATAAGTATCATGACAAGTTGAAACCGAAGGGATCTCCTCAAAGGGGTAAACAGACGTATTCACCGAAAGCTGGTGCTATGTGCAACAATTGTGGAAAGTCACATTATGGCGAATGCATGAAGGGTACAGGTATATGTTACGGATGTAAGAAGCCGGGGCATATTATTGCAAATTGTCCAGAACGGAGAAACAGAAGTGGAATTGAAGGAACTACCACAAGCAAAGGAAGGGTGTACTCCCTTGATGGTGCAAAGGCCCTGGCAAATGAAGATCTGATTGCCGGTATGTGTTATCTTGGCTCATACCCAGTAAAAGTTCTTTTTGATTGTGGCGCTTCATGCTCTTTTATTTCATATAAATGTGTGGAGACGCTTCAATTGTCTTTGTCTCCGCTGAATCCTCCCATGTTAGTATCTACCGCTACTGAGGGCGGAATTGAGGCAAGTTATGTTTGTGAAAACTGCCCTATCACTGTGTCCAGTAAGACTTATTATGTTGATTTAGTTTGTCTCCCGATGGAGCAGCTGGATGTGATTTTAGGCATGGATTGGCTCTCTGCTAATCATGTCTATATAGGATGTTCAGAGAAGAGTATTTATATGCCTACCAGTGATACGACAGAAGGTGTGGCTTTATCAGAATTGATTAACCGCACCCATCAGTTAATCCAGTTTATTTGTGCTCAAGACAAAGGATTTTATGTAATGCTCACTGTGGCTTCAGAGTCAGAGTTAAGTCCCAGTGACATTCCTGTTGTGAATGAATACCTAGATGTTTTTCCTTCAGAAGTCACGAATTTACCTCCAGAGCGTGAGGTGGAGTTTTCAATTGACTTGATTCCAGGAGCGGAGCCAGTATCTGTGGCACCGTACAGAATGTCACCAACAGAGTTGAAAGAGTTGAAATCTCAGCTCGAAGATTTAATTCAGAAACATTTCATCAGACCTAGTGTATCACCTTGGGGTGCTCCAGTCTTGTTAGTCAAGAAAAAGGATGGAAGCATGAGGCTATGTATTGATTACCGTCAACTTAACAAAGTGACCATCAAGAACAGGTATCCTCTTCCAAGGATTGATGATCTTCTAGACCAGCTCAAGGGAGCAACAGTATTTTCCAAGATTGATCTTCGATCGGGTTATCATCAGATTCGAATTAAGTCTTCAGATGTGTCTAAGACGGCGTTTCGAACGCGTTACGGACACTATGAATTTCGGGTTATGCCTTTTGGTGTAACTAATGCTCCAGCTGTATTTATGGATTACATGAATAGGATATTTCAGCCCTATCTCGATCAATTTGTGGTAATTTTCATTGATGACATTTTGATCTATTCTAAGGACCCTCAGGAGCACGCTCAACATTTGAGAATTGTATTGGATGTTCTTAGAGTCAAGCAGTTGTATGCTAAGTTTAGTAAATGTGAGTTCTGGTTATCCGAGATTAAGTTCTTGGGTCATGTTATTTCTCGAGGAGGAGTAGCTGTTGATCCATCTAAAGTCGAAGCTGTGCTTAATTGGGAAAGACCAAGGAATGTAGCTGAAGTCAGGAGCTTTCTAGGCTTGGCAGGTTATTATCGAAGATTCATTATGAAGTTTTCTCAGATTGCTTTACCCCTGTCACGCCTCACCAGAAAAGATGTACCCTTTATTTGGGATGATGAATGTGAAGAAAGTTTCAGAGTTTTAAAGAAGAAATTGACTAAGGCCCCAGTGTTGGCAATACCAGATCCTGAAAGGAGATACACCGTTTTCTGCGATGCATCTTCCAAGGGACTGGGAAGTGTTCTCATGCAAGGAGAAAATGTAATAGCGTATGCGTCCAGACAGCTCAAGACCCATGAGGAGAATTACCCCACTCATGATCTTGAGTTAGCAGCTATAGTTTTTGCATTGAAGATATGGAGACACCATTTGTATGGTGCACAATTTGATTTGTTCAGCGACCATAAGAGTTTGAAGTATTTGTTCGATCAACGAGATCTGAATATGAGACAAAGGCGATGGATGGAGTATTTGAAGGATTTTGATTTTGATCTGAAATACCATCCAGGAAAGGCAAATGTGGTGGCAGATGCCTTAAGTCGAAAGGCTTTGATTAAAGCTGAGGTGATGATGCACACGTGTGGGCTGTATGAGAAGTTTAGAGACCTTAACCTCCATGTTACGGATTTGGATGGTGGCATCTTGTTGAATAAGTTAGAGATTTCGTGCGACCTACGACCTAGGATTGCACAAGCGCAATGTATGGATATGGATCTTCAAAGAAAAGCTAGCCAACCGGAGTTTTCTTTTGCACCTGATGGAACATTACTATTTGAGGGAAGAGTTTATGTTCCGAACGATGGGGAATTAAAAAGGTTGATTTTAGAAGAGGCGCATAAGAGCAGTTTCAGTATTCATCCAGGCACCACCAAGATGTACCAAGATTTGAAAAGAGATTATTGGTGGCCGAGCATGAAAAGAGATATTGCGGATTTTGTAGCGCGATGCATTGTCTGTCAGCAGGTGAAGATTGAACATCAAAGGCCAGCCGGAATGTTAGTACCCTTGGAAATTCCACAATGGAAATGGGAAGATATAACCATGGATTTTGTGAGTGGATTGCCTCGGACGCAGCGAGGACATGACTCCATATGGGTGATAGTGGACCGGTTAACCAAGTCAGCACATTTCTTGCCGGTTAAGACCACTCACCGAGCCTCTCAGTATGCTGAGTTGTTTATTTCAGAAATAGTGAAACTCCATGGTGTACCAGCTAGTATAGTATCTGACAGAGACCCTATCTTCACATCTCACTTTTGGAAAGCTTTTCAGAAAGCTTTGGGGACAAGATTAAAGATGAGCACGTCCCATCATCCTCAAACAGATGGCCAATCAGAAAGAACTATTCAGACCTTAGAGGATATGCTACGTGCATGTATTCTAGAAGATGGAGGAAGTTGGAACGATCACCTACCCTTGATTGAATTTTCTTACAACAACAGTTACCATTCTAGCATTGGAATGGCACCTTATGAAGCCCTGTATGGTAGGAAATGTAGAACCCCGCTTTGTTGGGCTGAGGTTGGAGATAAGAGCATTTTGGGTCCAGAAATTATTCAGGAGACGACTCTGAAAATTAAGTCCATTCAAGATAAGATGAGAACAGCACAGAGTCGCCAGAAGAGTTATGCTGATAGGAGGCGAAGACCCTTAGAGTTTGAAGAAGGAGATCATGTATTTCTTAAGGTTACACCCAAGCTGGGATTAAGAGGAGCATTCAGAACTAAGAAACTTTGTCCAAGATATGTTGGACCATTCCAGATACTTCGTCGTGTTGGTCCGGCAGCTTATCAGTTAGCGCTGCCCCCAGCCATGTCAGGATTGCATGATGTGTTCCACGTCTCCCAGCTGAGGAAGTTTGTCCCTGATCCTTTCCAACCAGTGGAATTGGACAGTATTGATTTGAGATCAGACTTGACTTTTCAACCTGAGCCAGACCAGATAATTGATCGCGATGTTAAGACCTTGCGAAACAAGGAAATCCCTATTGTCAAAGTTGTGTGGAAGGGTTCTCCCGACGGCGAAGCAACGTGGGAGTTAGAATCAGAGATGCAAGAGAACTATCCCCATCTATTTTCAGGTAAATTCTAAATTTCGAGGACGAAATTTCTTTAAGGGGGGTAGATTGTAATATCCCGCTTATTAGTATCAGTTATCAGTGTTAGAAGCAAATAATGAGCGTGGCAATTTAGTAATTCATGCGATGGCAAAATCGTAAATATGATAAAGAAGAGGATTATAAGAATATTGGAAAAGGGAGATATTTTCATTCTCATGTTTCTTCTCCTTCTTTCTCTCCTTGAACCAGCCATCCTCTCCCCATTTCTCTCCCTCACACGCCACTCTTTCTCACTCTAATCCTTCAAGCCTTCATCCCAAATCCTTGTGAGAAGCTTATTTAAGCAAACTTGAGTTGGAAGCTAGAGAAATAGGAAGAATAAGGAAGGACCAAGCTAGGGTTTGCAAGAAACGAGTTGAACCAGCACCAAACAAGGTTTAGGTGAGCTCATTTCAGATTATAGAACCTAATTAGAGTGTCTTTGGCAAGTTTTACATGTTTTAGAAAGTTTTCTAGTTTACCCTAATTTCCTTGATTGTTTAATCCTTGCTCATGAGTGTTAATAATTGTTAATTTATGAAAGAAAATCATATTTATCATGTTTGAGAAGCATGGGTACCATTAAATGGGCAAAAATGGTGGAAATCACGTTTTTACACAGTTTTTACTGATACGGTCGCTGTAGCGACGGACGGTCGCTTGTAGCGACCAAACTGGGATTATCCCTGCCTAGCCGCGCTTGTAGCGACCACACAGGCGCTTGTAGCGACGGTTGTCGCTTGTAGCGAGGAACTGGGCGCTGTAGCGACCAAGTTCTGCCTGCAGTCGCTTGTAGCGACCAGGAGGGCGCTGTAGCGACCAGCCTTGAACAGTCCAACCTAGTTGAGCTGTTTTGGGGGTTCTGGTTCGCGTGCGCATGGCTTTTGGCAACTGATTTTCTATAATACATTTTTAGAAACTTAAACCACCATTTTAGTTCCTTTCAAATGCTTCCAAAGATTAAAATATTATTTGAGCAAAGGTTACACAAAGCTTGGAAATTCATGAAGTAAAGTTAAAAGCTAAAGTAAGCCCTAGGAATGGCTCATGAGAATGATACAATGAGTAAGATTAGAATCCTTTATAGGTTAAGCACTTATGAATGATTACATGAGGTATAAGAATACGATATGAATATGTTATATAATATGATCACGTGTTCATCAGACTCCGGGATTCGCCGGATGGGATTTCTCCGAAAGGCTATCCACACGTAAGATAAAAGATTTAAGCATGTCCAGCAGGCTCCGGGATTCGCCGGATGGGACTTCTCCGAGAGGGTTGTCCACATGTAAAATAAGATGTGTCCAGCAGGCTCCGGATTATGCCGGATGGGGCTTCACCGAGAGGGTTGCCTACACAAAGATAAGAGGAGTCCGGTGTTAGCCTGATATGATAGGAATTTCACCGGTATGATGGGAGTTGTACTTCGGGGTTACTCCACCCGGATGCACTCCGTAAAACGAACCAAGATAATGTTATGATTGTTCAACCCTAACAGCTAACTTAATGATATGACATGAATACGTATATTTTATATGCAAAATGAGTTATGATGATTAGTTCCTAGTGAACGAGATGTGATCATAGGATGTCCCCAAGATCACTCCGTATAAGTCTAAGATTAAGAATGGACTATGAAAGGTATAAGATAAGACTTGGCGATCATAGGAATCCCCAAGATCGCCGAGGTAGGCACGGCGACCCTAGGTTCCCTGAGGTTGCCAAACAGTAGGTAGGGTAGGAACTCACTGAGACTTTATGTCTCATCCCTTTCCTTCTGGTGCAGGTTCTTCGCAGGAAGCACGACGAAAAGGTAAAGAGAAAGCTATGGACTGATCGTGCTGCTTACGTTTTATTATATGGATATTTGTATAAGAATGATGTATCATGATGTACATAAAGAAGAATGTTTTGTATCGGATGATGAGTTGTATGATAAACTTATGCAATGTATAATTATTACCAATCTTTCTGTATTGTATTTAATGTATCCGGTACGAAAATTTTAATACTCGTAAGAGATCCTAGGCAATCTCTATATGGGTGTTACAATAATAGTGATAAAGAGTTATTACTAATTATTATCTAATTTTTGGATAATGATGAATTATTGATAATGAATATTGATGTGTTATTTAAGGATGTAATTGATATATTATTTTAAGATGTGTAAGCTAAATGGATTATTTGAAGATGTGTTATTTAAAAGTGTTATTTAAAGATGTGTGATTTACTGATGTGCTATATAAAGATGTGTGATTTAAAGATATGTGATTTGAAGATGTGTGATTTAAAGATGTGTTATATAAAGATGTGTTATTTGAAGATGTGTTATTTAAAGATGTGATATTTAAAGATGTGTGATTTAATGATGTGTTATATAAAGATGTGTTATTTAAAGATGTGTGATTTAATGATGTGTTATATAAAGATGTGATATTTGAAGATGTGTAATTTAAAGACGTGCTATATAAAGATGTGTTATATAAAGATGTGTTATTTGAAGATGTGTGATTTAAAGATGTGTTATATAAAGATGTGTTATTTGAAGATGTGTTATTTAAAGATGTGTTATTTAAAGATGTGTAATTGTTGAGTCATATAAAGATGTGCATTGTTGAGTCATTATTTGATGTTCATGCATTCATGGTCAGTCCGATTTAAAGATGTGATTTAAAGATGGGGGATAAATCAGTAACATACCTCTGATATCCAAAACCGGTACCACATGCATATAGAGTCGAGTTAGGGGCATTGCATACATAGTTGTAAGTCTATTTGAAGATGTGTAATTAAAAGATGTGTTATTTTAAGATGTGTAACTATTTAAAGATGTGATATTTAATGATGTGCTCCTATATGATTATGTGTGAATGATCAGTGTTTTTGTTAATGACTACTTAATGTTATTACTTGTTTTTGAAGCTTACTGGTTATTATAAGATGTTGAATTGATGTCTATTGATTGTATTTTAAAGAATGTATATGTTATAAATGTGAATATTACTTGACTGCAATATATACATGTCTAGCTGCAATTGATGATTATTTTATCTGAATCTACACATGTGTTTGTCCCTCTCTTGTGTTGGATATATTCTCACCCTCTTAAATTGGACTGTACTCTCGCCGGGTACAGATTCACAGGAAGAAGATAATTAGTAGCAGTGAGTCCCAGAGGATGGCGTTGGAGCCTTCTTATTTACTTTTGCCGCTTTTGGGAGTTTTATCGAGTCGTCGCTCTGATTAGTAACACTAGGGAATAGGGATTTATTTTATTTCAGATTTTGTTTTAGAATTCTTTCGAATTCAGTTTTGTTGTGGATTTTAAAGATGTGAAAAACTACTTTGATGTTTTGAGAACTTTTCCGCTGCGACGTTTTTAATTTAAATGAAGTCCTTTTTGAATTGATGAAGATGTGTGACACCCTTGCATGCTTATTTAATTATGGTATTTTTATTAAAATTAAAATGTGGGGTTTAGGGTGTTACAAAATTTCGGCAGGGAGGTATTTTAAAATACCTCATTTTTGTTCCGAAGGCAACCGTTTTTATTATTTTTATTTTCTGTTATTTTATTATTATTATTATTATTTTTATTTTTTTTACTATTATTTATTTCCTTTTTATTTTATTCTTTTTTAGTTTTTATTTTGTTATTTTCGTTTTTTTATTATTGTGTTTTTATGGTTTTGATTTTATTCATTTTTAAGTCATTTTAGTCCATTTTCAGTCCAAGGCCCAGAGGGGCAGTTTTGTCATTTTTGTTTTTGCCCATTATTTTACTATAAATAGCACTGTTCACGAAAAAGTACAGGCAGTCACAGTACAATCAACAGTACCAATCAGAGCCACCACTCCCTCAACCACAGAACCACCCACAACCACCAACATAATCCATTTCCGGCCACCGGAAAACCAAAAAAAATCAAAAGATTCAGAGTATCACATAAACAACACACAGCCATACGAAACTCACAACCATCCACACAAATCAAAACCGAATCCATACGAAACTCACAACCATCCACACAAATCAAAACCGAATCCATACGAAACTCACAACCATCCACACAAATCAAAACCGAATCCATACTAATATCAAACCATAAATCCGAATCGCAAGCAAAACCGAACCAACATCCACTACACAAACGAAATCAAGTCAGCAAATCGAAGCTTGAGCTCAGAACAACAACGTCGAAAGGGAACTAAGGTAGTTTTCTTCGTTTTGGTTTCGTTTAGATCTAGGTTTTGTTTGGTGAAATTTCTAAAAGCTGGCTTCGGATTCGTGAGAGAAATGGAAAGGAAGAGAGGATGTGAGAAGAACTTGAGAGAAGTAGAAAGAGTTTGAGAAAAATGGAGAGATTGTGAGAGAAAATGGTGAGGACGTGAGTATGAGTGAGAGAACGAGAGAAATTTGAGAGAGGAAGAAAGAAGATAAGAAGAAGAAAGAGAAAGAAAGGTTAAAATGAATAAAAAAAACCAGTTTCAGATTTTTATAGACTGCTGAACCGGTCTGGTTCTTTCGGACCGAACCAGACCGGTTCTCTCTGGACTCAGTTCTTTGGACTTCCCCCTTGGCCCATTCTCCTTCTTCCCTTTCTTTTTCTGATTTCTACTCTTTTACTTTCTGCACTCCCCTTATTACTTCTGCACCCCTTTTCTTCCTCTCTATTCTTTTATTTTCTTTATTTATTTCTTGCACTTTTTTTTATTTCTTTTATTTTTATGCACTTTATTTATTGCTTTTAATTTCCAGTACCATGCATTTTTTTTATTTTTTATTTTATTGCATCATATTTATTTTTTTTTTGCCTTGCATTTTCTATTTTCTTTTATTTTATGCATCATATTTAATTTTATGCCTTGCATTTTTATTTTCTTTATTTATTTTCCAGCACCATATTTAATATTCAGTCTTGCATTTTATTTTCCAGCTCCATATTTATTTTTTTGCCTTGCATTTTTATTTTCTTACGCATCATATTTATTTTATTGTCTTGTATTTTTATTTTCTTTTAGCATCATGTTTATTTTTATTGTCTTGCATTTTTTATTTTATTTTTAGCATCATATTTATTTCATGCCCTGCATTTTTGTTTTTTTTATTTACTTTAAGTACCATATTTATTTATTGTTTTACATTTTATGCATTTTTTTTATTTCTTTTTAGCATATTTACTTTAATGCAATTGCAATTTTATTTTATTTTATTTTTGTCATTTATTTTCTTGCCATTAGAATGTATCTAGGTCCAATGTAAATAAAAATATAAATGAGAATATGCACCGACACCACATTTATTTTTTTATGCTTTATGTCGAGGACGATATCGTAATTTGGACCGTATCCGAGGAAAAGGACCCTCACTTGATCCAACGTCATTTTGAGGGATCCGGTGCGTTTAGATATCTCAGCATAACTTAGTCTCAGGACCCTAGGACCTTAATCAAAATTTTTCATAAAAAGTCAAAAAAGTCAAAATTCAAAAACATTTTATAATCAAAATCTTCAAAAAAAATCAATCTTTTCTTTTCTTTTCTTAATCAATTTCTAATCAACTTTTAATCAATCCAAACATTTTTCTTCAATTTAAAATCAATCAAACTCACTTCCTCTTTTATCCTTCTATGCCTTTCGGCCTCTTATCTTTCTCAAAACTTTTTTTTTAAAAAAACTTTAAAATCAATCAAAACCAATCACTCGGCTTTTTACCCCGAACTACATGATTTTGATCCCATTCGGGTATGTAGGCAAAAGACGTTGTCTTTCCAAATCAATAAAAATAACAAAAACATTTTCTTTCTTTTTAAACTCATCATTTACTCTTTTCACACTTAAACATTTATTTACAAACAAGTAATTAATTTAGCATAAAGATAAAATAAGCAAGAGGTTCCTATAGAGTACTATAGACGTCTAGGGTGCTAATACCTTCCCTTTGCGTAACCAACCCCCGGACCTTTGATCTCTAAAATAGGGTTTTCGAACTTTCTCCCTTTTCCTCGGAAAAATAAAAGATCGGTGGTGAACCTAAATTGCGAGTCAATGCTAATCAATAGCTTGATATCCAAAAATCACCGCGACAGTGACCATTTTGAATTTTTCTTGGCCCTCGTGGTCAATTCGAACTTTTCGCGCCTTTGCGCGTTCGTTTTTTCAAACCTTTTACGCCTTGTGCGAGTTTATCGCCTTAATGTGCGTCTGTCTTTTTTATCATCAAACCTTTTACGCCTTGTGCGAGTTTATCGCCTTAATGTGCGTCCGTCTTTTTATCTTCAAACCTTTTACGCCTTGTGCGAGTTTATCGCCTTAATGTTCGTTCGTCTCTTTTATCATTTAAACGTTTTACGCCTCTGTGCGTCATCAAATCTTTTTTAATTAAAACGAACCAACATACAAATTTTTTCTACCAAAGAACTACGTACGCTTTGAATTCTCCGACTACCGGGAGATACGTAGGAGCAGGATCCACATCTTGTCAAGCCCGTTAATAAAAAACTTCCTTTTTCCCTTCGTATCATATTTTTTCTTTTTCCCTTTTATATGTTCAAACACGCAAGCAAAACTTTGAAAACATTTTAAGCCTAAGTCGACTAAGAGGTTCCCGTTGAGTACAACGGATGTGAGGGGTGCTAATACCTTCCCCTCGCATAATCGACTCTCGAACCTAAAATCTCTTTTTAAAGGTAATTTCAAACTTTTTTCCTTTTCTCCCCGAAAAATTAAAAGTTCAGTCGTGATTTAAAATTAGTGATTCAACGCTTCCCAATAGCTTGATATCCGAAATTCGACGCGACAACCATCTTTGCATTGGTTGATTTGAATTCCCAAAAAGAATTTCAACTCTCCCATCATGCTCATTTCAAATTCATCCTGCATTAACTTAGAAAATTCTTTGCAAAGAGAGGCATTAGTAGAACCAAATATGATATCATCAACATATATTTGCACACTTAAGATGTCTTTCTTAACAGTTTTTCTAAAGAGTGTATTGTCAACTTGACCTCTTACAAAATCATTTTTAAGTAAGAAATTGCTTAGTCTTTCATACCAAGTTCTAGGAGCTTGTTTCAGACCATACAAGGATTTCTTAAGTTTAAAAACAAAATCTGGATTTTTAACATCTTCAAAACCAGGAGGTTGTTTAACATAAACTTCTTCAGAAATAACACCATTTAAGAAAGCACTCTTAACATCCATTTGGTACAAGATGATATCATGATTAACAACATAGGAAAGAAGTAACCTGATTGCTTCCAGTCTTGCAACTGGAGCAAAAGTCTCAGTGTAGTCTATTCCTTCCTGCTGGTTGTAGCCTTGAGCAACCAGTCTTGCCTTGTTTTTGATCACTTCTCCTTGTTCATTAAGCTTGTTTCTGAACACCCATTTTGTTCCAATAATGTTCTTATGATCAGGTTTTGCAACCAGATCCCAGACATCATTCCTTTGAAACTGGTTCAGCTCTTCCTGCATAGCTACAATCCAACCATCATCTGCAAGTGCTTCATCAGCTGTTGTGGGCTCAATCATGGATAGCAGGCCAAGCATAGACTCATTCTGACTGAATGCTAATCTTGTTTTCCTTGGACTGTTCTTGTTGCCAATAATCAGCTCCTCAGGATGTGAAGACTTGTACTTGAATGAGGTTCTTGGTGGATTAGCTTCTGAAGAACCATCAGGGACTTGTTCAGAACCATGCTGGTTTTGATTTGCTTCAGGAGTAGTGTCATTATCAGAGAGTTTCTCAGATTCTTCAATGTTTTCAGCTTCTGAACTTTCTTCAGACTCTGAACTCAGTTCAGGTTCTGAAGGTTCTTCTGAGAGTATGAAATCTGCAAAACTCTCAACCAGCTCTGGTATTTCATTACCAGGCTTCTTATCATCAAATCTAATATGTATAGCTTCTTCAACAACATGAACCGTAAAACAGAGTATAACAGAGTACAATAGTTCAGAAGCAGAATAACAGAAATAAAGGACAGAAAGTAAAATGGCACATATGATTTGTTAACCCAGTTCGGTGACAACCACACCTACATTTGGAGGCTACCAAGGCAGGAAGGAAATCCACTAAATAGTATCAATTCAAAGACCTATGACAACAGCCCCTGTTTCTCAGTCTTCTCACTTAATCACTACTCGTATAGATTTCTACCTAGGAACTCCTAGATATAAGATCCCACTTACTTCCTACTCAAGTAATCATTGCCCCATTGATTATCAGACTCTTTAACAATCAAAGATAGAGACACTCTCCTAAAAACTCAGTACGTCACTTTTGCTTAAAAGCTTCAAGTGATTACAACTCAATAAACACAAACAACCAACTCTAAACAGTTTGAGTGGTGTACAGAAAACAAAGCACTAAGCTTACAGACTCAAAACACTAAGTATGACTCTCTCTTCTGTTTTGAATGAATTTCTTCACAAGCAGCGTCCTCTATATATAGCTTCAGCAGCAACATAATTCTTGAATCAAATCCTTCAAAGATATATTTCCAAAATACTTTAGAAACATATAGAAGCAATTTATTTTCCAGAAATATATTTCCCAATTCTTTGAAAATATATTCACAAATAATTGAATCCAATCTTCAGAAAATATCTTGTGAAATTCTTCTTCCTTCTAGAAACTCAGCTTGGAGAATTCTTCAATTAAATCTTCAAGAAATCACATGAGAAAATAAACACTCCAAGGCGCGAAAAATAGCACGCAGAAAACCAGCTTCTAAAGTACTGTTCAACGTCTGAATATCAGCTTCTGAAGTACTGTTTCTGAAGTCCCAGCTTCTGAAGTACTGTTTCCAGCTTCTGAAGACGCACATCTGAGGACCAGCTTCTGAAGACACACATATGCTTGTATATTTGATTTTAGCAAACAAAAGCCAACAACCAAATATCCAACACTTCTGATCAACCAGTTCTGAAAAATCAATTTTATAAACATTGTTCTTCCTCTTTCCTTTAAGCACAAAATATTTATCTTTGTTGTTGATTACAGTGCAAGTGTTCTTATCAAACAAGACATCATAACCACTGTCACAAAATTGACTTATGCTAAGTAGGTTATGTCTTAGTCCATCTACCAACCAAACATTATCAATGGAAAGGGAAGAATTACCTATCTTACCAGTACCAATGATCTTGCCTTTATGGTTTCCTCCAAATCCCACAGTTCCTCCCTCTTTCTTGGTCAGGGTTTGGAACATAGACTTTTCTCCTGTCATGTGACGCGAGCAACCACTGTCCAGGTACCAAGACTTCTTCTTTTCTTTGGCTTTAAAGCATATCTGCAACAGACATGATTTCAGACTTAGGTACCCATATCTTTATGGGGACCCTCTTTGGTTAGTTCTGAAAGGATATGGCTTCTTTTGTACCTTTGGTCTTACATTCTGAGATTTAAAAGGTTTTATATAAACTAGTCTAGTATCCCTTGAAGGTTTTACAAACACAGTCTTTTAAAAATGTGAGTGTGAATTCTTTAGAGTCTTAGACTTGCTTGTCTTGGGTTCTGATCTTTTCAGACTCTGAACCTTTTCAGGTTTAGAATCTGTTTTCCTCATAATCTTAGACTTAGAACCTTTTGGCTTAGATTTTGGCAAGGTTTTATATTTTGCCTTCATCTTTTCCTTAGGTTCAGAAGTTTTAGATTCTGAGTTGTTCAGAACTTCAATTTCAGCAATCTCAGTTTCTGATGAATTCAGTTTCTCAGAAATGTTAGATGCAGATACAAAACACACCTCAGTGCCTTTCATAATATCTCCAGAACAGGATGGTAGGTTTGTTTCTTTTGAATGATTGAATGGATCATTCTTGAAACCAATACCTTCTCCCATGTTTCTGTTAATATTGTAAATCATAGAAACAGCTGTACTTCTGTTGATTCCAGTTAGGATGAACTCTTGAAGTTCAATTTCTTGCTCACTTGGAACTTCATCAGGCTTCTTATGAGCCATTTCTCTGAGTTCTCTAATTTCTTCATCAATCTCATTGATATGATTGTGAAGTTGGAGATTCTCATCAGACTGTTGGAACAAAATGTATGAACAACTTTCTTTTGAGTTTTGATGATAACAAAGTGTTAAAGAGAAAATTGGATATGCTAATACTTGATTCTAGTGTGCAGAACCATATACTTAAAGATTGGTATCTAACAATAGTTCTGAAAGAACAAGTTAAGAGCAAGAAGGAAAATATAGAAGCTTGTGTTGCAAGTCTGAAGAAAATCAGCATCTGAAGAAGAGCTTCTAAAGGCAGCTTCTGAAGGCAGCGTCTGAAGGCAGTGTTGATGAACAGTGCGTCTGAAGGCCAGCTTCTAAAGAGAGCGTCTGATGAACAGTGCGTCTGAAGGCCAGGTTCTGAAGAAGTGCTTCTGATGAACAGTGTCTGATACTAGCTTCTGAAGAACTGCATCTGAAGAATAGACTGGGAGTCTGAGTCTGAAGGAAACGTAGCAGTCAACAACTGTCACTGTCAACAATAACGTACTGTACAGTCAGAACAGCTCCTTGCAACAGTTGTCTCCTTGTACGAAACATTCTCCCTGTTTTAAGGAAACAATTCAAATTCCATTCCTCTGTTTCTCAGTTGCGCACACAATGTCAGGAAGGAATTAAATGCTGGATATAGCTTCTATTGCAATGACTCTTTGATGAAATTGGCTCCTCTCAATAGCTCTTTAATTCTCTATAAAGGAGTGAAGATTGGAAGAAGACTCTCAAGACTCTGTTACTCTGTTTTCCAAAAACGTAACTGCCAAATTAGAAAGAATCTTAATCTGTGTTGTATTTTGTGAACACCACTGATAGTATATCAAGTGTTCAACTCAAACATATTCTTTGTAATTCTGTTTGATTAAAAAGTCTCTTGCTTGTGTGCTTCAGCAACTAGAAGTCTCACACTTTGTGTTTGAACAAGGAAGTCTCAAACTGTGTGTTTGAGCAAGGAAGTCTCATACTGTGTGTTTGAGCAAGGAAGTCTTAGACTGTGTGTCTGAGAAAGGAAGTCTCATACTGTGTTTTTGAGCAAGGAAGTCTTAGACTGTGTGTCCGAGCAAGGAAGTCTCTAGCTGTGTGCTTGAGCAAATTGTAATCTTTGTGATTATAGTGAAAATCTCTTGTTAGTAACAAGGGGACTGGACTACTTCCGGATTGTGGAAGGAACCAGGATAAACTGCTTGTGTCTCTCTCTCTCTCTCATTTACTTTCCATCCGCTGCAAAACAACTATGAAACAGAGCATCAGAATCTGATCAATAACAGATTCTGAACTATCATTAAGTTTTTGAGAAAGAAAAGAAAAAGCCAACACAATTCAACCCCCCCCCATTCTTGTGTTTTTCTCACCTTCACAGACAGCAAGTTATATTTCTTTTTCAAAGATTTATTTGAATTAACTTGCTTCTGAGATGGTTCATAAGATCCTTAACTGTATCAACAAGCTCAGAATGAGTAAGTTCAGAATATACCTCATCTTCATCTTCAGAGTCTGAACCTGATTCTGTATCAGAAGATGATGTTGCCACAAGAGCTAGGTTAGCTTCTTCTTCGTCATCCTTTTCAGATTCAGATTCATTATCAAGATCATCCCATGTTACCATAAGACTTTTCTTGAGCTTGTTTCTGAAGTTGCTTGATTTTGAGCTGGTCTTCTTGGATTTCTCCTTTGATTTGTCCTTCTGTAGCTCAGGACAGTCAGCTATGAAATGACCAGTCTTTTTGCAGTTGAAGCAACCCTCCTGATCTTCCTTCTTGAAACTAGATCCTTTGAAGTTACTGCTCCTGTTAGAAGATTTCTTTTGCCTTTTCATCAAGTACTGAAATCTTATAGAAAGCATTGCTAGCTCCTCAGCTTCTGAATCTTCTTCAGAACTTCCCTCAGGAGATTCTTCATCAGATTCTACAGCTTTTAGAGCTTTTGATGACTTTCCTTTAGATTTAAGTGTTATAGACTTGGACTTTCTAACAGGTTCATCCTCATTGAGTCCTAGTTCATGCACTTTGAGAGAGCTAATAAGATCTTCAATACTAAGAGTATTTAGATCCTTAGCTTCCTCAATAGTAGTTACTTTAGGTCTCTATTTAGATGGTAGACTTCTGAGGATCTTGTTCACATGGTCAGCAGTTGAGTAACTCTTTTTAAGAATTTGAAGTCCAGATACCAGAGTCTGAAACCTTGAGAACATAGTCTCAATGTTTTCATCCTCCTTCATCTTGAATAACTCAAACTGTTGAACCAGAAGGTTAGCCTTGACTTCTCTAACTTTCTTGTTTCCTTCATAGTTAGAGCACAAGGATGTGAAGATGGCCTTTACAGTAGCTTTATCACTCAGCTTCAAGTATTCATTGTGAGGTAGAGAGTCCACAATAATACCTCTTACTCTGTGATGCTTTCAGTAAATCTTTCTTTCAGCATCAGTAAGACTTTTTCTATCAATGGCTACTCCTTCTTCATCAACTGGTATAGTTATACCATCTTCAATGATATCCTAAAGGCCATCATCTATCCCAATGATATGACTATACATCTTGCTTTTCCACCATGAAAATTTTTCAGGGTCGCCAGTAAACATAGGAGGTCTATGATGTGAGTGTGATTGCTTGTCATCTGTACCATAGTCATATGATACAGAAGCACCACCACTTCTAGATGTGGATTCACCAGAATCACCATAAGAGATGTTTTTCTCAGGATCTTGACTGACTCACTGTTAGGTGATTGAATATCAGAACCGAAGCTCTGATACCAACTGAAGGTGAGAAAAACACAAGAAGGGGGGTTGAATTGTGTTGGCTTTTTCTTTCTCAAAAACTTAATGATAGTTCAGAGTCTGATTGGAGGTCAGAGTCTGAAGCTATGTTCAGAGTTATAATGCAGCGGATGGAAAGTAAATGTGTGAGAGAGAGAGAAGGACACAAGTAATTATCCTGGTTCCTTCCACGACCCGGAAGTAGTCCAGTCCCCTTGTCACTTACAAGAGATTTTTCACTATAATCCAATGATTACAAATTGCAAAAGCACAAAGCAAGAGACTTCCTATGCTCAAACACAAAGTAAGAGACTTCCTATGCTCAAACACAAAGTAAGAGACTTCCTATGCTCAAACACAAAGTAAGAGACTTCCAAATGCTAAAATTCAAAGTAAGAGACTTCCAAATGCTCAAACACAAAGTAAGAGACTTCCAAATGCTCAAACACAAAGGAAGAGACTTTCTATGCTCAAACACAAAGTAAGAGACTTCTGATTGCTCAAGCACAGAAGCAAGAGACTTCTGATAGCTCAAGTACACAGGCAAGAGACTTCGAATCAAACAGAGTTACAAATAAAAATGTTTGAGTTGAACACTTGATATACTATCAGTGGTGTTCACAGAATACAACACAGTTTCAGACTCTATACTTAAGAAATTTTAAGATAAGAAAGTTTGTAAGAATTTCTAAGTTATTGATGAGTTTCGAATTTGACAGAGTATTGACGCTTTCAGAATTGCAGAGTCTTCTTTTCTTCTTCAAATCTTCAGTCCTTTATAGAGGAATAAAGAGTCGTTGAGAAGGTGCCAGGTCATCAATAGAGTCGTTTGAATTTGAAGCTTTATCCATCGTTGATTTCATCCTTGATATAGATTGCGTGTTTCGTCCAGGGAGACAAAGTTGCAGAGAGCGGTTCTGACTCTGAGATTATTGCAGAGGTCTTGTCGTACTGTACTTTTGACATTGCAGAGGTCTTGTCGTACTGTACTTTTGACAGTGACAGCAGTTGACTTCTGAGTTTCCTTCAGACTTCATACTTCAGACTCCCAGTCTTCAGACACTGATCTTCAGATGCTATTCTTCAGACGTTGGTCTTCAGACGCTGATCTTCAGACGCTGTTCTTCAGACGCTGATCTTCAGACGTTGTTCTTCAGACGCTGATCTTCAGACGCTGATCTTCAGACGCTGTTCTTCAGACACTGATCTTCAGACGCTGATCTTCAGACTTGCAACACAAGCTTCAAAGTTTTTCTTCGCTCTTAACTTGATCTTTCAGAACCACTGTTAGATACATAATCTTTAAGTATATGGTCCTGCACACTAGAACAAGTATTAGTGTATCCAATTTTCTTTTTAACACTTTGTTATCATCAAAACTCAAAAGAGACTTGTTCATACATTTTGTTCCAACATATATTTTTTTACAAAAATAAATATGACAAAAAATGTCATTTCAAAAATATATTTTATTCTAGATTAGAATGCTCTCAAAAGGCTGACAAGGTTAGAATAAAATGCTCCTATTGTAACAAACATGGTCATCTTGAATCATTTTGTTATCATAAGAAAAGACTTGAAAAGGCTGAGAAGGTTAGAATAAAACCTAACTTCTTTTAATCCTTAATAGATAAATATGGTGATGGTACACTTGTTAGTAAAAAATAGGAGGAATATTTTTTTAATGGTTAAAATATACCTTGAAATTTATCTAACAATTAATGAGGGATAAATTGACACAAATAGCTAAAAGCTAGCTTCACCACTATCTTCAAACTGGTGCAAATAATGCACTTCTGCATCATTAGTAATTATCTCTCATGAATTACATGCATCATCATCAAGTCATTTTTAAAGTATTGATTTCTCATGAAGCACCCTTTAAAGTGACATGTGGTAACATAAGTAATTTGCTTGTCCTTAGTTGTTTTGATTTTACTTTAACAAGCAAAAGTAGCAAATGCACTTATGAAGGACATTCGCCGCCCAATTTATTGAATGTGGATGACCACTCTTCCAATTATTTACAGATTGCTTAAGCTGATAATTTTTCTGATTTGTTATGAATTTGTCTCTGCTAATATGTTATTTGTGCAGTTATAGAATGTAAGACCCTATATTTTGTGTAATATAACTGTTTTTGCTGTTTTTGAGCCTGTTTCGCGCTTGTACGCCGAAAAGGAATGAGATTTGGTTTATGAGTTTCTTTTATAAATAGGAAGTTTTCCATGAAAATAGTTTTCGGAGGTTTGACTTTATTTGAGTTTTTGATAAACGAAGAGAAGATTTTTATCAGTCGTTTAAAATTTTGCAAACTCCGAATTTTGTGAAAATTTAGAGATGAGTTTTATATATCGACGCGAGTCGGAAAATACTTTCAGAAAAATTTTAGAAGGCACGGTTTAAAAGTTCAGTCGGAGAAACTGTTTTAGCGATAATTTTTGGAAACGAAATATTGTGGACGTTTATTCCGTATACTGTTATTTTTGTATGTTTTGCTTGTCGCGACGCGCGAGAGCTGAGTACGAGGGTGTTTTTCCAAGAGGGAAAAATATCTAGAGGTGTGTGTTATGAGGACTTGATCTAGAGGGCTAGGGATTAGCCATGGAAAGTTTTTTTTGATCCAATGGGTGAGATTGAATAAGAGGAAACTTGTTAGTAAAGAGTAGTAGACTTTTGGGGAGAGAGAGAAAATTCATTTTCCCAACACTCTATCTTCTTCTTCTCCACGTGAGTTCCATTCCCCTTTCTAGAGTTTCACAAAAATTTTCTTTTCTACCATTGTTGACCATTTGGAGCTTGGAAAATTCTTGAGGAATTAGTAGAAAAACCATTGCAAGGTAAATAACTTCTTCCTTTCCTTTAGCTGGCCAAACCATTAAGGTTTGATGTATTTTTGGAATTTTATTTGTTGAGAAAATTGGTAGAATATGGCTATACTATGTCCTAGGCCATGAGGATGATTCATGAGTGAGTAGTCATCATGTTTGTGACTAGTTGTTTTAGTTTCATTAAGTTTCATGAGTTTTGGATAGTTAGGGTTTTTGAGGAAAAGTCATATTGATCAAGAACATGTTTTGATTTGTATTTGAGAAAATAAAAATGGTTTTTGAGGTTATGAGGAAGTGGGATTGTATAGAAAAAAGTTTTGTTTCAAGGATGTGAAAAATTTTACCTTGTGGACTTAGAAAAAATTTTGAAGAAAGTCCTTGAGTTTTGCTTTAATGTTGTTTTGATTGGGAAAGAAATTTTTGTAACATGTGTTTATGGTGTGTGATTTCCATTTGCTAAAACCTTGTTAATGCTTGTTTTCAAAGGCTTAATTAGTGATCAATTGGTGCAAGAATTTTGAGCTATTGGTATAAACACAAAAGTTGTAGGTATGGATGTCAGTTTTCTAATGCCGTTGGTCTGACGTCAAAACGATTTATAGAACTTGAGTTATGGTCAAGTTACTGCACGTAGGTCACAGTGAATTTTTATGGACTTTCTGCACAACTTTTCCGAATTTGAAACGAAAACTGGTATTGATCGGTACAGAATTGGCCTTGGGTGTAAACATGAAGGTTTTAGATAATTTTGTTAGCTTTCCAGTGGCTTTGGTTTGACGTGAAAATGACTTTTAGTTTTTGAGTTATGATGAAAATACTCCAAGGAGGTCTTAGTGAAATTGTACGGTGACAGCATTCTCTGTTTCATGTTTTTTGCGTTTTTTTTCACACGTCTCTGTTTTAAATTGGTCTTTGGTATAAACATGTGAAATGTTGTAATGTGTTTTGAAAACGAAAAAAAAAATGACGCAATCGATTTCGTGAACATTGATCAATATAGAAGGGGTATGAGCTAGAAGGGGTATCCTATCTAGAAGGGGTATCCTAGTTAGAAGGGGTATCGCCATTTGTTGGATATATCACATGGAAGTGTTTATTGATTTCGTACGTTGTTTGTTAGGAAACGCGAACTCGTAGTGTGGAACGATTTGATTGTTGTAAGAGCTTGCCGAGGTAAGGGCTCCACTCTTTTATTTCCGTCTTTCACTGAAAATTTGACATGCTTGAATATTATTGTTGTGATGAATTCTTGAGTGAATTGCATGTCTGTTTTCGTGTTTGCTCGTGATGAGAATGTGTTAAATTATATGTGCTGTTTACATATAAATTGGGAGAAATATGTATGCATATTGAGTTGATACATATGCTTGAGTTAATTGCTTTACACATGTCTAGTGGAATGTATGTGTAGACTTGTCGATGTGGTAATTACATATTAAGAGAATATGTGTTTTGTTGCATTAGTATATGTAGAGAGGGCATATGCTCATGCATTCATAGTTATGCGTTTCGCCAAGAGGGCTACGCCGGTGTTATCCCACCTGATTGAGTTGGTATAGAAGAGCTATACCCGGTGTTATCCCACCGTTATCGAGTTAGTGTAGAAGAGCTACACCTGGTGTTATCCCACCAATAGTAGGAGGTGTTATCCCACCTAAGACCTACGACCTTCTATAGAGAGGTTTTCCGGAAAAAGTCATGCATGTGGAGTCCAGAGAGAGCTGGATGACCACGATCATTTTAGAGTCCGCATTATAGGCTATGTGTGCATTGCTTATAATATGCTTGAGTATCGCAATTGCTATGTGTTGTGCCTTGATTTAAGGAACCCGTTGGTGGGGAGTATTATGTGTTTATAATGAGTTTTATCTATTGGTAAATGAGCTTTGATGTGGTATGTGTATAAATCTCTCGCACCGGATATATATATATATACTTGTATTTTGTGGTGACCCTTGCATATTTGTATGAACAGGATTATCCCACCCCAGGTGTTAGGGATCCGTCTGAGACGCTTGGAGATGAGGGTGGTGGTTGCAGTGGCCATCAGAGTTAGGAGGGAGTTGGAGTCTCGTTAGCTAGACTATGCGCCGGTGTTAGTGTACACCGTGCTTTTGTGTATAGGCATAGATGCTAGTTTTATTTTGAGATACTTGTGCTTGATGCACCTTTTTATTTTGGACTGTAATATATTCAGGTGTACACTTGCTTTGTGAAGCCCTATGATATTTATATATCAGTTTTCTTTGTACATTTAAATGCCGGCTCAATTAAATGTTTTTATGCGCACTCTGATCGAAACTAAAATGATTTCAAAGCTTGTTTTATTTGAAAAAAAAATAATACCCCTTTTTGAGTTTAAGAAAATGGGGTGTTACAATTGTGGTATCAGAGCTCGGCTTTAAATCTTCAAAGGGAAAGTGTACATTGGGATTGTTAGTCCAAAGTTGGCTAGAGATTAGCTAGAGTTGTGTCCGTCGAGCGATCGATTTTGGGTTCTGTTATGGGTAATGATGTGTGAGAGATATTTTCTGAGGAAAATTTTGGGGATAAGGACTCAATCAATAATTGGTATGTGCCGAGGATAGAATATGCCTCCGAGAAGGGCACCTGCTGTTCCTAGAGACGAGGATGTGGACATGAACCAGATGGCTCATGCCATGAACACTATGGCAGTTGCTGTGGCTGCCCAGACTGAAGCTAAGGCGCAGAGAGACATGGAAAAGCGTGAGAGAGAGATCGTAGCTGCGGGGTCTAGGCTACTTACCAGTTTCAATCACCAAACTCCTCCGAAGTTTAATGGGGAGGGAGGTCCGGAAACAGCGGATTTGTGGCTCCAAGCATTGGAGAGGATTTTTGGGGCGATTCATTGCCCGGAAGGGGAGAAGGTGACTTTAGCCACCTATCAGTTACTTGGAGGTTCAGAACACTGGTGGAGGAACACTCGACTCCTCATGGAGGGTGTTTATGAGGAGATAACTTGGGAGAATTTCAAGAGGAGATTTTTGGCCAAGTATTTTCCGGAGACGGCTAGAGAGCGCTATGGAGAACCAGAGATTGTGTCACTTGCGAGTTTGGGAGTGACGTCAGAGATTCGAGTAGAGGAACTTCGAGTTGTTCGACAGTTTCAAGATGTTTTTCCGTCAGAGATTCCAGAGTTTCCTCCGTGTAGAGAGGTAGAGTTCTTCATTGATTTGCAACCGGGTACGGGTCCGATTTCGGAAGCACCTTATAGGATGGCTCCAGCTGAGTTGATAGAGTTGAAGAGTCAGCTTGAGGAATTGTTGAGCAAGGGTTTTATTAGGCCGAGTGTGTCACCGTGGGGAGCACCGGTGTTGTTGGTTAAAAAGAAGGATGGTAAATCCCGTTTGTGTGTGGATTACCGGAAGCTGAATAAGGTTACTATCAAGAACCGGTATCCATTGCCGCGTATTGATGATTTGATGGACCAGTTGAGGGGAGCCTCAGTATTTTCAAAGATTGATCTGAAATCTGGTTATCACCAGATAAGGGTAAGAGAAGAGGATGTACAGAAGACGGCATTTCGGACGCGCTATGGGCATTATGAGTACTTGGTGATGCCATTCGGAGTGACGAATGCACCTGCGATATTTATGGACTACATGAATCGGATCTTCCATGCATTTTTAGACAAGTTCGTGGTAGTGTTTATCGATGATATCTTGGTTTATTCAAGGAGCGAAGAAGAGCACGAGGAGCATCTCCGCTCAGTTTTGCAAGTTTTGCGAGAGAGGAAGTTATATGCCAATCCGACGAAGTGTGAATTTTGGTTGGAAAAAGTGAATTTCCTGGGTCATGTTATATCACAAGAGGGGATAGCAGTGGATCCAGCCAAGATTGACACAGTGCTTGCGTGGAAGCAACCTCAGACAGTTACGGACATAAGGAGTTTTGTGGGCTTGGCCGGTTATTACCGACGTTTTATTGAAGGCTTTGCGAAGATTGTGGCGCCGATGACGCAATTGACAAGAAAAGACCAACCGTTTGCTTGGACGGAGAAGTGTGAATCAAGTTTTCAATTGTTGAAAGAGCGATTGACGACTTCGCCAGTTTTGGTTTTACCTCAGGCAGATGAACCGTATGAAGTGTATTGTGATGCTTCTCATCAAGGGTTGGGTTGTGTGTTGATGCAACACAAGAGAGCTGTGGCTTATGCATCGAGGCAGTTGAAAGTTCATGAGAAGAATTACCCGACTCACGATTTGGAGCTTGCGGCAGTTGTGTTTGCTTTGAAGATTTGGAGACATTATCTGTATGGATGCACTTTTGTCGTGTTTAGTGACCACAAGAGTCTCAAGTACCTTTTTGATCAGAAAGAATTGAATATGAGGCAGAGGAGGTGGATGGAAACCTTGAAAGATTTTGATTTCACGCTAGAATACCATCCGGGAAAAGCCAATGTGGTGGCGGATGCTTTGAGTAGAAGAAGTGTATCGGTGTGTTCGGCACAGATGGCGAGTCAACAAGAGTTGTTGAGAGAATTCCGAGATCTACACTTGGAAGTTGAGTTGGCACCAGGCAATTTGAAGTTGGGCATGATCACGATCTCAAATGGGTTATTGGAAGAAATTGCAAGTTGTCAAGATGACGGGTTGCTTGTGGAGAAAAGAGGCCTTATAGCTAGAGAAAGTAACAAGGATTTCAAGGTGGGATCAGACAACATCTTGAGATGCAACGGTAGAGTGTGTGTACCCGATGTTAGGAATTTGAGGAGCACGATTTTAGGGGAAGCGCACAAGAGCAAGTTGAGTATTCATCCCGGATCTACGAAGATGTATCAGGATCTGAGGCGAGATTTCTGGTGGCCAGGTATGAAGAGGGATGTGGCTGAGTATGTAGCATCTTGTTTAACATGTCAGAAGGCAAAGATTGAACATCAGAGGCCCGCGGGAATGTTGCAATCGTTAGATATACCTGAGTGGAAATGGGATAGCATATCCATGGATTTTATCACTGGGTTGCCCAAGACCAGGAGGAAGCATGATAGTATATGGGTCATAGTGGATCGGTTAACAAAGTCAGCTCATTTTCTACCGGTAAGGATTACAGATACGGTAGCGAGATTAACCGATGTTTACATTGCCGAGATTGTGAGGCTTCATGGAATTCCGTCGAGTATAGTGTCGGATCGAGATCCTAAGTTTACTTCACATTTTTGGAGGACTTTGCATGAGGCTTTGGGGACCAAACTGAGGTTGAGTTCGGCTTATCACCCCCAGACCGATGGACAGACCGAGAGAACGAATCAGTCGTTGGAAGATTTGTTGAGAGCATGTGTTTTAGATGATCGTGGAAGCTGGGACAATGTGTTGCCATTGATAGAGTTCACGTATAACAACAGTTTCCATACGAGTATAGGGATGGCACCCTATAAGGCTTTATACGGGAGGAGGTGTCAAACTCCTTTGTGTTGGTACCAAGATGGAGAGAGTATGATAGTAGGACCTGAGATGGTGCAACAAACAACAGATAAAGTTCGAACGATACGGGCACGGATGAAAGTTGCTCAAGATCGACAAAAGAGTTATGCGGATAGGCGTAGGAAGCCTTTAGAGTTTGAGGCGGGGGATCACGTATTCCTCCGAGTTACTCCAACAACGGGTGTTGGAAGGGCTTTGAAAGCAAGAAAGTTGACTCCTAAGTTCATAGGACCGTATCAGATTACGGAGAGAATTGGGAAGGTAGCTTATCTGGTAGCTTTGCCACCGGTACTATCTCTGATACATGATGTGTTCCATGTGTCGCAGTTGAGGAAATATATTCCGGATCCATCGCATGTGATCATACCAGATGACATCCAACTGAGAGAGAACTTGTCATTTGAGGTTCCGCCGATCAAGATTGCGGATAGAAAGATGAAGCGGTTGAGAACAAAAGAAATACCTTTGGTGAAGGTAATATGGAACGAGACTACGGGTGACGCAACTTGGGAGCTTGAGAGCAAGATCAGAGAGTTATACCCTGGGTTGTTTGTCGATGTCTAAGTTTCGAGGACGAAACTTCTTTTAGGGGGGTAGTAATGTAAGACCCTATATTTTGTGTAATATAACTGTTTTTGCTGTTTTTGAGCCTGTTTCGCGCTTGTACGCCGAAAAGGAATGAGATTTGGTTTATGAGTTTCTTTTATAAATAGGAAGTTTTCCATGAAAATAGTTTTCGGAGGTTTGACTTTATTTGAGTTTTTGATAAACGAAGAGAAGATTTTTATCAGTCGTTTAAAATTTTGCAGACTCCGAATTTTGTGAAAATTTAGAGATGAGTTTTATATATCGACGCGAGTCGGAAAATACTTTCAGAAAAATTTTAGAAGGCACGGTTTAAAAGTTCAGTCGGAGAAACTGTTTTAGCGATAATTTTTGGAAACGAAATATTGTGGACGTTTATTCCGTATACTGTTATTTTTGTATGTTTTGCTTGTCGCGACGCGCGAGAGCTGAGTACGAGGGTGTTTTTCCAAGAGGGAAAAATATCTAGAGGTGTGTGTTATGAGGACTTGATCTAGAGGGCTAGGGATTAGCCATGGAAAGTGTTTTTTGATCCAATGGGTGAGATTGAATAAGAGGAAACTTGTTAGTAAAGAGTAGTAGACTTTTGGGGAGAGAGAGAAAATTCATTTTCCCAACACTCTATCTTCTTCTTCTCCACGTGAGTTCCATTCCCCTTTCTAGAGTTTCACAAAAATTTTCTTTTCTACCATTGTTGACCATTTGGAGCTTGGAAAATTCTTGAGGAATTAGTAGAAAAACCATTGCAAGGTAAATAACTTCTTCCTTTCCTTTAGCTGGCCAAACCATTAAGGTTTGATGTATTTTTGGAATTTTATTTGTTGAGAAAATTGGTAGAATATGGCTATACTATGTCCTAGGCCATGAGGATGATTCATGAGTGAGTAGTCATCATGTTTGTGACTAGTTGTTTTAGTTTCATTAAGTTTCATGAGTTTTGGATAGTTAGGGTTTTTGAGGAAAAGTCATATTGATCAAGAACATGTTTTGATTTGTATTTGAGAAAATAAAAATGGTTTTTGAGGTTATGAGGAAGTGGGATTGTATAGAAAAAAGTTTTGTTTCAAGGATGTGAAAAATTTTACCTTGTGGACTTAGAAAAAATTTTGAAGAAAGTCCTTGAGTTTTGCTTTAATGTTGTTTTGATTGGGAAAGAAATTTTTGTAACATGTGTTTATGGTGTGTGATTTCCATTTGCTAAAACCTTGTTAATGCTTGTTTTCAAAGGCTTAATTAGTGATCAATTGGTGCAAGAATTTTGAGCTATTGGTATAAACACAAAAGTTGTAGGTATGGATGTTAGTTTTCTAATGCCGTTGGTCTGACGTCAAAACGATTTATAGAACTTGAGTTATGGTCAAGTTACTGCACGTAGGTCACAGTGAATTTTTATGGACTTTCTGCACAACTTTTCCGAATTTGAAACGAAAACTGGTATTGATCGGTACAGAATTGGCCTTGGGTGTAAACATGAAGGTTTTAGATAATTTTGTTAGCTTTCCAGTGGCTTTGGTTTGACGTGAAAATGACTTTTAGTTTTTGAGTTATGATGAAAATACTCCAAGGAGGTCTTAGTGAAATTGTACGGTGACAGCATTCTCTGTTTCATGTTTTTGCGTTTTTTTTCACACGTCTCTGTTTTAAATTGGTCTTTGGTATAAACATGTGAAATGTTGTAATGTGTTTTGAAAACGAAAAAAAAAATGACGCAATCGATTTCGTGAACATTGATCAATATAGAAGGGGTATGAGCTAGAAGGGGTATCCTATCTAGAAGGGGTATCCTAGTTAGAAGGGGTATCGCCATTTGTTGGATATATCACATGGAAGTGTTTATTGATTTCGTACGTTGTTTGTTAGGAAACGCGAACTCGTAGTGTGGAACGATTTGATTGTTGTAAGAGCTTGCCGAGGTAAGGGCTCCACTCTTTTATTTCCGTCTTTCACTGAAAATTTGACATGCTTGAATATTATTGTTGTGATGAATTCTTGAGTGAATTGCATGTCTGTTTTCGTGTTTGCTCGTGATGAGAATGTGTTAAATTATATGTGCTGTTTACATATAAATTGGGAGAAATATGTATGCATATTGAGTTGATACATATGCTTGAGTTAATTGCTTTACACATGTCTAGTGGAATGTATGTGTAGACTTGTCGATGTGGTAATTACATATTAAGAGAATATGTGTTTTGTTGCATTAGTATATGTAGAGAGGGCATATGCTCATGCATTCATAGTTATGCGTTTCGCCAAGAGGGCTACGCCGGTGTTATCCCACCTGATTGAGTTGGTATAGAAGAGCTATACCCGGTGTTATCCCACCGTTATCGAGTTAGTGTAGAAGAGCTACACCTGGTGTTATCCCACCAATAGTAGGAGGTGTTATCCCACCTAAGACCTACGACCTTCTATAGAGAGGTTTTCCGGAAAAAGTCATGCATGTGGAGTCCAGAGAGAGCTGGATGACCACGATCATTTTAGAGTCCGCATTATAGGCTATGTGTGCATTGCTTATAATATGCTTGAGTATCGCAATTGCTATGTGTTGTGCCTTGATTTAAGGAACCCGTTGGTGGGGAGTATTATGTGTTTATAATGAGTTTTATCTATTGGTAAATGAGCTTTGATGTGGTATGTGTATAAATCTCTCGCACCGGATATATATATATATATATATACTTGTATTTTGTGGTGACCCTTGCATATTTGTATGAACAGGATTATCCCACCCCAGGTGTTAGGGATCCGTCTGAGACGCTTGGAGATGAGGGTGGTGGTTGCAGTGGCCATCAGAGTTAGGAGGGAGTTGGAGTCTCGTTAGCTAGACTATGCGCCGGTGTTAGTGTACACCGTGCTTTTGTGTATAGGCATAGATGCTAGTTTTATTTTGAGATACTTGTGCTTGATGCACCTTTTTATTTTGGACTGTAATATATTCAGGTGTACACTTGCTTTGTGAAGCCCTATGATATTTATATATCAGTTTTCTTTGTACATTTAAATGCTGGCTCAATTAAATGTTTTTATGCGCACTCTGATCGAAACTAAAATGATTTCAAAGCTTGTTTTATTTGAAAAAAAAAATAATACCCCTTTTTGAGTTTAAGAAAATGGGGTGTTACATAGAACATATAAATAGGAAGCAACATTGTTGCAGATCTCATCTAAAAATGAATAATCCTGTCAAAACCACATATCTTATTGATTTTTAATATGTCATTATTATTCAAAATTTTCTTGAACTTTAATATCACTTCTACAAACGAATGATCATGAGAAAATTTGAAAAATCATACTTAAAATCATTGTTTGAAGAAAATCAATTTTATCAGTATCGGAGAAATTACGAGCAAGCAAGGGCATAAGCGTAATTTCAAGTATAAGGGGCTTTAAATATTAAGCCAAGGCAATTTTCACTCATTTTCTTCTTCTCCCTCTCTCTACAAGCTGGATTTCTCTCCTTTCTCTCTCTAATCACTCGCCTCATCCTCTCTTGCCATCATCCATCAATTTTCTTCCTCAACTCTTGGAACACAAGCAAACAAGCTAGCTTTGGGAGATTTAGAGCAAGGAAAAGTTAAGGAAGAATCAAGAAAGGAAGTAAGATTTCAAGCTAGGGTTTGAAGAGGAAAGCTTGGCAAGGATCAAAACTTCTACTAGGTGAGCTCCCTAGGGTTTTAGAACCCACTTTGAGTGAGTTTGGGTGTGATTACGGTTTGAGCAAAGTTTTATGTTTTATACCCTAATTCCATTTGCTTGATAATTCCTTGCTTATACATGCTTTAAACTATCAATTTGTATTAGAAAATCACTCCTAACATCATTGGGATGCTTGGGTAAGTTGGATTGAGCTAAAATGGTGAAAAATACGATTTTGAGCAATTTTTGAACTGTCATGGTCGCTACAGCTCGCTGCAGCAAGCAGAACGAATTATGATTCTGGTCCTGGTCGCTATAGCGACCAATCCATCGCTACAGCGCGCTCACCAGAAACAGCTTGGTCAGCTGAGCTGTTTCGGGTGATCCGACGCGTGTAAGCGAGGTTTTTCGCAACCGTTTTCTCCAAAAACTTTATAGAATCAAATGACACAATTTTAACTCATCCTAAGGGCCTTTAACGGGCAAAAATCATAAAGGAGCAAGAAATAGGCAATGTATGGGAAGTACAGAACAAAGGTTATAGGAACAGGAATTAGTACAAGCGAGGTAGTAACCTCTTAAGGATGACATATGACAACGATATGTCAAGAACCTATGATAGGTAAGCAGGATTAGAGGTGTTTTCAGTTTAGAATATGAGGATAATAGGAATGTGCTATTACATTCAAGGTTCAAGTAAGAATAGTATCAGGTATGTTAAGGGTTATTTATCAGGATACCCTTAACCAGGCAAGTACAATTATATGTACATCAGGACGTGCCTCAGTTGTTCACGTCAGAGTGACACTGAGGGTACACGTATCAGTTCAGGATAGGATGTACCCTAGTTAGTGGTACAAGGATATTTATCAGGATTTATACAGATTATGTATAAACATGTATATATATGTTGACAAGTCGTGGCACTGGTACGCTTCAGATTTATTCTGGATAGGCCAGCCCGTTAGGGAGCCTACATGACGACTCTTATATATATAGATGTTTAGGAAATTATCAGGAATATATGTATGTATATATATAAGGAATAATTAATTATCAGGCTAAATTTATGTGACTCCTGTGATCTCGCAGTTAGAGAGCACAGAGGGTTCCAGTATTGCTGGAATGGGAGGAACTTTTCGTGAGGATAACCCACACATAAGTTTATTTAAAGATTATTGCGACTTCTGTGATCTCGCAGTTAGAAAGCACAGGGGGTTCCGGTTATAGCTGGAATGGGAGGAACTTTCCGCGAGGATAACCCACACAATACAAGCAGGAGGAGTCCGGTGATTAGCCTACTATAGGAATTTTCACCGGTTATCAGGGGAATGTGGTCCGGGGTTACTCCACTCGGGGGCATTCCGTAAAATCAACTCAGATAATAATGTTTGTTCAATGCTAACATCTAACATAATAATATCAGTATATACTTTATTATGTTATCAGGCAGAATTACCTATCAGGCAGGTATCAGGTGGTGATCTTAGGAGTCCCCTCGATCACCAAGTTATCAGGTTATAGTCTAGATTTCATGACTATTCAGTTATCAGGCTCAGGCAGTGATCCTAGGTTTCCCCTTGATCACTAGTTTAGCAGGATGTAGTTTAGTTATTATGACTACACAGGATAGCAGGAACAGGCAGGTATACCCTATATGGGAAAGGTTAGAGCTTGGCGATCATAGGAATCCCCGAGATTGCCAAAAGTAAGCATGGCGACCCTAGGTTCCCCGAGGTTGCCAACAGTAGGTTGGGTGGAGCTCACTGAGACATTATGTCTCATCCCATTCCTTCTGGTGCAGGTTTTCAGGTTAGCACGAGGTTCATAAGGATGATCATCAGGGAGACGTTGGATGGAGTGCAGTTGCTCGTCATGTACCAGCTCAGGATCTTATCAGACTTTTGTTTATGTATTTATTATGGTACTTGAAAGGTTGTATAAACGAGAAAAATTGTATTCATTCAGTTGTGTTGTTTTATTATTATTGAAAACCTTGATGTATCCAGTATCAGTTTAATGCACATGCTAATATTCTAGATAAAATTAGTATGGGTGTTACAATCATCATCAAGTCATTTTTAAAGTATTGATTTCTCATGAAGCACCCTTTAAAGTGACATGTGGTAACATAAGTAATTTGCTTGTCCTTAATTGTTTTGATTTTACTTTAACAAGCAAAAGTAGCAAATGCACTTATGAAGGACATTCGCCGCCCAATTTATTAAATGTGGATGACCACTCGTCCAATTATTTACAGATTGCTTTAGCTGATAATTTTTCTGATTTGTTATGAATCTGTCTCTGCTAATATTTTATTTGTGCAGTTATAGAACCTATAAATGGGAAGCAACATTGTTGCAGATCTCATCTAAAAATGAATAATCCTGTCAAAACCACATATCTTATTGATTTTTAATATTGATTATTATTCAAAATTTTCTTGAACTTTAATATCACTTCTACAAATGAATGATCATGAGAAAATTTGAAAAATCATACTTAAAATCATTGTTTGAAGAAAATCAATTTTGACATGATTTATTGTAATATCCCGCTTCAGACTTAAATATTTAACAGAGTTGAGATGAGGTATCAAAGATATTTTTAAGGAATGGCATTTTTGTAATTTTGAGGGTTTAGGCTATAAAAGCCATTTACCCCAAAATTTCCTCATAAACTTTCTCACTTTCTCTCTCTAGAAAGCAAACCCTCTCCCTTCTCTCTACTCTCTCACGCCAATCTCCCTCTTTCCTACTTCAAACTTCATCTAATCATCATTCCTTTTGCCTTGTCCATTTGCTAGCACAACCTTGTGCATTCGAGTCAAGAAAAGCTAAAGAAAACAAGGAAAAAAGAAGGGAATGGAACTAGGGTTTGAGCAAGATTGCCAAGAATTAAGGGAAGAAGAGGAATCAAGCTAGGGCTTTGGATTAGGAAGCTTGGCAAGGAATCAATCAAGAGAACAAGGTGAGCTCCCTATGATTAGTACCCTTCTTGGGATAGTTTTGAGGTTTTGTGAGGAAATGAAACTAGCATGATTATAGGCTTTAATTCTTGTTTGGTAGTTCCCCTTTGTTAATACTTGATATGCTATGAATTTTCTAGCCAAAAGCCCTAAATTTTGATGTACATAAACATACTCGTGCTGAATTTTGGTTATGGTTCGTGTTGGAACTTTCTGGAAAAGCTACAGTGCCTGGCTTCACTGAGATTATCGTGCCACGAGAGCTTTCATCGTTCCATGATCATATAGATCAGCACACCATCGTGCCACGACAAGGGCACCTCGTGCCACGATATAAACAGAATGCCACTCTTTTAAGAAACATGTTTTTATGGCCAGTAAGCCGTCCTCGCAGTGCCAGAATGTCTTTGTGCATACCGTAATGGAAGAAATGGGCATAATGTATCAATGTATTAACGCATGAGTGATAGATTGTGTTTCAAAACATAATCAGGGATTAATCTTAATCCATTTTAGGCGTCTTTATGACTGCAGGGTAGATTTACCCATAGGTATCAGACAGAGTAAAGGTTAGATGAGCAGGAAATTATTCAAGTGGGATAGTAAGCCCTAAGTGCGACATATGATAACGATATGTCTAGATCCTTTGATAGGATAACAAGATTAATGTATTCAATTAAGCGTACGAAAGTACAAGGAATGTTTTAACATTCAAAGATTAGAATTTCAGTAAAGACTAAGATAAGACGTGCTACTTGGAGTTCCCACTAGTTGGAACGTCAAGGCCACGTATAAGTTAAGACATTAATTAAAGATTAAATATGTCTCCTGTTTTCTCACTTGTTAGAACACAGGGGGTTCCGGCGAGCTGGAACAGTGAAGTTACCATCTGCGAGGATAGCTGCACATAAGAGTTTAATTAAAATATTAAGTCGCGTCTTTCGTCGTTCACGCTAGTGGGACACGGAAGGTTTACGCGTAAGTTAAGATTAATAATATGATAAGACTATACTGATACGTGCCTCTTGCTGTTCACGCTAGTGGGACACAGAGGGTCACGTTTAAGTTAAGAGAATATTTCAAAGTTAAGTCATGTATTTCGTCGTTCACGCTAGTGGGACACGAAATGTTCATGCATAAGTTAAGACTATTAATTTAAGTATGCTAAGTCGTGTCTTCTGTTGTTGACGCTAGTGGGACACAGGAGGTTCACGCTAGTGGGACGAGTTATTCCACAAGGATGACCGCACGACGACAAGAGGAGTCCGGTGTTAGCCTGATAAGATAGGAATTTTCACCGGTAGTAGGGAGATGTATTTCGGGGTTACTCCACTCGGATGCACTCCGTAAAATGAACCAAGATAATTACTGTGTGTTACACGCTAACTTTCTAACTTAAAGATTAAAGAAAGATGTATATATGTAATACAATGAGTATATGACAAAGTAGTTATCAGATATCAGGAAGTGATCATAGTACATCCCTCGATCACTAAATATGAGATTATGTATATGATTAGAATATGATAGAGGCATATAGCCATCCTAGTTTTACCTTGATCGTAAGATATGTAGAGACTGACAGCGATCATAGGTTTCCCCGAGATTGCCAAGAGTTAGTGCATGGCGACCCTAGGTTTCCCCGAGGTTGCCAATAGTAGGTTGGGCTGGGGCTCACTGAGACATTATGTCTCATCCCAATCCTTCTGGTGCTGGTACGCAAGCAAGAGGTTCGTGATGCAGTTCATGAGGGAGACGCTGAATGGAGTGCAGTTGCTCGTCATGTACCAGCTCAAGAGTTTATCAGACATTGTATAAGTTTATTTAGTGGTACTTGATTGATTGTGTAAACGAGCAAATTTGTATTCATTCAGTTGTATATTATTATTATTATTATTGAAAATTTAAATGTATCCAGTATCAGATTTAATACGCATGCTAAATATTCTAGATAGATTTAGTATGAGTGTTACAATTGGTATCAGAGCAGGTCGATTCAGACCGTGCCTTGGGTCATTAAAAATTCAATAAAAGTAGTGGGACCATTGGGTTCCAGATATTGTTCTAAAGGTCACATCTAGTTGAGCCTGATCAACTCAATCTAGTATATGACAGTTAGGACAAATGTCTGAGAGCTTAACGTGACCGTGGAGGAATGAAGAGTATGAAAAGCGAAGATTAAGGCGCCAGATTTTAAGACAGGAATTGGCGAAGAAGTAATCAATGCCAAATGGAGGTCATCAAGCAGTAAAGTAACGAAGCCTGTTGATGGCGAAGTTTTAGGAACATAAGAGATATTTAAGAGCAAGGTGAAGTACCTTAACTCAGTTGGACGCGTCGTTGAGCGATGCCTTCTCCGAGGAGACGTAAAGAGTAAGGAATTATCGGTCGGTTATCGGAACCTCTAGACTCCCAACAAAGATAAAGTATGTAAGAATCGAAGGACTCACACACTTGAACTGGACAAGATTTTATATCCAAACAGTTATGAGGATTAATTATGGATTAAGCGAATTATTTGGACAGATGAAGCTAACCCTCAAGTCTGGGCATGGAATGTGAAACGCAGGCAAGTTTAACCCTGTCAGATCAGCCACATCTCTCGAACCCCAAGTGCCAGATTTGTGAATTATGAAGAGAAGATGGTATGCAACCTAGGAACCAAGATGGATGAGTAAGTAGTAGTGATAAGCCCTGTTGTGTATCGAAGCGTGATTCAGATATGTCCTTATTGACAAGAAGATCGGAAAATAAGCTAAGCTCCCCGAGAATTTTACACAAAGAAAAGTGAATAAGACTACCTTCCGTCAACATGAGTCATCGAGAAATAGAGATTGAATCATATATTGCTGGATTCTAGTGAACTGATGGATGAACAATATCGAACTTCCTTGATTGGATATAGAAGGCAAGTTTAAGATAACACAGAATTATAGTAGACCAGTATTTTGAGGATTAATCGGAATTTTAACCGAGAATTAAATTGAGGCTTTACTATCAGGAAGATCGTCGCTAATGCACAAGTTAAAGTTGTGGTCAATGTTAAGGAGTTTTATGTTTTCAGTTGACGGGTTCTTTATGCAATTATGTTGGAAGGCCGAAAGAGATCACCTTATGTCGGTAAGCTTCTGAAAGCGATAGAAGGTACATACCTTGGGTCATTCAGATAATAGAATCAGATCTTGAGCTGTGAATGCAGTAACGAGTTACTGGATGAATCTAAAAGTAATGATAAAGTGTTGAAGTTTAAGACCAGTTAGTCGGGTACTCGAAGAGACGTGACCTATGATTGGGTTTACGAGAGGACCAGTAAGAGTTTGAATCTATTCTAAACAGCTTGTTCCCGAAGGAACTCGAAGTGTAACCTAATGGACATGATAGAGTTATGGAGACTGAAGTTGTCTCGGAAAAGAGTATAAGTATGAAATCCTTACGGATAAGAATAAAAGGAATGTAAACGAGACTCGAACCATCAGTGGGTTCAGTAAATGAAGATGTGAATCTAGAAGGGTATTCAAGAAAATCAATTTACGAAAACAAGTACATTGTTTACGTCTAAAGGAAAACACAAACCCAGGAGATAACCAATCAGTAAGGTAAGTGATGTTTCGGAGCATTACGTAGTATGAAGTTAACCTTTATTATTAGTATGTGAGCTTCGACGGATTATTACAACACTTGGAAAAGCACGTAGTCTAAATCACAAGTGAAGCAACGAGCTGTAAGATGGTTCTGCTATGGTAACTAGAAAGTTATAAAGGAGTAAGATTGTTCAAGAGATTTTATATGGCAATAGCGGTGTATTACTCTGATCCTAACTCGAGTCGTTAAAAAATTCAGAGTTGCGCAGCGGAGAAGTAATTTAAGAATGAGTTAACAAACAATTCTAAGCTGAAGCTTAGGGGACAAGAATGATTGTGAAGTCCTTTCCAGACGAAATGCAGAAAAGGTATTCAGTGCTCAGTTCTCGTAACACATAATAGTAGTAAGCAGTGACGACTTGGACATATCATAAGTTCTAACAGGAAATTTTAAAAGCTAAACTGAGGAATATTTCAAACCTCGAAACTCGTGAGGAATAGAAATCGAGGTAGTTTAATAATAGGTGGCACGAATAAGAAGGATGTGTTCCTACCACGTTAAGTCTAAAGCGACTAAGGTCATCGCTGGTATGGTAATCTAGCTATTTTTGTTTAGTAACTTTAAGGGAGCTTGGAGAGTAATTTTTTTTCCAAAAGAGGATTATGCGTGAGGCAACAACAGTACAGGTTGCCCTTGCAAGATGATGTTTTTGAATTTGAGGCCTTGATCAGAAACGACAATGCAGTGGCATATAAGTTTATTCCACATTGTACCCACGTTATGTCAACATGTCACATCTACCAGGTTATGTTTAGTAATGTATACTTATCGGGCAGTGTTTATGCTACTCAGACAGTTGTGTAACATATTCTTTTTCAGTTATGTGACATGTATCAGTAACTGAGGTACGCAGTCAGTAATGTTTAAAGTGAGAAGATGCTAATCAGAACATGTTTGTTGATATCGAACGCGTTTTAGTTAAGAGAATTCAAGGATCTTGGACTCGATGTTCAAAAATGAGAAATAAGTTTATAATGCCGATAGAATGTAACCATAATTTACGTTATGGGATGATGTATACTCAAGAAATAAACATGAGTTAAGAGTTAGAAGAAGGACTTTAGTTGATGTGGTATTGTCTCATATATATTTTGACTAAGAATGATGTCCCGTTAGTTGGATAAAGATGATGCGACATACTGTGTACCCGTTAGTAGTGTACACGTACTCGGATATGTATGTAAATTATGTGCTATGAATTGTACCAAATGATGATATGCGAGACGGCGTATACCACTCATCACTTGGACTAAGCTCCTATAAGTTTTGGATATATTGGTAAAGAAAATATTAACGTTATGATAAGAATTCAAGAATGAGTTGTAGATAGGATCCATGAGGTCAGTTCTACTCACCCCGATACAACCAAGAAGTATCTTGAATGAAGCAAGATTGTCAGAATCCTAGTAAGGAAGAAAATTCTTAAGTCGTTTAGATACGAGTTGTCGTCGACTAGTTAAGACGGGACGCGAGAAGCCTATAAGATTTCTCGAGCTCTTAAGGATTTCCGCAGTGGAAATGGAAGCAATTTTTATGGTTGTGATAAGTAGAACCCCAGGGTGACAGAGGAAAGGGACATGCACTAGAGATAATGCCTCCTATTTATATTTAGAGAATGGAGGTAGTTACAGTAGTCTTTACTACCGCTGAGAATACCCAATATCAGATGCCTTTTAATGTAAGGATGATTTTATATAAAGAATGATATGATTATAACTAAAGATGGCGTCATATGAGGTGAGAGTCAAAGATAAGAATTCATTGGAATTGAATTGTAGTAAAATAGACTTTTCGAAGAGTGGGAACGTTTGAGGATAATAAGATTGACCCAATGTCGTCAGGGTAAGACCATACAGACAATGAAGGTAATTTATGGATTCAATAAGAGTATCCGAGGCTTAGTAACTTTAAGTTGAACTTGCAAGAAGTATGTGGAACAAGGGAAATAATCAAGTGAGTCGGGTATAATGGTTCAGATAACCGCACGTCATATTATGTAAGAATTATGTAATGTACATCAAGTCTTTCAGTTAAGGAAGAGGTTGTCCAATTTATTTGACTTACGGAGATGGAAACCATGACTATAGATCCATTTTAACCAGCCAGGTTTAATTGAAGTGCAAGAGTAATCTACGTGTCAGACCCTAGAGTAGCCATGGAATCCTGATAAGCAAGTGGAATTGGAAAATCAGCTAGTAAAGAAAGAAGTATGAAAGATCTATTCATTTATATAATTTCAAGAGGATTCTAAATTTCGAGGACGAAATTTCTTTAAGGGGGTAGAGTGTAATATCCCGCTTCAGACTTAAATATTTAACAGAGTTGAGATGAGGTATCAGAGATATTTTTAAGGAATGGCATTTTTGTAATTTTGAGGGTTTAGGCTATAAAAACCATTTACCCCAAAATTTCCTCATAATCTTTCTCACTTTCTCTGTCTAGAAAGCAAACCCTCTCCCTTCTCTCTACTCTCTCACGCCAATCTCCCTCTTTCCTACTTCAAACTTCATCTAATCAACATTCCTTTTTCCTTGTCCATTTGCAAGCATAACCTTGTGCATTTGAGTCAAGAAAAGCTAAGGAAAACAAGGAAGAAAGAAGGGAATGGAACTAGGGTTTGAGCAAGCTTGACAAGAATCAAGGGAAGAAGAAAAATCAAGCTAGGGCTTTGGATTAGGAAGCTTGGCAAGGAATCAATCAAGAGAACAAGGTGAGCTCCCTATGATTAGTACCCTTCTTGGGATAGTTTGGAGGTTTTGTGAGGAAAGGAAACTTGCATGATTAGAGGCTTTAATTCTTGTTTGGTAGTTCCCCTTTGTTAACACTTGATATGCTATAACTTTTCTAGCTAAAAGCCCTAAATTTTGATGTACATAAACATACTGGTGCTGAATTTGGGTTATGGTTCGTGTTAGCCTGATAAGATAGGAATTTTCACCGGTAGTAGGGAGATGTATTTCGGGGTTACTCCACTCGGATGCACTCTGTAAAATGAACCAAGATAATTACTGTGTGTTACACGCTAACTTTCTAACTTAAAGATTAAAGAAAGATGTATATATGTAATTGTGCGCACCTCGTTTTTTTCCTTGGGAAAAAGACGCACAAATCCTCTGAGGTCGTTCGCAAACGCTCGGAGGGCCTTTGTGAAGCCGCCACCAAAGTTTTTGTGTAAAGGGAACGTTGATAAACCCTTAAGTTTTTTTTTGTTTAAAGGGAAACGATAATAAAACCCTTTGACGATGAGGATAAGGATTGGTCATCGTAACCATTGTCGGGTTCGGGAGTCGGTTACGCAAAGGGAAGGTATTAGCACCCCTCACGTCCGTTGTACTCAACGGGAACCTTCTATTTGGTCAAAGCTTGAATTATTTTTTTTAATATTTTGCGCGCATGTTCATTTATGTCAAAAATATAATAAAAGGGGGGAAAGAGATAAAAACAAACGAAAGAAAAGAAAGAAAAAAAGTTTTTTATTATTGCGCTTGACAAGATGTCGATCTTGCTCCTACGTATCTCCCGGTAGTCGGAGAATTCAAAGCGTACGTAGTTCTTTGGTAGAAAAACGTACATATGTTGGTTAATTTTAGATGGACGATGTTTTAACTGAATTCTTGCGATTAAAACGTAGCTTGTATGCTCGCGCTTGGGAGACTTATTAAGCGTATAGCTTGTATGCTCGCGCTTGGGAGACTTATTAAGCGTTTGTTCGTGAATCGCATTAGAATTGTTAAAAGGTACGTCCGTTAGAGTAAAGGGTTAATTGGTCGCTGTGGGACCAAAGGAGGTGCAATGGACTCATACAAGTCAATCATTGACCGAGTGGACTCCGAAGAGTCGGGCGATTGTTCGATTGATCCACTGAGATCAAGAACATGTACAATGGACTCGGACGAGTCGAACATTGACCGAGTGACTCAAACGAGTCGAGGGATCGAGTCTAATGGCCACGGGGGACCAAAAGGTTTGGATTGACCACAAGGGGCCAAGTTTTGGTTTGGTTAGGGTTGTACATTTTGGAAAAGGAATGACGATTGTCCGAGCGACGAGACATACTTCACGCATTCGTACAATCGGGGCGATGGAGAGACATACGTCACACCATCCCATTTTTCATTCATGTTTTTGGGTTGAATCCTTTAGAAATCCCAAGGTATGTCAAAACATTTGGCTTGAAAACCCAGAATGGGAAGGTTTAGCAATTTTGCTAGAAAACGCACAAGTTCGGCTCATTTTGCGAACGGTTTTGAAAAGCGAACAAATTTGGTGTATGTTCATGCTTGAGTTTTGAAAATCATGAACAATATTTATTGTTCAAGTTTTGATTGGAATGATGAACATAGCTTGTTTGTTCATGCTTGTTTGAAAGTTTGGAAACATAACTTGTTTTGCAAGTTATCCACATAATGTCATACGAACTTGTGATTTTGCCAAAGTTATGCAAAATCCTTGTTATAGTTTGAAAAACATGGGTTTAAAAACTCTTAGGTTCTGAGCTCTGGGGCTAGAACCTCAAAAATTGGTCATTTTGACACAAAAACTCAGATTCTGAGTTCTGTCATGGTCGCACTGCGACCATGACTTCGCACTGCGAAGCATGCGAAATTTTGAGTTCAGAAGCTGTTTCTGAACTTTTGTTCAGAAACAACTTCTGAACACACTCAGGACCTTTTAGGTGAGTGAAAAGCTTTGAGTTTTTGGGATGAAAAAGGCTGGACAAACCAGTTTTGATGTTTTGAAAACCTTGGGATTTCTTTGAAATTCAAAAGGGGTTTTTTAAATTCAAATGGTTTTGAACCAAAATAGCTATGCAAACACAATTGTAAATGCAAGACAAAGCCTTAGAAACTTACAGAACTCCTTAGCAAAGCTCCAGCTGCACTTGATTTGATTTGGTTGAAGGCTTTCACAAAGTTTTTTTTTGATATTGGTGATGAACTTGAACTTTGGTAAAGCTTGTGTTGGATTGGTTTTTTCTGGTTGTTTGTGAGGGTTTGTAAGCTAAAATGAGTAGAGTTTCTGCTCTTGAAATGCTGTTATCAGTTGTTTTTGTTCCCTTGGGCATTGCCTTCTATTTATAGGCCAAAACCAAATCTTTTTCATCATTACAAAATCCTAAAATCCAGCTGATTTGTGGCTAAGATCAAGCTGAATCCCTTTGCATTAAATGCTAATGGATAGAGGCAACCTTGCCTTGTACCAAGGGGCAAGATTCAGCCTGATTTCAGCCACACATTCAACCAATTCTAGAAGGTAATGATGAAGAATAAAGCTGAATTGCAATTGGCTAATGCTTGGGGATCAATCCTTGCAATCTCAATGGTTGATCAATAAAAACGTGCACTGTGATGTGCAGAGATTGAGGGATGAAAAAGGCTACTTATGGCTGGTGTGAGGGGTGAAAAGCTGCTGCAAAACAGGGTAGGCACTCATGGCTTTTCAAGTGAGAAAATCCAGCTAGTTTGACTGGTTTTTGGGGAAGCAAGCAGGAGGAAAGTCCTCAAGCAGGTGGCTGGCAACCTTGTGGTGGTTAGCAGGTCACATGGGAGGGACTAGAGCTGCCCAAGGGCAAGCCCACTTGCTTGTCACATGCTAGGTTGGAAGAAAAAGCTTCCAACCTTGGCATTAATGGCAAGTCCTTCAATCCTGGTTTTGTTTGGCCCAATTAGCCATGAATGCTACTTAAAATAATTATGGAAATGATATGCAACAAATTCTGGAATTAAATCAAAAAAACCAAAAATCTGCAGAAAAATCGCAGACTTCGCAGTGCGAAGTGAGCTTCGCAGTGCGAAGTCAGCATTTTTAAAATGTTGACTTTTCTGTTGACTTTTGTTGACTTTTGACTTTTTCCCCTCTTTGATTTTTTTGATTTTTTGTTTTAAAATGCTTAGGACAAAATTAGGGTACTACAACTGCCCCTACTTAATTGTGTCTTCGCATAGAGTGCGTGAGTGCCGAGGGCATCTCATGAACTCTTTGCGAAGATCAATTAAGTAAAAAGAAGGACCCGAATTTTGTCCTTCGCGAAATGCAAATGCAATGGTTGGAAAAGGTTGATCGTATCCAGCCGCTAACACTGGAGGTAGATCCACTGGGGGATGAAGGTAATCTTATCTAGGCACTGTCACTAGAGGTCGATTCCTGAGGATGGTGATTTTCTCTAGGCACTGTCACTAGAGGTTGAACATTGATGGAGGTGATCTACTCTAGGCACTGTCACTAGAGGTCGAACATTGAGGGAGGTGATCTACTCTAGGCACTGTCACTAGAGGTCGATACCTAATGGAGGTGATCTACTCTAGGCACTGTCACTAGAGGTTGAACATGATGGAGGTGATCTACTCTAGGCACTGTCACTAGAGGTCGATACCTGATGGAGGTGATCTACTCTAGGCACTGTCACTAGAGGTCGATACCTAATGGAGGTGATCTACTCTAGGCACTGTCACTAGAGGTCGATACCTAATGGAGGTGATCTACTCTAGGCACTGTCACTAGAGGTCGAACATTGATGGAGGTGATCTACTCTAGGCACTGTCACTAGAGGTCGAACATTGATGGAGGTGATCTACTCTAGGCACTGTCACTAGAGGTTGAACATTGATGGAGGTGATCTACTCTAGGCACTGTCACTAGAGGTCGATACCTGATGGAGGTGATCTACTCTAGGCACTGTCACTAGAGGTCGATACCTGATGGAGGTGATCTACTCTAGGCACTGTCACTAGAGGTCGAACATTGATGGAGGTGATCTACTCTAGGCACTGTCACTAGAGGTCGAACATTGATGGAGGTGATCTACTCTAGGCACTGTCACTAGAGGTCGAACATTGATGGAGGTGATCTACTCTAGGCACTGTCACTAGAGGTCGAACATTGATGGAGGTGATCTACTCTAGGCACTGTCACTAGAGGTCGAACATTGATGGAGGTGATCTACTCTAGGCACTGTCACTAGAGGTCGAACATTGATGGAGGTGATCTACTCTAGGCACTGTCACTAGAGGTCGAACATTGATGGAGGTGATCTACTCTAGGCACTGTCACTAGAGGTCGAACATTGATGGAGGTGATCTACTCTAGGCACTGTCACTAGAGGTCGATACCTGAGCTAGGTGATCTTATTCAGGCACTGTCACTGAATATCGATTCCTAACGAGCTGTGGTCTTACCCTAAATAGGTGCCCCTGGTTGAATGTTTGATGGATGTTGGTGAATATGTGATACTCACTGGAGAATCCTTGTTGAGGATGCATGATTTATGAAATGAAATGCATGTGTATGAATGATTTGAATATGCATGCATGAATAAAAATGAAATGATGCTGGTTGGGTGCCGAGCAGAGTCGGTCTTGGTTGTGGTTGTGCCAATGACGATTGGGCTCTCTTTTTTGTTGGTTTGTTTTTTGGTTGGTCGGTTTGGAAGGACAAGGTCCTTTGCCTACATACCCAAATGGGATCAAAACCGGTGTAGTTCGAGCCTAGCCCGAAGATTTGTGTGGGTTTGCCAATAATGATTGGACTTCTTATTTGGGGTGGAGACTCCTTGGGGAATGTCAACAAAATTTGGGCTTTATTGTGGGCCAATGAATATTGGGCTTTGGTTTGTTGTGCTTGACAAGATGATGATCTTGCTCCTACGTATCTCCTGGTGGGATGGAGAATTCAAAGCTTACGTAGTTCTTTGCTTTGCCAATGAATATTGGACTTTGGTTTGTTGTGCTTGACAAGATGATGATCTTGCTCCTACGTATCTCCTGGTGGGATGGAGAATTCAAAGCTTACGTAGTTCTTTGGCTTGCCAATGAATATTGGACTTTTGGTTTGTTGTGCTTGACAAGATGATGATCTTGCTCCTACGTATCTCCCGGTGGTCGGAGAATTCAAAGCGTACGTAGTTCTTTGCTTTGCCAATGAATATTGGACTTTGGTTTGTTGTGCTTGACAAGATGATGATCTTGCTCCTACGTATCTCCTGGTGGGATGGAGAATTCAAAGCTTACGTAGTTCTTTGCTTTGCCAATGAATATTGGACTTTTGGTTCGCCAATGATTATTGGACTTTTTGTTTGGTTGCCGAGCGAGGTCGGGCTTTTGTTTGGTTGCCGAGCGAGGTCGGGCTTTTTGGTTTTGGTGGGATCTCACTGGGGATATAAGGATCATTTTGGAAGCATGATCGATATCCGGCCTTAGTGGATGAAAAAGATGTATGGGGGTGAGCTTTATTTGGGGAAATTTGTTCCTCCGACACCCGGGATCTTTGCGTTTTACGCGCCGTGAGCTACGCACTTGTTTCTGCTGAAGAGCATGAGTCTTAAAATGACTGATGCAGAGCTTCAAATTTTGAGTCCTCTGATGCAATAACGGGGACCAACGAAATTCTTTCGACATTTAAAACGTCCAAGTAAAAAACACACATTTTCTTTTGCAAGTTTTTTTTTTTATTTCCCATATTTCAATGCATTATCTATCATGAATAAAAACACATTTTATGAGCAAGTAAGGACGCATAACAATGAAAAGGTTTTAAAAATGATTTTGATTCAACGAAACTTAGTTCCTTGTATGGGTAACTATTCGTGAAAATGTAATCCCTATAAGAGGTGATTACTGAGATAGGGAGAAAAGAAGAAACAAAAAGACAAATGGAAATTTGCTTGGGTTTCACGTGCTACTTTCCCTATGACTTCGAAATAACTCTTTTTTGAAAGATGATAATGAGGTTGACTCTTTCCCTCTTGAATTCTGTCCGGACCTCACGTGCCGCAGTCTTTTGCCTTCTTTTTTTTTGAAACCCCTAACTTTTGCCTGGACTGCTCTTTCGAGTTTTCAGTCCACCGGGGTGTATTTCCTTTTTTTGATGTCCTTAATTTTTGCCTAGACCGCCTTTTCAGGTTTTCGATCTACCAGGACGCTCTCTATTGCCTAAACCGCCCTTTTCGGGTTTTCGATTTAGCGAGCTCTTTTTTCTTTTTGGCATATATATTTTTTGACTGCGCCGGAGCTTATTGATAGGGGGATCCTTGTGGATGGGTAATACCTTTTTCAAGCATTACGTCTTCTTCTCTAAATTCTCGAGAGCGAACTTTCTTGTTGAACTTCCTTGCCCCAATGCTGTGAGGTGTTTCTCTTTTATGGGGTTCAGTTGCTCGAACCTTGTTTGTATTTGTGAATGCCAATAAAATTGGGCCTTGGTAGTGATTGGATGCCGAGCGAGGTCGGGCTTTTTGTTTTTGGTTGCCGAGCAAGGTCGGGCTTTTTGTGATTGGAGTGGAGATGCCAATGAAAATTGGGCTTTATGTGTGATTGTGTTTGTAAGGGCCAATGAAAATTGGGCTTTTATTGGAAATGGTATTTGGGAATATGTTTGTGAGTGCCAATGAAAATTGGGCTTTTGGGTGTTTGGATGCCGAGCGAGGTCGGGCTTTTATTGTGGGATGCCGAGCAAGGTCGGGCTTTTATGATGGATGCCGAGCGAGGCCGAGCTTTTGTTTTTTTTTTTTTGGTTGCCGAGCAAGGTCGGGCTTTTGCTTTTTGGATGCCGAGCAAGGTCGGGCTTTTGATTGGCTTCCGAGCAAGGTCGGGCTTTTGTTTAGCTTCCGAGCAAGGTCGGGCTTTTGTGTTTTTTTTTTTGGATGGGAATGCCAATGACAAGTGGGGTTTGTGATTGCCAATGGAAATTGGGCTTTTTGTTTGGAAATTGTGTGTGCCAATGAAAATTGGTCTTTTGTTGGGGATGTGAGGAATGCCAATGACGACTGGGCTTTTTGTGTTTGGGGATGCCAATGAAAATTGGGCTTTGTGTGTTTGGGGATGTGAGGAATGTCAATGACGACTTGGCTTTTTGTGGGAAATTGTGGGGAGTGCCGTAACGGCAAATGGTTTCTTTTTTTTTGATGAGTTGGGCGACCACTTGTTTGGTCATGTTTGCATAGGAAGCTGCTTCGATCCATTTGGTGAAACAGTTGATGGCAACTAGTATGAACTGGTGCCCTTTTGAAGCCTTTGGCTCAATCATTCCGAACATGTTTATGCCCCACATAGAGAATGGTTAGGGTGATGTCATGACATTCAGAGGTGTTTGTGGTATGTGCCCCTTGTTGGCATGATTTTGTCACTTGTGACATGTCTTGGCATGGGTTTGGAAGGACTCCTCATGGATTTCTTTGGTGAGCATGACTGCTTCATGTTTATCCACACGTCTGAGTAAGACCTAATTTCTCTTGTAGAGTGTGCCCCCACAGAGGGAAAATTGTAGTGCCATTCTTTTGAGGGCTCTCTTGGTGAGGTTGTATTACCCTATCCTCTTGATCCCCAAGTCGGGACAATCCTTCAGGAGGTTCAAAATCGTCCTTATTATCATCTTCCGTTTGGTTAATTTGAAGATTGAAGTCAAAAGGGATTGTAGCAGTGTTATTTTTGGTGGTGTATTTATGATGATTTTTTTTTTGTAGGGTTTATGAAAATTTATTTGAGAACGGAAGAAAAACGAACTCTTTTGAACATAAACTGCAACTTTATTAATGACGAAAATGATTTGAAATATGGGGGTCCCATAAAAATTAATCATTTGCCTTGGGAAGAGCAAAATGATTGTTTTTTTTTGAAAAACAAGATAAATTACTTGGACAAAGAAATGATTTCCGAAATTTCGATGGCCTTCCGGCTGCTTGGATCTCATCAGAAACGCCACGGTACACCGGGTCGGGTACTTCTTTTTTTGGTGTTTGGTGAGGGAATGATGTGAGGGTTTTTCTTTGAAATGAAAATGCATGTGAATGTATAAATGCAATGAGTATGCAAAAATATGCCCCTCTCTTTTTTTTATGCAAAAAATTTTTTATGAATGCAAATGTAATGATATGCAAGGGTATGGTTTATGAAGGTTCGGAACTTCCCCCCATCCTCACATGTAGGCTCTAAATGGTGATATCTCCTAAGAAGAGGTCCTTAGAATCATAGACCTCACATGGAATTAGGGTTGTCTATGGACATACGTCGACATGACTTCAATTAATTCCACGTGAAAATCTCCTCTAAGCGGGGTTGGGCATCCTACCTCACGGACATACGTCAACGCGGGCTTCCGCACACAACCTCCTTCTAACTTAGTTTTTTTCTCAAGCTCGGGTAGAGAGCCTCACACGTCCGGCATTAACCCGAACAATGTGGAGTAACATCACTCAAGTAACCCCCGCATTTGATATATATATGATATGAATATAAAGCAGATAAAGCAAATATAAACATAAAGCATAAATATAACATGTATGAATAAAATAATAAACATGGCACACAAAGAAAATAAAACAATTGGCTTTAAACCAAATAGGTTAGGCTTGACTCACTAGTGGGAACAGGGTCCCCAGTGAAGTCGCCAGCTGTGCGCACCTCGTTTTTTTCCTTGGGAAAAAGACGCGCAAATCCTCTGAGGTCGTTCGCAAACGCTCGGAGGGCCTTTGTGAAGCCGCCACCAAAGTTTTTGTGTAAAGGGAACGTTGATAAACCCTTAAGTTTTTTTTTGTTTAAAGGGAAACGATAATAAAACCCTTTGACGATGAGGATAAGGATTGGTCATCGTAACCATTGTCGGGTTCGGGAGTCGGTTACGCAAGGGGAAGGTATTAGCACCCCTCACGTCCGTTGTACTCAACGGGAACCTTCTATTTGGTCAAAGCTTGAATTGTTTTTTTTAATATTTTGCGCGCATGTTCATTTATGTCAAAAATATAATAAAAGGGGGGAAAGAGATAAAAACAAACGAAAGAAAAGAAAGAAAAAAAGTTTTTTATTATTGCGCTTGACAAGATGTCGATCTTGCTCCTACGTATCTCCCGGTAGTCGGAGAATTCAAAGCGTACGTAGTTCTTTGGTAGAAAAACGTACATATGTTGGTTAATTTTAGATGGACGATGTTTTAACTGAATTCTTGCGATTAAAACGTAGCTTGTATGCTCGCGCTTGGGAGACTTATTAAGCGTATAGCTTGTATGCTCGCGCTTGGGAGACTTATTAAGCGTTTGTTCGTGAATCGCATTAGAATTGTTAAAAGGTACGTCCGTTAGAGTAAAGGGTTAATTGGTCGCTGTGGGACCAAAGGAGGTGCAATGGACTCATACAAGTTAATCATTGACCGAGTGGACTCCGAAGAGTTGGGCGATTGTTCGATTGATCCACTGAGATCAAGAACAGGTACAATGGACTCGGACGAGTCGAACATTGACCGAGTGACTCAAACGAGTCGAGGGATCGAGTCTAATGGCCACGGGGGACCAAAAGGTTTGGATTGACCACAAGGGGCCAAGTTTTGGTTTGGTTAGGGTTGTACATTTTGGAAAAGGAATGACGATTGTCCGAGCGACGAGACATACGTCACACATTCGTACAATCGGGGCGATGGAGAGACATACGTCACACCATCCCATTTTTCATTCATGTTTTTGGGTTGAATACTTTAGAAATCCCAAGGTATGTCAAAACATTTGGCTTGAAAACCCAGAATGGGAAGGTTTAGCAATTTTGCTAGAAAACGCACAAGTTCGGCTCATTTTGCGAACGGTTTTGAAAAGCGAACAAATTTGGTGTATGTTCATGCTTGAGTTTTGAAAATCATGAACAATATTTATTGTTCAAGTTTTGATTGGAATGATGAACATAGCTTGTTTGTTCATGCTTGTTTGAAAGTTTGGAAACATAACTTGTTTTGCAAGTTATCCACATAATGTCATACGAACTTGTGATTTTGCCAAAGTTATGCAAAATCCTTGTTATAGTTTGAAAAACATGGGTTTAAAAACTCTTAGGTTCTGAGCTCTGGGGCTAGAACCTCAAAAATTGGTCATTTTGACACAAAAACTCAGATTCTGAGTTCTGTCATGGTCGCACTGCGACCATGACTTCGCACTGCGAAGCATGCGAAATTTTGAGTTCAGAAGCTGTTTCTGAACTTTTGTTCAGAAACAACTTCTGAACACACTCAGGACCTTTTAGGTGAGTGAAAAGCTTTGAGTTTTTGGGATGAAAAAGGCTGGACAAACCAGTTTTGATGTTTTGAAAACCTTGGGATTTCTTTGAAATTCAAAAGGGGTTTTTTAAATTCAAATGGTTTTGAACCAAAATAGCTATGCAAACACAATTGTAAATGCAAGACAAAGCCTTAGAAACTTACAGAACTCCTTAGCAAAGCTCCAGCTGCACTTGATTTGATTTGGTTGAAGGCTTTCACAAAGTTTTTTTTGATATTGGTGATGAACTTGAACTTTGGTAAAGCTTGTGTTGGATTGGTTTTTTCTGGTTGTTTGTGAGGGTTTGTAAGCTAAAATGAGTAGAGTTTCTGCTCTTGAAATGCTGTTATCAGTTGTTTTTGTTCCCTTGGGCATTGCCTTCTATTTATAGGCCAAAACCAAATCTTTTTCATCATTACAAAATCCTAAAATCCAGCTGATTTGTGGCTAAGATCAAGCTGAATCCCTTTGCATTAAATGCTAATGGATAGAGGCAACCTTGCCTTGTACCAAGGGGCAAGATTCAGCCTGATTTCAGCCACACATTCTGTAACACCCATACTAAATTATCTAGAATATTTAGCATGTGTATTAATCTGATACTGGGTACATTAAAATTTTCAATAATAATAATAAATACATCTGAATGAGTACAAGTTGTCTCGTTAATACATTTATCCAAACATCATCTATAAATACATAAACATATCCTGATAACCTTCTGAGCTTCTCCGCGACGAGGAACTGCACTCCATCCAGCGTCTTCCTGGTGAAAATCTTCATGAACATCACTAGCTTACCTGAAAACCTGCACCAGAAGGATAGGGATGAGACATAATGTCTCAGTGAGCTCCTACCCTACCTACTGTTGGCAACCACAGGGAACCTAGGGTCGCCGTGCCTACCTCGGCAATCTTGGGAATACCTATGATCGCCAAGTCTTAACCTTACCCAAAGTGGGCTATCTGACTGATCCTGCTAAACTGTGTAGTCATAAACTGGACTACATCCTGCTAAACTAGTGATCAAGGGGAACCTAGGATCACTATCTGAGTCTGATACTGAATAGTCCTGAGATCTAAACTATATCCTGATAACTGGGTGATCGAGGGGAATCTAGGATCACCGCCTGATAACTGATTATCTGATACTTGTCTGATAGCTATTCTCTGTCTGATAACATAATAAAATAATTAACTGATAAATGTCTTATGTTAGCTGTTAGCGTTGAACAAACATTATTATCTGGATTCATTTTACGGAATGCCCCCGGGTGGAGTAACCCCGAAGTACATTCCCCTGATAACCGGTGAAAATCCTATCATATCAGGCTAACACCGGACTCCTCTTGCCTAAGTGTGTGGTTATCCTCGCGGAAGATTCCTGCCCGATCCATCTGGAACCCCCCGTCCTCTCTAACTGGTCGAGAGCACAGGAGACACACTGTAACTCTGTGTGGTTATCCTCACGGAAAGTTCCTGCCCGTTTCAGCAATGCTGAAACCCCCTGTTCTCTCTAACTGATCGAGAGAACAGAAGACACAAAGCTTGTCCTGATTATTAATTATTATTCCTGGTATATGATTATACATTTCCTGATAAAACTGATACGTGTTCCCCCAATGTCACTCTGACGTGAACACTGAGGCACGTCCTGATAACCTGTAACTATGCCTGAATCGAGGGAATTAAATCCCACTGACTAAGGTATCCTGTAGTCTGCCTGGTTAAGGGTATCCTGATAAACTACCCTTAACTCATCTGAAATTAATTCTATTCCTGTTAACCTATTCAAGGTTCTAGACTTCATCATTATATCATAGGCTTATCGTTCTCATAAGCCGTTGCTTGGTTATTGGAAATATTCCATAGCTTAAATAACTTCTATTCTTGCATCTCTAATGCTTTGCCATCTTAGGATTGTCTATTCACTTAACCCTTATACTCCTATCGCGTCACTAAACCCTAGTTCATTCATTCCATATATGTTATGTGCCTTCGGATATGTCACAATGGTGTTTTTCTTATAAAATAAGGTTTTCTTTGAAAATGGTTACCAAAAGCCTCGCCTGACGTGTACACCAGCCACAGAACGAAGCAGAAAAGACATAAAATGTCTGCTAAATTTCGCTGGGCGAAATCCACTTCGCTGGGCGAAGGTAGGCAGTGAAGACTTGTCAAACAGTAACTGCACGATCGCCCCGAGTTCGCTCAGCGAAATTGGCAGTTCAATACTAGTTCAAAACATGATTTTTCCACCATTTTCGACATATATAAGCATACCCAAGCACCATAACATCATAAAGAAAGATTTACAACTAAGTATTGATTGACTAAAACAAGATTGAACAGGGATTTAGCAAGCAAAAGGAATTAGGGTACAAAATTACCAACTTTGCTCATAAAACATAATACTCATCAAAACTTGACATGGTGGGTTCTAAAACCCCTAGGGAACTCACCTGAATCTTAATCAATGCTTGATTGCTTGCTTGCCAAACTTTCCTCAAGCCCTAGCTTCCCATTCCTTTCCTTGTTACTTCTTTTATTCCTTTGCTCTAGCCTTTCCAAATACATGCTTGCCTTACAAGATTCTCCCACAAGAGTTGGTTGAAGCTTAGATGAGTGAGGGGAAGAGGGGGTGAGGGCGTGTGATCAAGAGGGGAAAGAGGGAGAAGAGTTGAAGATAGAAGATTGTAGAAGAATGGAGAAAAGATAGTAAGATTTATCTTACTCCTTATTCTAAAACAATCTCCATATTCCTATTATTTACCAAAAAGCCATTCCACTTATTTTGCAAGTTTGCCATGTTCCATAATCGCGTCTAATACTGATAATTGATACTTATAAGCGGAATATTACACTTGCCATATAAATAAACCCATTAACTGACAATTTACCAAATTGTCCTTTGCTTAAAACATTCCGAAACATCGTCTCAATATGAATAAGTATTCGAGTCTTAGGTGGGATGTTACACATTCAACCAATTCTAGAAGGTAATGATGAAGAATAAAGCTGAACTGCAATTGGCTAATGCTTGGGGATCAATCCTTGCAATCTCAATGGTTGATCAATAAAAACGTGCACTGTGATGTGCAGAGATTGAGGGATGAAAAAGGCTACTTATGGCTGGTGTGAGGGGTGAAAAGCTGCTGCAAAACAGGGTAGGCACTCATGGCTTTTCAAGTGAGAAAATCCAGCTAGTTTGACTGGTTTTTGGGGAAGCAAGCAGGAGGAAAGTCCTCAAGCAGGTGGCTGGCAACCTTGTGGTGGTTAGCAGGTCACATGGGAGGGACTAGAGCTGCCCAAGGGCAAGCCCACTTGCTTGTCACATGCTAGGTTGGAAGAAAAAGCTTCCAACCTTGGCATTAATGGCAAGTCCTTCAATCCTGGTTTTGCTTGGCCCAATTAGCCATGAATGCTACTTAAAATAATTATGGAAATGATATGCAACAAATTCTGGAATTAAATCAAAGAAACCAAAAATCTGCAGAAAAATCGCAGACTTCGCAGTGCGAAGTGAGCTTCGCAGTGCGAAGTCAGCATTTTTAAAATGTTGACTTTTCTGTTGACTTTTGTTGACTTTTGACTTTTTCCCCTCTTTGATTTTTTTGATTTTTTGTTTTAAAATGCTTAGGACAAAATTAGGGTACTACAGTAATACAATGAGTATATGACAAAGTAGTTATCAGATATCAGGAAGTGATCATAGTACATCCCTCGATCACTAAATATGAGATTATGTATATGATAAGAATATGATCGAGGCATATAACGATCCTAGTTTTACCTTGATCGTAAGATATGTAGAGACTGACAAAGATCATAGGTTTCCCCGAGATTGCAGAGAGTTAGTGCATGGCGACCCTAGGTTTCCCCGAGGTTGCCAACAGTAGGTTGGGCTGGCGCTCACTGAGACATTATGTCTCATCCCAATCCTTCTGATTATGTATATGATAAGAATATGATCGAGGCATATAACGATCCTAGTTTTACCTTGATCTTAAGATATGTAGAGACTGACAGCGATCATAGGTTTCCCCGAGATTGTAGAGAGTTAGTGCATGGCGACCCTAGGTTTCCCCGAGGTTGCCAACAGTAGGTTGGGCTGGCGCTCACTGAGACATTATGTCTCATCCCAATCCTTCTGATGCAGGTACGCAAGCAAGAGGTTCGTGATGCAGTTCATCATGGAGACGCTGAATGGAGTGCAGTTGCTCGTCATGTACCAGCTCAAGAGTTTATCAGACATTGTATAAGTTTATTTAGTGGTACTTGATTGGTTGTGTAAACGAGCAAATTTGTATTCATTCAGTTGTATATTATTATTATTGAAAATTTAAATGTATCCAGTATCAGATTTAATACGCATGCTAAATATTCTAGATAAATTTAGTATCGGTGTTACAATTGGTATCAGAGCAGGTCGATTCAGACCGTGCGTTGGGTCATTAAAAATTCAATAAAAGTAGTGGGACCATTGGGTTCCAGATATTGTTCTAAAGGTCACATCTAGTTGAGCCTGATCAACTCAATCTAGTATATGACAGTTAGGACAAATGTCTGAGAGCTTAACGTGACCATGGAGGAATGAAGAGTATGAAGAGCGAAGATTAAGGCACAAGATTTTAAGACAGGAATTGGCGAAGAAGTAATCAATGCCAAATGGTGGTCATCAAGCAGTAAAGTAACGAAGCCTGTTGATGGCGAAGTTTTAGGAACATAAGAGATATTTAAGAGCAAGGTGAAGTACCTTAACCCAGTTGGACGCATCATTGAGCGATGCCTTCTCCGAGGAGACATAAAGAGTAAGGAATTATCGGTCGGTTATCGGAACCTCTAGACTCCCAACAAAGATAAAGTATGTAAGAATCGAAGGACTCGCACGCTTGAACTGGACAAGATTTTATATCCAAACAGTTATGAGGATTAATTATGGATTAAGCGAATTATTTGGACAAATGAAGCTAACCCTCAAGTCTGGGCATGGAATGTGAAACGCAGACAACTTTAACCCTGTCAGATCAGCCACATCTCTCGAACCCCAAGTGTCAGATTTGTGGATTATGAAGAGAAGATGGTATGCAACCTAGGAACGAAGATGGATGAGTAAGTAGTAGTGATAAGCCCTGTTGCGTATCGAAGCGTGATTCAGATGTGTCCTTATTGACAAGAAGATTGGAAAATAAGCTAAGATCCACGGGAATTTTACACAAAGGAAAGTGAATCAGACTACCTTCTGTTAACATGAGTCATCGAGAAATAGAGATTGAATCATATATTGCTGGATTCTAGTGAACTGATGGATGAACAATATCGAACTTCCTTGATTGGATATAGAAGGCAAGTTTAAGATAACACAGAATTATAGTAGACCAGTATTTTGAGGATTAATCGGAATTTTAACTGAGAATTAAATTGAGGCTTTACTATCAGGAAGATCGTCGCTAATGCACAAGTTAAAGTTGTGGTTAATGTTAAGGAGTTTTATGTTTTCAGTTGACGGGTTCTTTACGCAATTATGTTGGAAGGCCGAAAGAGATCACCTTATGTCGGTAAGCTTCTGAAAGCGATAGAAGGTACAGACCTTGGACCATTCAGATAATAGAATCAGATCTTGAGCATTGAATGCAGTAACGAGTTACTGGATGAATCTAAAAGTAATGATAAAGTGTTGAAGTTTAAGACCAGTTAGTCGGGTACTCGAAGAGACATGACCTATGATTGGGTTTACGAGAGGACCAGTAAGAGTTTGAATCTATTCTAAACAGCTTGTTCCCGAAGGAACTCGAAGTGTAACCTAATGGACATGATATAGTTATGGAGACCGAAGTTGTCTCGGAAAAGAGTATAAGTATGAAATCCTTACGGATAAGAATAAAAGGAATGTAAACGAGACTCGAACCATCAGTGGGTTCAGTAAATGAAGATGTGAATCTAGAAGGGTATTCAAGAAAATCAATTTAAGAAAACAAGTACATTGTTTACGTCTAAAGGAAAACACAAACCCAGGAGATAACCAGTCAGTAAGGTAAGTGATGTTTCGGAGCATTACGTAGTATGAAGTTAACCTTTATTATTAGTATGTGAGCTTTGACGAATTATTACTGAAATTCCTGGCAACCTGACTGACAAACGCTGTGCACAATGTTGGCACAATTGTTCGAGCACTTGTCTTACTCAGAACTAAAATAAAAATAACGCAGCGTAATAAAGCACGAAATAAAAGGAACACAATAGAAAGATAAAGTACACAGTGAGTTTGTTAACCCAGTTCGGAGCAACTCTCCTACTCTGGGGGATACCAATCCAGGAATGAATCCACTATTATAGTTCTAGTGAAAAGACCAACGTACACACACTACTTGACTTTGCACCAAGACCCTACCAGTGTCAACTCTATCTAGGAACTCCTAGATATGAGACCCCGTCTCAATTCCTACCAACAACCCAGACAGTGTTGTTATCAACCACACAAAAGCACAAGCAAAAGAGACACACTCTAATGACACATACTCACTCCGTACTTAAAAGCTTAGGAGCAGTTCACAATTACAACTCAAACAAACTCAGTCCTTAGCTTGAATCAGGGAGATACAAGCAAGGCTCACAATTAACAAAAGAAACCCTAAAAACCTTAAACGCACGCTTTTCTATAACACACGGTTTTCAGTAACCCTATTAGGGTTTGTCTTCACAAATATATATTACTGAGTTAGCACGAGTTTGGGCTTCAAAACAGAGCGTGGACATTGTCCGGTCCAGCTGGAAAATCTTCAAGAAACAATAAAAAGCTTCCAAAAATATAACGATCTCTTTTGGAAAAATACCATGGCAAGACCGCCTTTTACACATCATCAGATACACGCGCCTTGATCAGCAAGCTAGAGGAAAATAAAACTTCAAGCAAATCTTTGGAAGATTGCGTACAAAAATAAAGCGCTAGCAGGCGCGAAAAACACAAGTCACATAAAGCTGTTCCATATGCTACAGCATCTGTCCCAGCATCTGGCTAGTAGATGTTTTTGTAAAATGTAGCCAATCTACAAAAACCCAACAATCTCCCCCTTTGGCAAATTTTTGGCTAAAACACTTTAGTGCCAGTTCTTTGGGATATACACAGATAATTTTCCTTTAAGTCAACAAGGCACACAACTAAGGAAGAAAATATCATAGCATATAGTGAGACTACTTCCAAGGGAGCTCTTTAGACAAAGATAACTTGCAAGTAGTATCAGAGGCATGCAACAGTTAAGACAAAACATCTAGCCTCATAGGAACAATCAGAGAGAAATAAACTCTCATATAGTGGATTCACATAGAGAAGAGAGAAAAACAACACCAGGGAAAAAATAAATTTCCACACACCAAAAAGTAACAGCTCCCCGCCAAAAACATGCACATACTTATCCTCAACACATGTAACAGTAACAGTACTCCCCCTCAACACATACAGTACTCCCCCTCAACACATGTAACAGTACATACAAACAGCCAAGATAATATAAGTTACAACTACTCCCCCTTTTTAGCCACAAAATCTGACAAAATAACATCCATGCATACACATAAGAAATACCACACACAGTGCATATTACAGACCATAAGGCACACGCAGGTGCAGAAGAAATCCAGGGTCTAGCCCAACCAACAAAAAAAAAACAAAAAGAATACAACAACTGAGAACAGGGAAAACATCAAAATCAGAATTCATCAGAGTCATCAGAGTCAGCGGAGAACTCCTCAGTATCACCAGCAGAAGCAGTCTTATTCCCTCCTTCTTCTTCATCCTGCTCACCCTCAGCTTCAGATTCAGCCTTCAAAGCTGATATTATCCTGTCAATTTTCATCTTCCTGGCTCCAAGAGCCATACTAGTCTCAGTTAGATCTGCAATCATTTGTTTTCTAGTGAGCACACCAGATGTCCGGACAGAAGTACCAGCTAAGTCAGCATCATGTTTCTCAGACAGCAAACTACAATCCAAGGACATAGGGCCAGGCCTCTTACAGGGCTCATCAGTACTGATCAAGATATCTGGATGTTGCTGAAGTACAATACCATACAGGAGAGTGGGAAAAGCTATAGGAAACTTGACAGTAAAGGACTTTGCATGCTCCAGAACCTGATAGTAAATGTAGGCCCCATAATCAAAAGGTGACTTGGTACCCACAACATAAATCAATTTGGCCAAACCAGAAGCAACTGAGTTGGAGTGAGTAGTTGGAGTCCAGTTTTGGGCACAAATCTTGTTCAGAATAGCATACAGGGGAGAGAGTTGTGCAGAAGACAAATGTCTAGGCCAATGCTTAACCTTGTTGCCTGTGATGGCCTTGCAAATGGTATCCTCAGTTACCTCCAGCTCAGGAGTCTCCTCAACAGATCTCTCAAGATAGGTGTTGACAACCAGAGGGGAGAAGTTGACACATTTACCTCTAACAAAAACTTGCCTATACTCAGGATTCCTTGAATCATCACATTCATCAGAGACATTGACCAGAAATTCTCTGACCAATTTATCATAACAGGGACCCAGATTTTTCACTGTTTTCATCAGCCCAGCATACTCCAAAACATCAACCAGTTCTTTGCATTTGAACACATCTTCCTTCAGATTTCTTTCCAGTCCTAGTCTTCTGTGATATATAAATTTCCACCTAGAAGACCCACTTTCCAAATGAAAAGATACATTATCCAGAGGAGCTGGGGGGATGGTTAGAGGGATTTTCATACCCTTCATGGTTTTTCTAGATGCTCCACCAGATGTGGCAGCATCTGTCTCAGCAATCTCAAAATCAGAATCACTAGTGGGAGGATCTTTCCTCTTGAGGCTCTTCTTCTTCTGATCACTTTGAGACACCTTCTTGCTCCCAGCCTTGGGAGGACCATACATAGGCTTCTTCCCAGTATTAGTTGTTTTCTTCTTACTTCCTTTGTTACATTCACTACCAGTAGAAACAATTTTAACAGATTTGCTCCTAGTTCTGCGAGCAACACCTACAACATCAGTCTTTTCTAGAGGTCTCTCTTCAGGCACAACATCATCAACAGCAACACTGTCAGCTTGGTCTAAATTGTCAATCTCAGCATTACCCACAGCATTCTGAGTCTCAGTATCTTGATCCTGAGACTTTGAAGAATCATTCTCATGGACACTCACAGTATCAGGGGTGTTTGGAACCACCGCTTCAGTCCCCTCATTAGCTTGTGACAAAGATGCTTGAGCATCTTTCACAACAACCTTTGTCGTAGCAGGGGAATTAACAGGTGTCTCAGTATCAGCAGTATCAACAACATTTTTCTCAACAGAAACAACAGTAACATCTTGTTCTATAGGGGAATTAGAAATATCACCGACTAATTTGTCAGATACCTTAGGATTATCAGGACCTAGGGTTTCAGACGCAGCAACAGTACCTTCAACAGTAATATCCTCAGATTTGTTGACAGAAGAGTCAACATTTGGTTCGACAACACTCGAGATAAAAGGATTATCCTTACAGTACAGATCATGCATGCTTAGCCCTATATGTTGAACAGCGGGAGTGTTAGATTTCTTACCTTTCGATATCGAACTCTTGTTCATCGCGGTAGAAGAAGTAGCTTTGCTGGATTTTGTAGAAACCTTCTTCCGTGATGCAAGCGACTTAGTATGTCGCTTCTTTGCAGGAGAACTAAGAATGGTAGTGAGAGGTAGAGCATCTGTGATAATCGCTCCAGAAATTGAGTCTGATGGAAGTTCAGGAGTTTGATCTTGCACGTTTTGAGGAGAAATAGAATCAGACATGGTTTTGATTTGGTGTTTGGAAGTATGAAGAGAGGATGATTTTTGAGTGATGATGAGAGCGGCAAGAGAAGAGTTGACAAGTTGGGAGAAGTTATGAAAAAGATAATGATGGTAGCGTGTGGGAGGTTTGAAAAAGGAAGGTTGGAAATAACCTCCTTGAATGGCGTGCATCAAGCGGTTGAGGAGGGAGAAAATAACTGTTGCACGCCTCCCATAAATTAATTGCTACAATTCCTCAAATAAACAGATCCCTAACTTCCGTCTTAATTTTTCAAATTGATTAGCATCAAGAGCTTTTGTAAAAATATCTGCTAATTGCTCTTCAGTTGCAACATGCTCAAGAGTGACAATTTTTTCTTCAACCAGATCTCTAATAAAATGATGTCTAATGTCAATGTGTTTAGTCCTGCTGTGTTGTATAGGATTTTTGGAAATATTAATTGCACTCAAATTGTCACAATATAATGTCATAGCATCTGTCTTGACATTGTATTCACTCAGCATCTGTCTCATCCACAACAATTGAGAACAACTGCTACCAGCTGCTATGTACTCAGCTTCAGCGGTAGACAAGGAAACACAATTTTGCTTCTTACTGAACCAGGATATAAGGTTGTTACCCAGAAAGAAGCATCCACCAGAAGTACTCTTTCTATCATCTGCACTTCCAGCCCAGTCAGCATCACAATACCCTAACAACATAGTGCTTTCCCCATGAGAATACAACATGTCGTAGTCACTGGTACCATTCACATACTTCAGAATTCTCTTTACTTGAGTCAGATGGCTAATTTTTGGTTCAGCTTGGTACCTGGCGCACACTCCAACTGCAAATGTGATATCAGGCCTACTTGCAGTAAGATATAGAAGACTCCCTATCATACTTCTATACATACTTTGGTCAACATCCACGCCTTTCTCATCCTTTGATAATTTCACATGTGTGGGAGCAGGAGTTCTTTTATAAGCAGCATTTTCCATTCCAAATTTCTTGACTATATTTTTAGCATACTTACTTTGAGAGATAAAAATAGTATCTTCCATCTGTTTCACCTGAAGACCAAGAAAGAACTTTAGCTCACCTACAAGACTCATTTCAAATTCAGATTGCATTTGCTGAACAAAATGCTCTCTCATCTGGTCAGACATTCCTCCAAAGACTATGTCATCCACATAAATTTGAGCAATCATCAGCTGTCCATTTTCATCTTTCACAAACAAGGTTTTATCATTTCTTCCCTTCCTATAGCCATGGTTAATTAGAAACTCAGCAAGTCTCTCATACCAAGCTCTAGGGGCTTGCTTCAGGCCATATAGAGCTTTCTTCAATTTGTAAACATGGTTTGGAAAACTTGGATCAATGAAACCTTTAGGCTGTTCCACATAGACCTCTTCATTTAAGTACCCATTGAGAAAGGCACTCTTGACGTCCATCTGATACAGCTTGAATTTTAGTATGCATGCAATCCCAAGTAACAGTCTAATAGATTCCAACCTAGCTACAGGAGCAAAGGTCTCATCAAAGTCTACACCTTCAATTTGAGCATAACCTTGTGCAACTAGTCTAGCTTTGTTCCTAGTGATGGTACCATTTTCATCAGACTTGTTTTTATAAACCCACTTGGTACCTATGACATTCACATTATCTGGTCTAGGAACTAAGTCCCACACGTTACTTCTCTTGAACTGAGTTAATTCTTCTTGCATAGCGTTTATCTAGAACTCATCAGTTAGAGCTTCCTTAACATTCTTTGGTTCAAATTTAGATATAAAGCAAGAATTTGATACCTCATCATAGTTCCTTCTAGTTGTGATCCCTTGGTTAGGATCGCCAATGACTTGATCTATGGGATGGTTTTTCTGAACTCTGATAGATGGTCCTTTGTTGGGTCCTTTGTTGGGAGCAGTCTTCTCTGGACCAGTTACTTCAGAATCTTGCTTACTACTGGCTTCATCTTCTTTCTTCTCCTCCTGTAGGTCAGATGCTGAGTCAAATGTCGTATCATCTGGCACAACATTATTACCTTCATCATCTACAACGACATTTATAGATTCCATCACTGTCTTGGTTCCGGAATTGTATACTCTATAGGCTCTGTTGTTTGTTGAATAGCCTAGAAAGATTCCCTCTTCACTTTTAGCATCCATCTTTCTTCTTGGTTCCCTGTCAGCTAAAATATAGCATTACTACCAAACACATGAAAATGCTTCACTGTTGGCTTCCTGTCCTTCCATAGCTCGTACAAGGTTGTAGATGTACCTTTTCTCAAAGTCACTCTATTATGAATATAGCAGGCTGTGTTCATGGCTTCAGCCCAAAAGAAAAATGGCAGCTTCTTCGCATGTAGCATAACCCTGGCGGATTCTTGCAAAGTCCTGTTCTTTCTTTCAACTATCCCATTTTGTTGGGGAGTAATAGGTGCAGAGAACTCATGAAATATTCCTTCAGAGATGCAGAAATCAGAGAACTTACCATTCTCAAACTCTTTCCCATGATCACTTCTGATTCTAACAATTCCACAATCCTTCTCTCTCTGAAGTTGTAAGCAAAGATCCTTGAATTTTTCAAAAGTGTATGATTTCTCCTTAATGAAATTTATCCAAGTATATCTGGAAAAATCATCAACAACAACAAATGCATACTTCTTACCACCTAAGCTTTCGACTTGCATAGGTCCCATTAAGTCCATGTGCAATAACTCAAGAACTCTGGATGTGGACAGATGTTGCAGCTTCTGGTGAGGCATCTTGGTCTGTTTTCCTATCTGGTATTCTCCACATATACTTCCTTCCTGAATTTGGAGTTTTGGTAGACCTCTGATGGCTCCTTCAGCAATAGCTTTCTTCATGCTTCTGAGATTCAGATGCCCAAGCTTTTGGTGCCATAGTTTTACTTCATCTTCTTTGGTTATTAGACAAGTAGATAACTTTGCTTTATCTTGAGAGACCCACAAGTAGCAATTGTCCTTTGATCTAACACCTTTCATCAGGATGTCACCTTTACTGTTCGCAACTAAGCATTCACTCTTTGTAAAGTTGACCTTCAATCATTGATCGCACAGTTGACTAATACTAATTAAGTTAGCAGTCAATCCTTTCACTAGAAGCACCTTATCAAGTTTGGGTAGGCCCTCATTCACAAGCTTTCCTACACCCTTTATTTCTCCTTTAGCTCCATCACCAAAAGTCACAAAACTTGTAGCATAAGGCATAACATCATTTAAGTAATTTTTATCGCCAGTCATATGCCTGGAACACCCACTGTCAAAGTACCAATCATTTCTGGATGACACTCTCAGAGATGTATGAGCAATTTGAGCAGTCTCATAAGCTTCAGGTTCTGTTTTTCTAGGATCCACAGTGTTGCTTGTGGGATTATCATTTTTTTGCTTCCACTGCTTCTTGATGATCTTCACTGTGGGATCAGGTCTTGGTGAATAAGTTCTCTCTGGATAACCATATAATTTGAAACAGAAAGGTCTGATATGTCCTTTTCTTCCACAGTAGTGGCATACCCAACCATAATACCTTCCTTTTGATCTGGGCCTATATCCAGATGCCTGTTGTCTCACCTGATGTTGGGGCATCTGTCTTGACATAGTGAGATCATAAGTACTAACAGATGGCACAAACTGTCTCACTGGTAGTTGTTTCTGATGAAGCGAGGATCTGTAGTCAAACCCAATACCTTTAGAATCTCCAGGTTTCTGTCCTATCTCCAGAATTTCGTCTAAAGCATCAGTACCTTTGTTCATCATCCGCAGTTGCTTGTTCATATTGTCAATCTTGGAAGTAAGTAAGATAACCTCATCATTGAGATCTGAGTTCATTTCCAGAAGTTTGTCCTTCTCAGCTTGCAAGAGAGCAATGGTCCTCTTTTGTTTTTCTAAAGTTCTACAAACTTCCTCACTTTTGAGACATAGCTCCTTGTAAGAATCAGCCAGTTCATCATATGTTACCTCTTCATCACAAGATTCATTGTCAGATGTACACACTCCAGTCAAGGCATTCACATGTTTTGCAGTTTCAGGTTCTTCTTCTGACTCATCTTCATCAGACCAAGAAACAGTCATCACCTTCTTTTGTTTCTTCAGATACGTTGCACACTCAGTTCTGATGTGACCATATCCTTCGCATTCATGGCATTGCACCCCTTTGCTTTGATTGGTTTTGTCATCAGTTCTAGGTTTCCTCTGATTGTTGACATTTTTATAGATGCTACGACTGTTGTCCGGAGCATGTGTCCTAGGGCGTCTGTCCATCCTCTTCAGAACTTTATTAAATTGTTTACCCAATAACACAATAGCTTCAGAGATGCTCTCATCAGTATCTAAATTACTCTCCACATCATCTTCATCACTGTTGGAGATGAAGGCAATGTTCTTGTCCTTCTTTTCAGATCTTTCATTAGCCTTTAATTCAAAAGTTTGAAGAGATCCAATCAGCTCATCAACTTTCATATTTCCAATATCTTGGGCCTCCTCAATTGCACATACTTTCATATCAAATTTCTTAGCCAGGGACCTGAGGATTTTGCTTACCAATTTTTCATCAGACATCTTTTCCCCCAAGGATTCAAATGTGTTAGCATATTCTAGCACATTCATGTGAAAGTCATGAACACTCTCCCCTTCCTTCATTCTCAGATTCTCAAACTGTGTTGTCAGCAGTTGTAGCCTTGACTTCTTGACCTTTTGAGTACCTTCATGAGCTGTTCTTAGGATATCCCAAGCTTCCTTAGCAACAGTACATTGTTTAATCAACCTGAACATGTTTTTGTCTACACCATTAAACAAAGCATTCAGGGCTTTAGAGTTTCCAATAGCTGCAGTGTCTTCTGCTGTAGACCACTCCTCTTCTGGTTTTAACTCATCAGTATCAACATTATTAGCATCTTTTATTTTAGGATGAACATAGAGATTTCAAGAATGATGTCATGCGTGATTTCCAAATGTCATAGTTCGACCCATCCAACAGGGGTGGTCTGTTCACCAGTCCTCCTTCTTTATCCATTATGCCAGAAAATTCTTTCCCTGGAGCTCACCCACACAGAACAGGGTGCCTGCTCTGATGCCAATTGAAATTCCTGGCAACCTGACTGACAGACGCTGTGCACAATGTTGGCACAATTGTCCGAGCACTTGTCCTACTCAGAACTAAAATAAAAATAACGCAGCGTAATAAAGCACGAAATAAAAGGAACACAACAGAAAGATAAAGTACACAGTGAGTTTGTTAACCCAGTTTGGAGCAACTCTCCTACTCTGGGGGATACCAATCCAGGAATGAATCCACTATTATAGTTCTAGTGAAAAGACCAACGTACACACACTACTTGACTTTGCACCAAGACCCTACCAGTGTCAACTCTATCTAGGAACTCCTAGATATGAGACCCCGTCTCAATTCCTACCAACAACCCAGACAGTGTTGTTATCAACCACACAAAAGCACAAGCAAAAGAGACACACTCTAATGACACATACTCACTCCGTACTTAAAAGCTTAGGAGCAGTTCACAATTACAACTCAAACAAACTCAGTCCTTAGCTTGAATCAGGGAGATACAAGCAAGGCTCACAATTAACAAAAGAAACCCTAAAAACCTTAAACGCACGCTTTTCTATAACACACGGTTTTCAGTAACCCTATTAGGGTTTGTCTTCACAAATATATATTACTGAGATAGCACGAGTTTGGGCTTCAAAATAGAGCGTGGACATTGTCCGGTCCAGCTGGAAAATCTTCAAGAAACAATAAAAAGCTTCCAAAAATATAACGATCTCTTTTGGAAAAATACCATGGCAAGACCGCCTTTTACACATCATCAGATACACGCGCCTTGATCAGCAAGCTAGAGGAAAATAAAACTTCAAGCAAATCTTTGGAAGATTGCGTACAAAAAATAAAGCGCTAGTAGGCGCGAAAAACACAGGTCACATAAAGCTGTTCCATATGCTACATCATCTGTCCCAGCATCTGGCTAGTAGATGTTTTTGCAAAATGTAGCCAATCTACAAAAACCCAACAATTACAACACTTAGAAAAGCACGTAGTCTAAATCACAAGTGAAGCAACGAGCTGTAAGATGGTTCTGCTATGGTAACTAGAAAGTTATAAAGGAGTAAGATTGTTCAAGAGATTTTATATGGCAACAGCGGTGTATTACTCTGATCCTAACTCGAGTCGTTAAAAAAATCAGAGTTGCGCAGCGGAGAAGTAATTTAAGAATGAGTTAACGAACAATTCTAAGCTGAAGCTTAGGGGACAAGAATGATTGTGAAGTCCTTTCCAGACGAAATGCAGAAAAGGTATTCAGTGCTCAGTTCTCGTAACACATAATAGTAGTAAGCAGGTGACGACTTGGACATATCATAAGTTCTAACAGGAAATTTTAAAAGCTAAACTGAGGAATATTTCAAACCTCGAAACTCGTGAGGAATAGAAATCAATGTAGTTTAATAATAAGTGGCACAAATAAGAAGGATGTGTTCCTACCACGTTAAGTCTAAAGCGACTAAGGTCACCGCTGGTATGGTAATCTAGCTATTTTGGTTTAGTAAGTTTAAGGGAGCTTGGAGAGTAATTTTGTAATATCCCGCTTAAATGTAGCGTTTAACTGTGTTAGAATCTTGAGAAGCAAGCAAGAAAATAAGCAATTAATTGTAATGGCATAATTGTAATTTATGGGAAAAGGGAGAATGTTTTAAAGGGGAAATAGATATTTCCCACTATCATTCTTCTTCATTCTCCTTCCTCTTTCAAATCAGCCTATTTCTTCCCCTTCTCCTCTAAGCCACACGCCTTCCCTCACTTACCATCCCTCATCCAAACTCTAATCTAAACCCTAGTAAGAAAATACTTGCAAGGAAGCTTGAGTTGGAAGCTAGGTCAAGAGAAAGAAAAGAGGAACAAGGAAGAACAAGGGAAGAGTTAGAGTTGGAGAAATTTAGGGCTTTGGAAATCAAGTGTAATCAGCACCAAATTGTGGATTAAGGTGAGCTCCACAGGGTTTTAGAACCCGTTTAAGTAAGTTTGAAGTTTACAGCTTAATTACCTAGTTTAGGGTTTTTAGTATCTAAATGCCTTTCCATGTTAATCCTTGATTATTGATGATATAAACTAGCTATATGCCTTAGAAAATGACCCTTAAACATGTTATGATGTCTGGGTATGTTGGATAAGCTGAAATGGTGAAAAATTACGTTTAAAACTTGCCAAATGCTGTCTAACTGCAGGTAAAATCGTGTCACGATTTTCCAATCGTGTCACGATTTCACAGGCAGGAACAAACTGACTTTCTGGGTAGAAAATCGTGTCACAATTTCCAAATCGTGACACGATGTGACAGGGCAATACATATTATGTTTTTTTTCATCATTTCTCGCACCATTCCGGCTTTCCAACGCTACCTCGGACTCAATAACGATAAGTAGTGATTAAGTGATGCTTTTAGGCATAGAAAGACCCAACCTTTGGGGAATGTATAGATGAATTATAAGTGAGGAAAGGTACCATGATAAGAGAGGGATTTCTTAATCCCTAAGTAGTCATAGTGATGACAAGGAACTAGATTAGGGTTTAACCCTTATAAAGCAATGTTATGAACTCGATTCGGTATTCACGAATCTAAGAATGATATAATGATGAACCTTTATAGGTTAAGAACTTAAGAATGATGATTAATTATTAAGATGGCTTGATGTGTCTCTCGTATGCTCGCTAGTTAGTATACGAGGGGTTCCTGTGAAGTTACCGCCTTTAATGGCAGCCGGAACGGTGAAGTTACCGCTCGTGAGGGCAGCTACACATCCAAGTCTTAAAAGTTAATGTGTCTCCTGTCTGCTCGTCAGTTAGTATACAGGGGGTCCCCGTGAAGTTACCGCCTTAAATGGCAGCTGGGACGGTGAAGTTACCGCTCGCGAGAGCAGCCACACAAAGATAAGAGGAGTCCGGTGTTAGCCTGATATGATAGGAATTTTCACCGGTAAGATGGGAGATGTACTTCGGGGTTACTCCACCCGGATGCACTCCGTAAAATGAACCAAGATAATGTTATGTTTGTTCAACCCTAACTGCTAACTTAAGATATGAAAGTTGATAAGTTTATTTATAATTGTATTGAGGAATAGGACAATTAGTTCCTAGTGATAAGAAGTGATCATAGTTGTTTTCCCCTGATCACTAAGTAAAAGATTAAGATATGCAGCGATCTTAGTTCTTTCCCTTGATCGCGAGATAAGCAAAGATTAAGACTTGGCGATCATAGGTATCCCCGAGTTCGCCGAGGTAGGCACGGCAACCCTAGGTTTCCCGAGGTTGCCAAACAGTAGGTAGGGTAGGAGCTCACTGAGACGTTATGTCTCATCCCTTTCCTTCTGGTGCAGGTTCCTCGCAGGTAGCACGACGAAAAGGTAAAGAGAAAGCTACGGACTGATCGTGCTGCTTATGTTTTAGTATTTGGACATTTGTATATGGATAATGTATTATGATGTATTTTATGAAGAATGTTTTGTATCGGATGATGAGTTGTATGATAAACTTATACTTTGTATAATCATTACCAATCATTCTGTATTGTATTTAATGTATCCGGTACGAAATTTTAATACTCGTAAGAGATCCTAGGTAATCTCTCTATGGGTGTTACAAATTTTTTCCAAAAGAGGATTATGCATGAGGCAACAACAGTACAGGTTGCACTTGTAAGATGATGTTTTTGAATTTGAGGCCTTGATCAGAAACGACAATGCAGTGGCATATAAGTTTATTCCACATTGTACCCACGTTATGTCAACATGTCGCATGTACCAGGTTATGTTTAGTAATGTATACTTATCGGGCAGTGTTTATGCTACTCAGACATTTGTGTAACATATTCTTTTTCAGTTATGTGACATGTATCAGTAACTGAGGTACGCAGTCAGTAATGTTTAAAATGAGAAGATGCTAATCAGAACATGTTTGTTGATATCGAACGCGTTTTAGTTAAGAGTTGAAATTCTGGCAAGGCAATAACACAGAGTAACAGGTTCTGAACAAAAACTTAGCACAATTAAAAGCAGTAAAGTAGCAGAAATTAAAAGTGCAGGAAAGCTAAAGAACACAAGGTTTGTTAACCCAGTTCGGAGTAAACACCTCCTACTCTGGGGGATACCAATCCAGGAAGGAATTCCACTATAGGAATTAATCCTTATGACTCAAGACACTGACTCCCAGTTCCCAGCCTAAGCAATTAACTTCCTCCTAGTCTTGAATTCTACCCAACACGTTGAGTATTAGAGACCACTAACTTCCTATTCAAGTAACAAACCTGTTACTGAACCCCTTAAACAAAACTACCCTGTTTTGATGAAATACTTCAATAACAAACCTTCATTCGTACCTACAGGCTTTGAATGAAATTACAACTCAATAAAACCTAAACCAACTCAAACAATGAGTGGTGCACAAACAACCTTAAGGTTTTAAACACAAAGACTCAATATTCTAAATAAGACTCTGTTCTTCGTATCTTTTGAATAGCAGCAGCACTCCTCCTTTTATAATCTTCAGCAAGTCTCTTAATTATGCTCCAAATCTTCTGAATTAGATTTGTTTCTGAATTATGAGTAATCCAATAAGGAAACAAATAAACCAGGAAATTATCTTCATAAGATTGCAACAGAAAAATACGAGCATTCATAAATCCGTGCCAAATCTTCATTAAATCTCCTTCAAATCAACCAGCATTCTAGAAGCAATATGCGAGGATATATCCTTGTTAAATCTCGCCAAGATTTGCGCCAAAACAACTTGTAAAAATGCAGCTTCTGACGAAGTCAACAAAAGTCAACGCTGGCATCAGACTCTGAATTCAGCTTCTGAAGGAATTTCCAGCTTCTGAACAGCTTCAAATCGAAAAACTTGCAACTGAAGATTTGATCTACATATGGAGATGCTTCTATTCAACACATTGGATTTGCCAAAATATGCAGCCAACACCAAAATACTCAACAATCTCCTCCTTTGGCAAATTTTTTGGCTAAAACCAATGTTCACACATGACAAGCTCTTCAATCTCCCATAAGACTATCTCAGCAATGAAGAACTCCACAAAAAATATAACATATCAAAGAGATAGGCAGCGGACAAAACACTCTCTGAGCTATATTAAACAACAGCTTCAGCTTCTGAACACCCTGAAGCACACAAAACAGCTTCTGATCAACTTCAGATCATCACAAACACTCCTGAAGCTTCACAATACTCCCCCTGCAACTCAGCATTCAACATTAAAAACTCCCCCTTAATTCTGACCTGCAGTAACACTTCAGGTTTACAAACACTCAGGAAAATAATGATCTTGTACTCCCCCTGAGACACACACTCCCCCTCAATCATATCTTCAGATTCTGAACAGCTCTTGTTACACTGGTTCTGAACTCTGAGCAAAATAATCAGCTTCTTCTGAAACACAGTACATTCTGATTCTGAACAACTCCAGTTCTGAGCTTAAACATAGGTTTTTCTCCCCCTTTTTAGCCACAAAATTATGACAAACTTCAGACTTCAAATAGGGAATCAAAACTAAATATCCAGAAAAAATAGTCTCAGACTTTGACTTAGGAACAAACTCAGCATAGGCACAACTGGCAGGTACTCTATCTTCCTCACATCCAGTTTGCATTAATTGCTATAAGTCTTCATGTAAACACACACTTAACTTGCTTCTCAGATTTTCAAACTGTTTAGCATCTAAAGCCTTTGTGAAAATGTCAGCAACTTGTTCTTCAGTAACCACATGTTCCAGCTGAATGATCTTATCTTCCACAAGATTTCTGATAAAGTGGTGTCTGATATCTATATGTTTAGTTCTGCTGTGCTGTATGGGGTTTTTAGAGATATTAATTGCACTTAAATTGTCACAAAACAATGTCATAACACCTTGTTGAATATTATATTCTTCAAGCATCTGTTTCATCCAAACCAGTTGTGAACAACTACTCCCAGCAACAATATACTCAGCTTCAGCAGTTGATAATGAGACACAGTTTTGCTTCTTGCTGAACCAAGAAATTAGATTATTTCCCAAAAAGAAACAACCTCCTGAGGTGCTCTTCCTGTCATCAGCACTTCCAGCCCAGTCAGCATCACAATATCCCATCAGTTCAGAACTTGAACTATGTGACTAAATGATTCCATAATCACTTGTGCAATTCACATACTTCAGGATCCTCTTCACTTGTGTCAGATGACTCATCTTAGGGTCAGCTTGATATCTTGCACACACTCCAACAGCATAAGTGATATCAGGTCTGCTTGCAGTTAAGTACATTAAGCTCCCTATCATACTTCTGTACTGACTTTGATCAACTGATACTCCTTGTTCATCTTTGGTTAGCTTCAGATGAGTAGCAGCAGGTGTCCTCTTATGAGCAGCAGATTCCATTCCAAATTTCTTCACTATGTTCTTGGCATACTTACTCTGAGAAATGAAGATTGTATCTTCCATTTGCTTGACTTGCAGACCAAGAAAATATGTCAGTTCACCAACTAAGCTCATTTCAAACTCTGACTGCATCTGCTGAACAAATAACTTAACCATTTTATCTGACATTCCACCAAACACTATGTCATCAACATAGACCTGAGCAATCATCATACTTCCACTCTCATCTTTCACAAATAAAGTTTTATCAGTACCACCTTTTCTGTATCCTTGAGCCACAAGAAACTGAGTCAGTCTTTCATACCAAGCTCTTGGTGCTTGCTTTAGTCCATATAAGGCTTTCTTCAATTTGTACACATGATCTGTCTGATGATCCACAAAACCCTTAGGTTGTTCTACATAAACTTCTTCTTGCAGATATTCATTCAGAAATGCACTCTTCACATCCATCTGAAATAGCTTAAACTTGAGAATGCAGGATACACCCAACAGTAATCTTATGGACTCTAGTCTGGCCACAGGTGCAAAGGTTTCATCAAAATCCAATCCCTCTACTTGAGTATAACCCTGAGCAACCAACCTTGCCTTGTTTCTGACCACAATACCATTTTCATCTGTTTTATTCTTTAGTGCCAATCACATTCAGCCCTTCAGGTCTTGGAACTAGATCCCACACTTCACTCCTTTTGAATTGATTCAACTCATCTTGCATTGCTTCAATCCAAAATTCATCAGTTAGGGCTTCTTTTACATTTTTGGGTTCAAACTTAGACACAAAGCAAGAATCAGTAGCAGCTGAGTCTGATCTCCTGGTTCTGACCCCTTGATCCAAGCTCCCAATGATAAGCTCCTTAGGATGATCCTTCTGAACTCTAATTGATGGCCCTTTATTGGTAGGATCATGATCTGGATGCCCTTCTGCTTCTTCAGACTCTGGATGATTTTCTGCTTCTGAGGCTTTAGACTCTGGAATAACTTCAGATTCATTCTTTTCATTCTCAGCAGTCAGATCATCAATAACCACATTTATGCTCTCCATCACAACTTTAGTTCTTGAGTTAAACACCCTATAGGCTCTGCTGTTTACTGAATATCCCAAAATATACCTTCATCAGACTTAGGATCTAGTTTTCTCCTATTTTCTCTGTCAGCCAAAATGTAGCATCTGCTCCCAAACACATGAAAGTATTTCACAGTTGGCTTTCTCCCTTTCCACAATTCATATAAGGTACAAGTTGTTCCCTTCTTCAAAGTAACTCTGTTATGGATATAGCAGGCAGTATTCATGGCTTCAGCCCAAAACATATAAGGCAGCTTCTTTGCATGTAACATAACCCTTGCACATTCTGCTAATGTTCTATTCTTCCTCTCAACTACACCATTTTGCTGAGGTGTGATAGGTGCAGAAAACTCATGCTTTATACCTTCAGAAGCACAAAATTCTGAGAAACTCTTGTTTTCAAATTCTTTGCCATGATCACTTCTGATTCTGACAATACCACAGTCCTTTTCTCTTTGTAATTGAATGCATAACTCTTTAAACACTTCAAAAGTATCAGACTTCTCTCTAACAAAACTGACCCATGTGAATCTTGAGTAGTCATCAACCATAACAAATGCATACCTTTTACCTCCAATACTTTCTACTTACATAGGCCCCATTAAATCCATATATAAAAGTTCTAGTACTTTAGTAGTTACCTGATGAACTAATCTGGGATGAGACTTTCTTGTTTGTTTACCAATTTGATAATCACCACAAACACTGTCCTCATTGATCTTCAGATTAGGTACACCTCTGATAGCTTCAGTACTTAGGATTTTCTTCATGCCTTTCAGATGCAGATGTCCCAGTTTCTGGTGCCAGAGCTTGACTTCCTCTTCTGAGCTCATGAGACAAGAAGTCGGGCTTCTTTCTTCTTCAGACACCCATAAATAGCAGTTATCTTTGGATCTGCAGCCCCTCATCTGAACCTTACCTTCTTGATCAGTCACAAAACACTCTTGCTTGTTGAAATTAACCTTCAATTCTTGATCACAAAGTTGGCTAATACTGATCAGATTAGAGGTTAATCCTTCCACCAGTAGCACATCATTAAGTCTGTGCAAACCTTCACTGATCAAATCACCAATACCCAGAATCTGACCTTTTACTCCATCTCCAAATGTCACATAGCTTCTGGAATAAGGTCTTATATTACTCAGCAGCTTCTTAACACCAGTCATATGTCTTGAACACCCACTATCAAAGTACCAGTCTTCTTTTGAAGTGGCTCTCAATGAGGTATGAGCAATCAGGCCTACATTCTGAACCTTAGGTTTCCACACCTTCTGAACATTGTGTCTGGGTGCAGCTGGTTGCACTCTTCTATATTGAAAGTGTTCAGGATAACCATACAGTTTAAAGCAAAAAGGTTTGATATGTCCCTTCTTACCACAATGATGACAGGTCCAGGTATGATTCCTCCTTCTTCTGTTGAACTTCTGTGGTTGCATTTGAACATGCTTCTGGACTTGCTTCTGAGGTCTCTTCTGAGTCTGCTTCTGAACTTGCATCTGGGCTTGTTTCTGAGGTCTCATCTGAGATGTCCCAATCATAGGATTATCAGTTTTAGTGGGAGGAACAAACTTTTTAACAAGAATCTTCTGTTTGGGGTTCTGAGTCTGATCAACAAAACCTAAACCAGCTTTTCCTTGTTTCTGAGCATCTAGAATTTCCTCCAACACATCAGTAGCAGTATTCATCATCCTAACCTGCTTTTTCATGTTCTCAAGTTGGGAATTTAGCTGGCTTACTTCTTCTTTTAATTCTGAATTTTGTACTAACAGTTCACCTTTTTCAGCCTCCAGTTGACATATAGTCTCCTTCTGATCCAGAACTTGTTTGCACACTTCAGCACTTCTGGTATATAGCTTCCTATAGTTGTCAGCCAGTTCATCATATGAGGTTTTAGCAACATCAGACACAGATGAAGCATCAGACTCTAAGTCAGACTCTGAAAATGTTTCAGACTCTAAAACTGCTTCAGTCTTTGAATTAGCTCCTGACCTTACCACCAGACCAGTATCACACATACCAGATTCACTTACAGAATCTTCTTCAGAATCATCATCAGACCATGCAGCAGCTAGACTCTTCTTCTTCTGCTTCTTAAGAAAAGTAGGACATATCAGTTTTGATATGTCCATAACCCTCACACTCATAGCACTGCACACCTTTAGCTTGATTGCTTTTCTCCTCAGACTTGGTCTTTTTCACATCAGTTTGTTGCTTCTTGTTGTGAATTTGAAGTTCTGACCTTTGGCTTTGGCTTTTCTGTCAACATTCTTCAGAATCTTGTTGAATTGTTTTCCCAGCAACAGTAGAGCTTCTGATAAGTCATCTTCATCAGACTCTTGTTGATCATCAGCTTCAGAATTCACAGTAAAAGCTACAACCTTTTCCTTTCTTCTCAGAGCTGTTTACAAAAAGCAGTCTCAAAGTTCAACAAAGAACCAATGAGCTCTTCAACCTTCATAGCAGAAATATCACGAGCCTCCTCAATTGCTGTGACCTTCATGTCAAATCTTCTAGGCAGGGACCTGAGGATTTTCTTACTATCTTTTCATCAGACATCTTTTCCCCAAGTGAATCAAAGGAATTTGCCATGTCCAGCACATTCATGTAGAAATCCTGAATAGTTTCATCTTCCATCATCTTCAGGTTCTCAAATTTGGTAGTCAGCAACTGGAGTCTGGACATCTTCACTTTAGAGGTTCCTTCATGAGTTGTTTTTAAGATTTCCCAGGCATCCTTTGCAACTGTACATTGTTGATCAATCTGAACATATTCTTGTCAACACCATTGAAAATTGCATTCAAGGCTTTTGAATTCCCATGAGACAAGTCATCTTCAGCTTTGGTCCACTCCTCTTCAGGCTTCAAAACTCCAGTTTTGTTACCATCTTCGTCCAAAACCTCAGGATGATCCCAGCCTTTAAGCACAGCTTTCCAAGTTCTGCTGTCAATGGATTTCAGGAATGCACACTCCTGGGTTTCCAGTACTCATAATTTGTGCCATTAAGTAGGGGTGGTCTGTTGACATAGCCTCCTTCTCTATCCATGCTTGCCAGAAATTAACTCCTCTGGATCTCACCCAAAACACGGCAGGGTGCCTGCTCTGATGCCATTGAAATTCTGGCCAGACAATAACACAGAGTAACAGGTTCTGAACCAAACAGGTTCTGAACAAAAACTTAGCACAATTAAAAGCAGTTAAGTAGCAGAAATTAAAAGTGTAGGAAAGCTAAAGAACACAAGGTTTGTTCACCCAGTTCGGAGTAAACACCTCATACTCTGGGGATACCAATCCAGGAAGGAATTCCACTATAGGAATTAATCTTATGACTCAAGACATTGACTCCCAGTTCCCAGCCTAAGCAATTAACTTCCTCCTAGTCTTGAATTCTACCCAACACGTTGAGTATTAGAGACCACTAACTTCCTATTCAAGTAACAAACCTGTTACTGAACCCTTAAACAAAACTACCCTGTTTTGATGAAATACTTCAATAACAAACCTTCATTCGTACCTACAGGCTTGAATGAAATTACAACTCAATAAAACCTAAACCAACTCAAACAATGAGTGGTGCACAACAACCCTAAGGTTTTAAACACAAAGACTCAATATTCTAAATAGGACTCGTTTTTCGTATCTTTTGAATAGCAGCAGGCACTCCTCCTTTTATAATCTTCAGCAAGTCTCTTAATTATGCTCCAAATCTTCTGAATTAGATTTGTTTCTGAATTATGAGTAATCCAATAAGGAAACAAATAAACCAGGAAAGTATCTTCATAAGATTGCAACAGAAAAATACGAGCATTCATAAATCCGTGCCAAATCTTCAGTAAATCTCCTTCAAATCAACCAGCATTCTAGAAGCAATATGCGAGGATATATCCTTGTTAAATCTCGCCAAGATTTGCGCCAAAACAACTTGTAAAAATGCAGCTTCTGACGAAGTCAACAAAAGTCAACGCTGGCATCAGACTCTGAATTCAGCTTCTGAAGTGCTACAGTGCTTCTGATAATGCATTCAGCTTTTGAAGGAATTTCCAGCTTCTGAACAACTTCAAATCGAAAAACTTGCAACTGAAGATTTGATCTACATATGGAGATGCTTCTATTCAACACATTGGATTTGCCAAAATATGCAGCCAACACCAAAATACTCAACAAGAGTATTCAAGGATCTTGGACTCGATGTTCAGAAATGAGAAATAAGTTTATAATGCCGAAAATGTAACCATAATTTACGTTATGGGATGATGTATACTCAAGAAATAACATGACTTAAAAGTAAGAAGAAGGACTTTAGTTGATGTGGTATTGTCTCATATATATTTTGACTAAGAATGATGTCCCGTTAGTGGATAAAGAGATGCGACATACTGTGTACCCGTTAGTAGTGTACACGTACTCGGATATGTATGTAAATTATGTGCTATGAATTGTACCAAATGATGATATGCGAGACGGCGTATACCACTCATCACTTGGACTAAGCTCCTATAAGTTTTGGATATATTGGTAAAGAAAATATTAACGTTATGATAAGAATTCAAGAATGAGTTGTAGATAGGATCCATGAGGTCAGTTCTACTCACCCCGATACAACCAAAGTATCTTGAATGAAGCAAGATTGTCAGAATCCTAGTAAGGAAGAAAATTCTTAAGTCGTTTAGATACGAGTTGTCGTCGACTAGTTAAGACGGGACGCGAGAAGCCTATAAGATTTCTCGAGCTCTAAGGATTTCCGCAGTGGAAATGGAAGCAATTTTTATGGTTGTGATAAGTAGAACCCCAGGGTGACAGAGGAAAGGGACATGCACTAGAGATAATGCCTCCTATTTATATTTAGAGAATGGAGGTAGTTACAGTAGTCTTTACTACCGCTGAGAATACCCAATATCAGATGCCTTTTAATGTAAGGATGATTTTATATAAAGAATGATATGATTATAACTAAAGATGGCGTCATATGAGGTGAGAGTCAATATAAGAATTCATTGGAATTGAATTGTAGTACAATAGACTTTTCGAAGAGTGGGAACGTTTGAGGATAATAAGATTGACCCAATGTCGTCAGGGTAAGACCATACAGACAATGAAGGTAATTTATGGATTCAATAAGAGTATCCGAGGCTTAGTAACTTTAAGTGAACTTGCAAGAAGTATGTCGACAAGGGAAATAATCAAGTGAGTCGGGTATAATGGTTCAGATAACCGCACGTCATATTATGTAAGAATTATGTAATGTACATCAAGTCTTTCAGTTAAGGAGAGGTTGTCCAATTTATTTGACTTACGGAGATGGAAACCATGACTATAGATCCATTTTAACCAGCCAGGTTTAATTGAAGTGCAAGAGTAATCTACGTGTCAGACCCTAGAGTAGCCATGGAATCCTGATAAGCAAGTGGAATTGGAAAATCAGCTAGTAGAGAAAGAAGTATGAAAGATCTATTCATTTATATAATTTCAAGAGGATTCTAAATTTCGAGGACGAAATTTCTTTAAGGGGGTAGAGTGTAATATCCCGCTTCAGACTTAAAATTTAACAGAGTTGAGATGAGGTATCAGAGATATTTTAAGGAATGGCATTTTTGTAATTTTGAGGGTTTAGGCTATAAAAACCATTTACCCCACCAAAATTTCCTCATAATCTTTCTCACTTTCTCTGTCTAGAAAGCAAACCCTCTCCCTTCCTCTACTCTCTCACGCCAATCTCCCTCTTTCCTACTTCAAACTTCATCTAATCAACATTCCTTTTTCCTTGTCCATTTGCAAGCAATACCTTGTGCATTTGAGTCAAGAAAAGCTAAGGAAAACAAGGAAGAAAGAAGGGAATGGAACTAGGGTTGAGCAAGCTTGACAAGAATCAAGGGAAGAAGAGGAATCAAGCTAGGGCTTTGGATTAGGAAGCTTGGCAAGGAATCAATCAAGAGAACAAGGTGAGCTCCCTATGATTAGTACCCTTCTTGGGATAGTTTGGAGGTTTTGTGAGGAAAGGAAACTTGCATGATTAGAGGCTTTAATTCTTTCTTGTTTGGTAGTTCCCTTTGTTAACACTTGATATGCTATAACTTTTCTAGCTAAAAGCCCTAAATTTGATGTACATAAACATACTGGTGCTGAATTTGGGTTATGGTTCGTGTTGGAACTTTCTGGAAAAGCTACAGGGCTTGGCTTCACTGAGATTATCGTGCCAAGAGAGTTTTCATCGTGCCATGATCATATAGATCAGCACACCATCGTGCCCGACAAGGGCACCTCGTGCCACGTATAAACAGAATGCCACCCTTTTAAGAAACATGTTTTTATGGCCAGTAAGCCGTCCTCGCAGCGCCAGAATGTCTTTGTGCATACCGTAATGGAAGAAAGGGGCATAATGTATCAAGTGTATTATTGCATGAGTGATAGATTGTGTTAAAACATAATCAGGGATGAATCTTAATCGATTCCAGGCATCTTTATGACGGCAGGGTAGATTTAACCATAGGTATGAAACAGAGTAAAGGTTAGATGAGCAGGAAATTATTCAAGTGGGATAGTAAGCCCTAAGTACGACATATGATAATGATATGTCTAGATCCTTGATAGGATAACAAGATTAATGTATTCAATTAAGCGTACGGAAGTACAAGGAATGTTTTAACATACAAAGATTAGAATTTCAGTAAAGACTAAGATAAGACGTGCTACTTGGAGTTCCCACTAGTTGGAACGTCAAGGCCAGGTATAAGTTAAGACATTAATTAAAGATTAAATATGTCTCCTGTTTTCTCACTTGTTAGAACACAGGGGGTTCCGGCGAGCGTGGAAAACAGGAAGTGAAGTTACCATCCGCGAGGGATAGCTGCACATAAGAGTTTAATTAAAATATTAAGTCGCGTCTTTCGTCGTTCACGCTAGTGGGACACGGAAGGTTTACACGTAAGTTAAGATTAATAATATGATAAGACCTATACTGATATGTGCCTCTTGCTGTTCACGCTAGTGGGACACAGAGGGTCACGTTTAAGTTAAGAGATATTTCAAAGTTAAGTCCTGTCTTTCGTCATTCACGCTAGTGGGACACGACATGTTCATGCATAAGTTAAGACTATTAATTTAAGTATGATAAGTCGTGTCTTCTGTTGTTGACGCTAGTGGGACACAGGAGGTTCACGGCTAGTGGGACGAGTTATTCCACAAGGATGACCGCACGACGACAAGAGGAGTCCGGTGTTAGCCTGATAAGATAGGAATTTTCCACCGGTAGTAGGGAGATGTATTTCGGGGTTACTCCACTCGGATGCACTCCGTAAAATGAACCAAGATAATTACTGTGTGTTACACGCTAACTTTCTAACTTAAAGATTAACGAAAGATGTATATATGTAATACAATGAGTATATGACAAAGTAGTTATCAGATATCAGGAAGTGATCATAGTACATCCCTCGATCACTAAATATGAGATTATGTATATGATAAGAATATGATCGAGGCATATAACGATCCTAGTTTTACCTGATCGTAAGATATGTAGAGACTGACAAAGATCATAGGTTTCCCCGAGATTGCAGAGAGTTAGTTGCATGGCGACCCTAGGTTTCCCCGAGGTTGCCAACAGTAGGTTGGGCTGGCGCTCACTGAGACATTATGTCTCATCCCAATCCTTCTGATTATGTATATGATAAGAATATGATCGAGGCATATAACGATCCTAGTTTTACCTTGATCGTAAGATATGTAGAGACTGACAGCGATCATAGGTTTCCCCGAGATTGTAGAGAGTTAGTGCATGGCGACCCTAGGTTTCCCCGAGGTTGCCAACAGTAGGTTGGGCTGGCGCTCACTGAGACATTATGTCTCATTCCAATCCTTCTGATGCAGGTACGCAAGCAAGAGGTTCGTGATGCAGTTCATCATGGAGACGCTGAATGGAGTGCAGTTGCTCGTCATGTACCAGCTCAAGAGTTTATCAGACATTGTATAAGTTTATTTAGTGGTACTTGATTGGTTGTGTAAACGAGCAAATTTGTATTCATTCAGTTGTATATTATTATTATTGAAAATTTAAATGTATCCAGTATCAGATTTAATACGCATGCTAAATATTCTAGATAAATTTAGTATCGGTGTTACAATTGGTATCAGAGCAGGTCGATTCAGACCGTGCGTTGGGTCATTAAAAATTCAATAAAAGTAGTGGGACCATTGGGTTCCAGATATTGTTCTAAAGGTCACATCTAGTTGAGCCTGATCAACTCAATCTAGTATATGACAGTTAGGACCAAATGTCTGAGAGCTTAACGTGACCATGGAGGAATGAAGAGTATGAAGAGCGAAGATTAAGGCACAAGATTTTAAGACAGGAATTGGCGAAGAAGTAATCAATGCCAAATGGTGGTCATCAAGCAGTAAAGTAACGAAGCCTGTTGATGGCGAAGTTTTAGGAACATAAGAGATATTTAAGAGCAAGGTGAAGTACCTTAACCCAGTTGGACGCATCATTGAGCGATGCCTTCTCCGAGGAGACATAAAGAGTAAGGAATTATCGGTCGGTTATCGGAACCTCTAGACTCCCAACAAAGATAAAGTATGTAAGAATCGAAGGACTCGCACGCTTGAACTGGACAAGATTTTATATCCAAACAGTTATGAGGATTAATTATGGATTAAGCGAATTATTGGACAAATGAAGCTAACCCTCAAGTCTGGGCATGGAATGTGAAACGCAGACAACTTTAACCCTGTCAGATCAGCCACATCTCTCGAACCCCAAGTGCCAGATTTGTGAATTATGAAGAGAAGATGGCATGCAACCTAGGAACCAAGATGGATGAGTAAGTAGTAGTGATAAGCCCTGTTGCGTATCGAAGCGTGATTCAGATGTGTCCTTATTGACAAGAAGATCGGAAAATAAGCTAAGATCCACGGGAATTTTACACAAAGGAAAGTGAATCAGACTACCTTCTGTTAACATGAGTCATCGAGAAATAGAGATTGAATCATATATTGCTGGATTCTAGTGAACTGATGGATGAACAATATCGAACTTCCTTGATTGGATATAGAAGGCAAGTTTAAGATAACACAGAATTATAGTAGACCAGTATTTTGAGGATTAATCGGAATTTTAACTGAGAATTAAATTGAGGCTTTACTATCAGGAAGATCGTCGCTAATGCACAAGTTAAAGTTGTGGTTAATGTTAAGGAGTTTTATGTTTTCAGTTGACGGGTTCTTTACGCAATTATGTTGGAAGGCCGAAAGAGATCACCTTATGGTCGGTAAGCTTCTGAAAGCGATAGAAGGTACAGACCTTGGACCATTCAGATAATAGAATCAGATCTTGAGCATTGAATGCAGTAACGAGTTACTGGATGAATCTAAAAGTAATGATAAAGTGTTGAAGTTTAAGGACCAGTTAGTCGGGTACTCGAAGAGACATGACCTATGATTGGGTTTACGAGAGGACCAGTAAGAGTTTGAATCTATTCTAAACAGCTTGTTCCCGAAGGAACCGAAGTGTAACCTAATGGACATGATATAGTTATGGAGACCGAAGTTGTCTCGGAAAAGAGTATAAGTATGAAATCCTTACGGATAAGAATAAAAGGAATGTAACGAGACTCGAACCATCAGTGGGTTCAGTAAATGAAGATGTGAATCTAGAAGGGTATTCAAGAAAATCAATTTAAGAAAACAAGTACATTGTTTACGTCTAAAGGAAAACACAAACCCAGGAGATAACCAGTCAGTAAGGTAAGTGATGTTTCGGAGCATTACGTAGTATGAAGTTAACCTTTATTATTAGTATGTGAGCTTTGACGAATTATTACTGAAATTCCTGGCAACCTGACTGACAGACGCTGTTCACAATGTTGGCACAATTGTCCGAGCACTTGTCCTACTCAGAACTAAAATAAAAATAACGCAGCGTAATAAAGCACGAAATAAAAGGAACACAGACAGAAAGATAAAGTACACAGTGAGTTTGTTAACCCAGTTTGGAGCAACTCTCCTACTCTGGGGGATACCAATCCAGGAATGAATCCACTATTATAGTTCTAGTGAAAAGACCAACGTACACACACTACTTGACTTTGCACCAAGACCCTACTAGTGTCAACTCTATCTAGGAACTCCTAGATATGAGACCCCGTCTCAATTCCTACCAACAACCCAGACAGTGTTGTTATCAACCACACAAAAGCACAAGCAAAAGAGACACACTCTAATGACACATACTCACTCCGTACTTAAAAGCTTAGGAGCAGTTCACAATTACAACTCAAACAAACTCAGTCCTTAGCTTGAATCAGGGAGATACAAGCAAGGCTCACAATTAACAAAGAAACCCAAAAAACCTTAAACGCACGCTTTTCTATAACACACGGTTTTCAGTAACCCTATTAGGGTTTGTCTTCACAAATATATATTACTGAGTTAGCACGAGTTTGGGCTTCAAAACAGAGCGTGGACATTGTCCGGTCCAGCTGGAAAATCTTCAAGAAACAATAAAAAGCTTCCAAAAATATAACGATCTCTTTTGGAAAAATACCATGGCAAGACCGCCTTTTACACATCATCAGATACACGCGCCTTGATCAGCAAGCTAGAGGAAAATAAAACTTCAAGCAAATCTTGGAAGATTGCGTACAAAAATAAAGCGCTAGCAGGCGCGAAAAACACAAGTCACATAAAGCTGTTCCATATGCTACAGCATCTGTCCCAGCATCTGGCTAGTAGATGTTTTTGCAAAATGTAGCCAATCTACAAAAACCCAACAATCTCCCCCTTTGGCAAATTTTTGGCTAAAACACTTTAGAGCCAGTTCTTTGGGATATACACAGATAATTTTCCTTTAAGTCAACAAGGCACACAACTAAGGAAGAAAATATCATAGCATATAGTGAGACTACTTCCAAGGGAGCTCTTTAGACAAAGATAACTTGCAAGTAGTATCAGAGGCATGCAACAGTTAAGACAAAACATCTAGCCTCATAGGAACAATCAGAGAGAAATAAACTCTCATATAGTGGATTCACATAGAGAAGAGAGAAAAACAACACCAGGGAAAAAATAAATTTCCACACACCAAAAAGTAACAGCTCCCCGCCAAAAACATGCACATACTTATCCTCAACACATGTAACAGTAACAGTACTCCCCCTCAACACATACAGTACTCCCCCTCAACACATGTAACAGTACATACAAACAGCCAAGATAATATAAGTTACAACTACTCCCCCTTTTTAGCCACAAAATCTGACAAAATAACATCCATGCATACACATAAGAAATACCACACACAGTGCATATTACAGACCATAAGGCACACGCAGGTGCAGAAGAAATCCAGGGTCTAGCCCAACCAACAAAAAAAAAACAAAAAGAATACAACAACTGAGAACAGGGAAAACATCAAAATCAGAATTCATCAGAGTCATCAGAGTCAGCGGAGAACTCCTCAGTATCACCAGCAGAAGCAGTCTTATTCCCTCCTTCTTCTTCATCCTGCTCACCCTCAGCTTCAGATTCAGCCTTCAAAGCTGCATATTATCCTGTCAATTTTCATCTTCCTGGCTCCAAGAGCCATACTAGTCTCAGTTAGATCTGCAATCATTTGTTTTCTAGTGAGCACACCAGATGTCCGGACAGAAGTACCAGCTAAGTCAGCATCATGTTTCTCAGACAGCAAACTACAATCCAAAGACATAGGGCCAGGCCTCTTACAGGGCTCATCAGTACTGATCAAGATATCTGGATGTTGCTGAAGTACAATACCACACAGGAAAGTGGGAAAAACTATAGGAAACTTGACAGCAAAGGACTTTGCATGCTCCAGAACCTGATAGTAAATGTAGGCCCCATAATCAAAAGGTGACTTGGTACCCACAACATAAATCAATTTGGCCAAACCAGAAGCAACTGAGTTGGAGTGAGTAGTTGGAGTCCAGTTCTGGGCACAAATCTTGTTCAGAATAGCATACAGGGGAGAGAGTTGTGCAGAAGACAAATGTCTAGGCCAATGCTTAACCTTGTTGCCTGTGATGGCCTTGCAAATGGTATCCTCAGTTACCTCCAGCTCAGGAGTCTCCTCAACAGATCTCTCAAGATAGGTGTTGACAACCAGAGGGGAGAAGTTGACACATTTACCTCTAACAAAAACTTGCCTATACTCAGGATTCCTTGAATCATCACATTCATCAGAGACATTGACCAGAAATTCTCTGACCAATTTATCATAACAGGGACCCAGATTTTTCACTGTTTTCATCAGCCCAGCATACTCCAAAACATCAACCAGTTCTTTGCATTTGAACACATCTTCCTTCAGATTTCTTTCCAGTCCTAGTCTTCTGTGATATATAAATTTCCACCTAGAAGACCCACTTTCCAAATGAAAAGATACATTATCCAGAGGAGCTGGGGGGATGGTTAGAGGGATTTTCATACCCTTCATGGTTTTTCTAGATGCTCCACCAGATGTGGCAGCATCTGTCTCAGCAATCTCAAAATCAGAATCACTAGTGGGAGGATCTTTCCTCTTGAGGCTCTTCTTCTTCTGATCACTTTGAGACACCTTCTTGCTCCCAGCCTTGGGAGGACCATACATAGGCTTCTTCCCAGTATTAGTTGTTTTCTTCTTACTTCCTTTGTTACATTCACTACCAGTAGAAACAGTTTTAACAGATTTGCTCCTAGTTCTGCGAGCAACACCTACAACATCAGTCTTTTCTAGAGGTCTCTCTTCAGGCACAACATCATCAACAGCAACACTGTCAGCTTGGTCTAAATTGTCAATCTCAGCATTACCCACAGCATTCTGAGTCTCAGTATCTTGATCCTGAGACTTTGAAGAATCATTCTCATGGACACTCACAGTATCAGGGGTGTTTGGAACCACCGCTTCAGTCCCCTCATTAGCTTGTGACAAAGATGCTTGAGCATCTGTCACAACAACCTTTGTCGTAGCAGGGGAATTAACAGGTGTCTCAGTATCAGCAGTATCAACAACATTTTTCTCAACAGAAACAACAGTAACATCTTGTTCTATAGGGGAATTAGAAATATCACCGACTAATTTGTCAGATACCTTAGGATTATCAGGACCTAGGGTTTCAGACGCAGCAACAGTACCTTCAACAGTAATATCCTCAGATTTGTTGACAGAAGAGTCAACATTTGGTTCGACAACACTCGAGATAAAAGGATTATCCTTACAGTACAGATCATGCATGCTTAGCCCTATACGTTGAACAGCGGGAGTGTTAGATTTCTTACCTTTCGATATCGAACTCTTGTTCATCGCGGTAGAAGAAGTAGCTTTGCTGGATTTTGTAGAAACCTTCTTCCGTGATGCAAGCGACTTAGTACTGTCGCTTCTTTGCAGGAGAACTAAGAATGGTAGTGAGAGGTAGAGCATCTGTGATAATCGCTCCAGAAATTGAGTTTGATGGAAGTTCAGGAGTTGATCTTGCACGTTTTGAGGAGAAATAGAATCAGACATGGTTTTGATTTGGTGTTTGGAAGTATGAAGAGAGGATGATTTTTGAGTGATGATGAGAGCGGCAAGAGAAGAGTTGACAAGTTGGGAGAAGTTATGAAAAATAATGATGGTAGCGTGTGGGAGGTTTGAAAAAGGAAGGTTGGAAATAACCTCCTTGAATGGCGTGCATCAAGCGGTTGAGGAGGGAGAAAATAACTGCTGCACGCCTCCCATAAATTAATTGCTACAATTCCTCAAATAAACAGATCCCTAACTTCCGTCTTAATTTTTCAAATTGATTAGCATCAAGAGCTTTTGTAAAAATATCTGCTAATTGCTCTTCAGTTGCAACATGCTCAAGAGTGACAATTTTTTCTTCAACCAGATCTCTAATAAAATGATGTCTAATGTCAATGTGTTTAGTCCTGCTGTGTTGTATAGGATTTTTGGAAATATTAATTGCACTCAAATTGTCACAATATAATGTCATAGCATCTGTCTTGACATTGTATTCACTCAGCATCTGTCTCATCCACAACAATTGAGAACAACTGCTACCAGCTGCTATGTACTCAGCTTCAGCGGTAGACAAGGAAACACAATTTTGCTTCTTACTGAACCAGGATATAAGGTTGTTACCCAGAAAGAAGCATCCACCAGAAGTACTCTTTCTATCATCTGCACTTCCAGCCCAGTCAGCATCACAATACCCTAACAACATAGTGCTTTCCCCATGAGAATACAACATGTCGTAGTCACTGGTACCATTCACATACTTCAGAATTCTCTTTACTTGAGTCAGATGGCTAATTTTTGGTTCAGCTTGGTACCTGGCGCACACTCCAACTGCAAATGTGATATCAGGCCTACTTGCAGTAAGATATAGAAGACTCCCTATCATACTTCTATACATACTTTGGTCAACATCCACGCCTTTCTCATCCTTTGATAATTTCACATGTGTGGGAGCAGGAGTTCTTTTATAAGCAGCATTTTCCATTCCAAATTTCTTGACTATATTTTTAGCATACTTACTTTGAGAGATAAAAATAGTATCTTCCATCTGTTTCACCTGAAGACCAAGAAAGAACTTTAGCTCACCTACAAGACTCATTTCAAATTCAGATTGCATTTGCTGAACAAAATGCTCTCTCATCTGGTCAGACATTCCTCCAAAGACTATGTCATCCACATAAATTTGAGCAATCATCAGCTGTCCATTTTCATCTTTCACAAACAAGGTTTTATCATTTCTTCCCTTCCTATAGCCATGGTTAATTAGAAACTCAGCAAGTCTCTCATACCAAGCTCTAGGGGCTTGCTTCAGGCCATATAGAGCTTTCTTCAATTTGTAAACATGGTTTGGAAAACTTGGATCAATGAAACCTTTAGGCTGTTCCACATAGACCTCTTCATTTAAGTACCCATTGAGAAAGGCACTCTTGACGTCCATCTGATACAGCTTGAATTTTAGTATGCATGCAATCCCAAGTAACAGTCTAATAGATTCCAACCTAGCTACAGGAGCAAAGGTCTCATCAAAGTCTACACCTTCAATTTGAGCATAACCTTGTGCAACTAGTCTAGCTTTGTTCCTAGTGATGGTACCATTTTCATCAGACTTGTTTTTATAAACCCACTTGGTACCTATGACATTCACATTATCTGGTCTAGGAACTAAGTCCCACACGTTACTTCTCTTGAACTGAGTTAATTCTTCTTGCATAGCGTTTATCCAGAACTCATCAGTTAGAGCTTCCTTAACATTCTTTGGTTCAAATTTAGATATAAAGCAAGAATTTGATACCTCATCATAGTTCCTTCTAGTTGTGATCCCTTGATTAGGATCGCCAATGACTTGATCTATGGGATGGTTTTTCTGAACTCTGATAGATGGTCCTTTGTTGGGTCCTTTGTTGGGAGCAGTCTTCTCTGGACCAGTTACTTCAGAATCTTGCTTACTACTGGCTTCATCTTCTTTCTTCTCCTCCTGTAGGTCAGATGCTGAGTCAAATGTCGTATCATCTGGCACAACATTATTACCTTCATCATCTACAACGACATTTATAGATTCCATCACTGTCTTGGTTCTGGAATTGTATACTCTATAGGCTATGTTGTTTGTTGAATAGCCTAGAAAGATTCCCTCTTCACTTTTAGCATCCATCTTTCTTCTTGGTTACCTGTCAGCTAAAATATAGCATTACTACCAAACACATGAAAATGCTTCACTGTTGGCTTCCTGTCCTTCCATAGCTCGTACAAGGTTGTAGATGTACCTTTTCTCAAAGTCACTCTATTATGAATATAGCAGGCTGTGTTCATGGCTTCAGCCCAAAAGAAAAATGGCAGCTTCTTCGCATGTAGCATAACCCTGGCGGATTCTTGCAAAGTCCTGTTCTTTCTTTCAACTATCCCATTTTGTTGGGGAGTAATAGGTGCAGAGAACTCATGAAATATTCCTTCAGAGATGCAGAAATCAGAGAACTTACCATTCTCAAACTCTTTCCCATGATCACTTCTGATTCTAACAATTCCACAATCCTTCTCTCTCTGAAGTTGTAAGCAAAGATCCTTGAATTTTTCAAAAGTGTATGATTTCTCCTTAATGAAATTTATCCAAGTATATCTGGAAAAATCATCAACAACAACAAATGCATACTTCTTACCACCTAAGCTTTCGACTTGCATAGGTCCCATTAAGTCCATGTGCAATAACTCAAGAACTCTGGATGTGGACAGATGTTGCAGCTTCTGGTGAGGCATCTTGGTCTGTTTTCCTATCTGGTATTCTCCACATATACTTCCTTCCTGAATTTGGAGTTTTGGCTAGACCTCATGCATAGGCTTCTTCAGCAATAGCTTTCTTCATGCTTCTGAGATTCAGATGCCCAAGCTTTTGGTGCCATAGTTTTACTTCATCTTCTTTGGTTATTAGACAAGTAGATAACTTTGCTTTATCTTGAGAGACCCACAAGTAGCAATTGTCCTTTGATCTAACACCTTTCATCAGGATGTCACCTTTACTGTTCGCAACTAAGCATTCACTCTTTGTAAAGTTGACCTTCAATCATTGATCGCACAGTTGAACTAATACTAATTAAGTTAGCAGTCAATCCTTTCACTAGAAGCACCTTATCAAGTTTGGGTAGGCCCTCATTCACAAGCTTTCCTACACCCTTTATTTCTCCTTTAGCTCCATCACCAAAAGTCACAAAACTTGTAGCATAAGGCATAACATCATTTAAGTAATTTTTATCGCCAGTCATATGCCTGGAACACCCACTGTCAAAGTACCAATCATTTCTGGATGACACTCTCAGAGATGTATGAGCAATTTGAGCAGTCTCATAAGCTTCAGGTTCTGTTTTTCTAGGATCCACAGTGTTGCTTGTGGGATTATCATTTTTTTGCTTCCACTGCTTCTTGATGATCTTCACTGTGGGATCAGGTCTTGGTGAATAAGTTCTCTCTGGATAACCATATAATTTGAAACAGAAAGGTCTGATATGTCCTTTTCTTCCACAGTAGTGGCATACCCAACCATAATACCTTCCTTTTGATCTGGGCCTATATCCAGATGCCTGTTGTCTCACCTGATGTTGGGGCATCTGTCTTGACATAGTGAGATCATAAGTACTAACAGATGGCACAAACTGTCTCACTGGTAGTTGTTTCTGATGAAGCGAGGATCTGTAGTCAAACCCAATACCTTTAGAATCTCCAGGTTTCTGTCCTATCTCCAGAATTTCGTCTAAAGCATCAGTACCTTTGTTCATCATCCGCAGTTGCTTGTTCATATTGTCAATCTTGGAAGTAAGTAAGATAACCTCATCATTGAGATCTGAGTTCATTTCCAGAAGTTTGTCCTTCTCAGCTTGCAAGAGAGCAATGGTCCTCTTTTGTTTTTCTAAAGTTCTACAAACTTCCTCACTTTTGAGACATAGCTCCTTGTAAGAATCAGCCAGTTCATCATATGTTACCTCTTCATCACAAGATTCATTGTCAGATGTACACACTCCAGTCAAGGCATTCACATGTTTTGCAGTTTCAGGTTCTTCTTCTGACTCATCTTCATCAGACCAAGAAACAGTCATCACCTTCTTTTGTTTCTTCAGATACGTTGCACACTCAGTTCTGATGTGACCATATCCTTCGCATTCATGGCATTGCACCCCTTTGCTTTGATTGGTTTTGTCATCAGTTCTAGGTTTCCTCTGATTGTTGACATTTTTATAGATGCTGCGACTGTTGTCCGGAGCATGTGTCCTAGGGCCTCTGTCCATCCTCTTCAGAACTTTATTAAATTGTTTACCCAATAACACAATAGCTTCAGAGATGCTCTCATCAGTATCTAAATTACTCTCCACATCATCTTCATCACTGTTGGAGATGAAGGCAATGTTCTTGTCCTTCTTTTCAGATCTTTCATTAGCCTTTAATTCAAAAGTTTGAAGAGATCCAATCAGCTCATCAACTTTCATATTTCCAATATCTTGGGCCTCCTCAATTGCACATACTTTCATATCAAATTTCTTAGCCAGGGACCTGAGGATTTTGCTTACCAATTTTTCATCAGACATCTTTTCCCCCAAGGATTCAAATGTGTTAGCATATTCTAGCACATTCATGTGAAAGTCATGAACACTCTCCCCTTCCTTCATTCTCAGATTCTCAAACTGTGTTGTCAGCAGTTGTAGCCTTGACTTCTTGACCTTTTGAGTACCTTCATGAGCTGTTCTTAGGATATCCCAAGCTTCCTTAGCAACAGTACATTGTTTAATCAACCTGAACATGTTTTTGTCTACACCATTAAACAAAGCATTCAGGGCTTTAGAGTTTCCAATAGCTGCAGTGTCTTCTGCTGTAGACCACTCCTCTTCTGGTTTTAACTCATCAGTATCAACATTATTAGCATCTTTTATTTTAGGATGAACATAGAGATTTCAAGAATGATGTCATGCGTGATTTCCAAATGTCATAGTTCGACCCATCCAACAGGGGTGGTCTGTTCACCAGTCCTCCTTCTTTATCCATTATGCCAGAAAATTCTTTCCCTGGAGCTCACCCACACAGAACAGGGTGCCTGCTCTGATGCCAATTGAAATTCCTGGCAACCTGACTGACAGACGCTGTGCACAATGTTGGCACAATTGTCCGAGCACTTGTCCTACTCAGAACTAAAATAAAAATAACGCAGCGTAATAAAGCACGAAATAAAAGGAACACAACAGAAAGATAAAGTACACAGTGAGTTTGTTAACCCAGTTTGGAGCAACTCTCCTACTCTGGGGGATACCAATCCAGGAATGAATCCACTATTATAGTTCTAGTGAAAAGACCAACGTACACACACTACTTGACTTTGCACCAAGACCCTACCAGTGTCAACTCTATCTAGGAACTCCTAGATATGAGACCCCGTCTCAATTCCTACCAACAACCCAGACAGTGTTGTTATCAACCACACAAAAGCACAAGCAAAAGAGACACACTCTAATGACACATACTCACTCCGTACTTAAAAGCTTAGGAGCAGTTCACAATTACAACTCAAACAAACTCAGTCCTTAGCTTGAATCAGGGAGATACAAGCAAGGCTCACAATTAACAAAAGAAACCCTAAAAACCTTAAACGCACGCTTTTCTATAACACACGGTTTTCAGTAACCCTATTAGGGTTTGTCTTCACAAATATATATTACTGAGATAGCACGAGTTTGGGCTTCAAAACAGAGCGTGGACATTGTCCGGTCCAGCTGGAAAATCTTCTAGAAACAATAAAAAGCTTCCAAAAATATAACGATCTCTTTTGGAAAAATACCATGGCAAGACCGCCTTTTACACATCATCAGATACACGCGCCTTGATCAGCAAGCTAGAGGAAAATAAAACTTCAAGCAAATCTTTGGAAGATTGCGTACAAAAATAAAGCGCTAGTAGGCGCGAAAAACACAGGTCACATAAAGCTGTTCCATATGCTACAGCATCTGTCCCAGCATCTGGCTAGTAGATGTTTTTGCAAAATGTAGCCAATCTACAAAAACCCAACAATTACAACACTTAGAAAAGCACGTAGTCTAAATCACAAGTGAAGCAACGAGCTGTAAGATGGTTCTGCTATGGTAACTAGAAAGTTATAAAGGAGTAAGATTGTTCAAGAGATTTTATATGGCAACAGCGGTGTATTACTCTGATCCTAACTCGAGTCGTTAAAAAAATCAGAGTTGCGCAGCGGAGAAGTAATTTAAGAATGAGTTAACGAACAATTCTAAGCTGAAGCTTAGGGGACAAGAATGATTGTGAAGTCCTTTCCAGACGAAATGCAGAAAAGGTATTCAGTGCTCAGTTCTCGTAACACATAATAGTAGTAAGCAGTGACGACTTGGACATATCATAAGTTCTAACAGGAAATTTTAAAAGCTAAACTGAGGAATATTTCAAACCTCGAAACTCGTGAGGAATAGAAATCAATGTAGTTTAATAATAAGTGGCACAAATAAGAAGGATGTGTTCCTACCACGTTAAGTCTAAAGCGACTAAGGTCACCGCTGGTATGGTAATCTAGCTATTTTGGTTTAGTAAGTTTAAGGGAGCTTGGAGAGTAATTTTGTAATATCCCGCTTAAATGTAGCGTTTAACTGTGTTAGAATCTTGAGAAGCAAGCAAGAAAATAAGCAATTAATTGTAATGGCATAATTGTAATTTATGGGAAAAGGGAGAATGTTTTAAAGGGGAAATAGATATTTCCCACTATCATTCTTCTTCATTCTCCTTCCTCTTTCAAATCAGCCTATTTCTTCCCCTTCTCCTCTAAGCCACACGCCTTCCCTCACTTACCATCCCTCATCCAAACTCTAATCTAAACCCTAGTAAGAAAATACTTGCAAGGAAGCTTGAGTTGGAAGCTAGGTCAAGAGAAAGAAAAGAGGAACAAGGAAGAACAAGGGAAGAGTTAGAGTTGGAGAAATTTAGGGCTTTGGAAATCAAGTGTAATCAGCACCAAATTGTGGATTAAGGTGAGCTCCACAGGGTTTTAGAACCCGTTTAAGTAAGTTTGAAGTTTACAGCTTAATTACCTAGTTTAGGGTTTTTAGTATCTAAATGCCTTTCCATGTTAATCCTTGATTATTGATGATATAAACTAGCTATATGCCTTAGAAAATGACCCTTAAACATGTTATGATGTCTGGGTATGTTGGATAAGCTGAAATGGTGAAAAATTACGTTTAAAACTTGCCAAATGCTGTCTAACTGCAGGTAAAATCGTGTCACGATTTTCCAATCGTGTCACAATTTCACAGGCAGGAACAAACTGACTTTCTGGGTAGAAAATCGTGTCACAATTTCCAAATCGTGACACGATGTGACAGGGCAATACATATTATGTTTTTTTTCATCATTTCTCGCACCATTCCGGCTTTCCAACGCTACCTCGGACTCAATAACGATAAGTAGTGATTAAGTGATGCTTTTAGGCATAGAAAGACCCAACCTTTGGGGAATGTATAGATGAATTATAAGTGAGGAAAGGTACCATGATAAGAGAGGGATTTCTTAATCCCTAAGTAGTCATAGTGATGACAAGGAACTAGATTAGGGTTTAACCCTTATAAAGCAATGTTATGAACTCGATTCGGTATTCACGAATCTAAGAATGATATAATGATGAACCTTTATAGGTTAAGAACTTAAGAATGATGATTAATTATTAAGATGGCTTGATGTGTCTCTCGTATGCTCGCTAGTTAGTATACGAGGGGTTCCTGTGAAGTTACCGCCTTTAATGGCAGCCGGAACGGTGAAGTTACCGCTCGTGAGGGCAGCTACACATCCAAGTCTTAAAAGTTAATGTGTCTCCTGTCTGCTCGTCAGTTAGTATACAGGGGGTCCCCGTGAAGTTACCGCCTTAAATGGCAGCTGGGACGGTGAAGTTACCGCTCGCGAGAGCAGCCACACAAAGATAAGAGGAGTCCGGTGTTAGCCTGATATGATAGGAATTTTCACCGGTAAGATGGGAGATGTACTTCGGGGTTACTCCACCCGGATGCACTCCGTAAAATGAACCAAGATAATGTTATGTTTGGTCAACCCTAACTGCTAACTTAAGATATGAAAGTTGATAAGTTTATTTATAATTGTATTGAGGAATAGGACAATTAGTTCCTAGTGATAAGAAGTGATCATAGTTGTTTTCCCCTGATCACTAAGTAAAAGATTAAGATATGCAGCGATCTTAGTTCTTTCCCTTGATCGCGAGATAAGCAAAGATTGAGACTTGGCGATCATAGGTATCCCCGAGTTCGCCGAGGTAGGCACGGCAACCCTAGGTTTCCCGAGGTTGCCAAACAGTAGGTAGGGTAGGAGCTCACTGAGACGTTATGTCTCATCCCTTTCCTTCTGGTGCAGGTTCCTCGCAGGTAGCACGACGAAAAGGTAAAGAGAAAGCTACGGACTGATCGTGCTGCTTATGTTTTAGTATTTGGACATTTGTATATGGATAATGTATTATGATGTATTTTATGAAGAATGTTTTGTATCGGATGATGAGTTGTATGATAAACTTATACTTTGTATAATCATTACCAATCATTCTGTATTGTATTTAATGTATCCGGTACGAAATTTTAATACTCGTAAGAGATCCTAGGTAATCTCTCTATGGGTGTTACAAATTTTTTCCAAAAGAGGATTATGCATGAGGCAACAACAGTACAGGTTGCACTTGTAAGATGATGTTTTTGAATTTGAGGCCTTGATCAGAAACGACAATGCAGTGGCATATAAGTTTATTCCACATTGTACCCACGTTATGTCAACATGTCGCATGTACCAGGTTATGTTTAGTAATGTATACTTATCGGGCAGTGTTTATGCTACTCAGACATTTGTGTAACATATTCTTTTTCAGTTATGTGACATGTATCAGTAACTGAGGTACGCAGTCAGTAATGTTTAAAATGAGAAGATGCTAATCAGAACATGTTTGTTGATATCGAACGCGTTTTAGTTAAGAGTTGAAATTCTGGCAAGGCAATAACACAGAGTAACAGGTTCTGAACAAAAACTTAGCACAATTAAAAGCAGTAAAGTAGCAGAAATTAAAAGTGCAGGAAAGCTAAAGAACACAAGGTTTGTTAACCCAGTTCGGAGTAAACACCTCCTACTCTGGGGGATACCAATCCAGGAAGGAATTCCACTATAGGAATTAATCCTTATGACTCAAGACACTGACTCCCAGTTCCCAGCCTAAGCAATTAACTTCCTCCTAGTCTTGAATTCTACCCAACACGTTGAGTATTAGAGACCACTAACTTCCTATTCAAGTAACAAACCTGTTACTGAACCCCTTAAACAAAACTACCCTGTTTTAATGAAATACTTCAATAACAAACCTTCATTCGTACCTACAGGCTTTGAATGAAATTACAACTCAATAAAACCTAAACCAACTCAAACAATGAGTGGTGCACAAACAACCTTAAGGTTTTAAACACAAAGACTCAATATTCTAAATAAGACTCTGTTCTTCGTATCTTTTGAATAGCAGCATCACTCCTCCTTTTATAATCTTCAGCAAGTCTCTTAATTATGCTCCAAATCTTCTGAATTAGATTTGTTTCTGAATTATGAGTAATCCAATAAGGAAACAAATAAACCAGGAAATTATCTTCATAAGATTGCAACAGAAAAATACGAGCATTCATAAATCCGTGCCAAATCTTCATTAAATCTCCTTCAAATCAACCAGCATTCTAGAAGCAATATGCAAGGATATATCCTTGTTAAATCTCGCCAAGATTTGCGCCAAAACAACTTGTAAAAATGCAGCTTCTGACGAAGTCAACAAAAGTCAACGCTGGCATCAGACTCTGAATTCAGCTTCTGAAGGAATTTCCAGCTTCTGAACAGCTTCAAATCGAAAAACTTGCAACTGAAGATTTGATCTACATATGGAGATGCTTCTATTCAACACATTGGATTTGCCAAAATATGCAGCCAACACCAAAATACTCAACAATCTCCTCCTTTGGCAAATTTTTGGCTAAAACCAATGTTCACACATGACAAGCTCTTCAATCTCCCATAAGACTATCTCAGCAATGAAGAACTCCACAAAAAATATAACATATCAAAGAGATAGGCAGCGGACAAAACACTCTCTGAGCTATATTAAACAACAGCTTCAGCTTCTGAACACCCTGAAGCACACAAAACAGCTTCTGATCAACTTCAGATCATCACAAACACTCCTGAAGCTTCACAATACTCCCCCTGCAACTCAGCATTCAACATTAAAAACTCCCCCTTAATTCTGACCTGCAGTAACACTTCAGGTTTACAAACACTCAGGAAAATAATGATCTTGTACTCCCCCTGAGACACACACTCCCCCTCAATCATATCTTCAGATTCTGAACAGCTCTTGTTACACTGGTTCTGAACTCTGAGCAAAATAATCAGCTTCTTCTGAAACACAGTACATTCTGATTCTGAACAACTCCAGTTCTGAGCTTAAACATAGGTTTTTCTCCCCCTTTTTAGCCACAAAATTATGACAAACTTCAGACTTCAAATAGGGAATCAAAACTAAATATCCAGAAAAAATAGTCTCAGACTTTGACTTAGGAACAAACTCAGCATAGGCACAACTGGCAGGTACTCTATCTTCCTCACATCCAGTTTGCATTAATTGCTATAAGTCTTCATGTAAACACACACTTAACTTGCTTCTCAGATTTTCAAACTGTTTAGCATCTAAAGCCTTTGTGAAAATGTCAGCAACTTGTTCTTCAGTAACCACATGTTCCAGCTGAATGATCTTATCTTCCACAAGATTTCTGATAAAGTGGTGTCTGATATCTATATGTTTAGTTCTGCTGTGCTGTATGGGGTTTTTAGAGATATTAATTGCACTTAAATTGTCACAAAACAATGTCATAACACCTTGTTGAATATTATATTCTTCAAGCATCTGTTTCATCCAAACCAGTTGTGAACAACTACTCCCAGCAACAATATACTCAGCTTCAGCAGTTGATAATGAGACACAGTTTTGCTTCTTGCTGAACCAAGAAATTAGATTATTTCCCAAAAAGAAACAACCTCCTGAGGTGCTCTTCCTGTCATCAGCACTTCCAGCCCAGTCAGCATCACAATATCCCATCAGTTCAGAACTTGAACTATGTGACTAAATGATTCCATAATCACTTGTGCAATTCACATACTTCAGGATCCTCTTCACTTGTGTCAGATGACTCATCTTAGGGTCAGCTTGATATCTTGCACACACTCCAACAGCATAAGTGATATCAGGTCTGCTTGCAGTTAAGTACATTAAGCTCCCTATCATACTTCTGTACTGACTTTGATCAACTGATACTCCTTGTTCATCTTTGGTTAGCTTCAGATGAGTAGCAGCAGGTGTCCTCTTATGAGCAGCAGATTCCATTCCAAATTTCTTCACTATGTTCTTGGCATACTTACTCTGAGAAATGAAGATTGTATCTTCCATTTGCTTGACTTGCAGACCAAGAAAATATGTCAGTTCACCAACTAAGCTCATTTCAAACTCTGACTGCATCTGCTGAACAAATAACTTAACCATTTTATCTGACATTCCACCAAACACTATGTCATCAACATAGACCTGAGCAATCATCATACTTCCACTCTCATCTTTCACAAATAAAGTTTTATCAGTACCACCTTTTCTGTATCCTTGAGCCACAAGAAACTGAGTCAGTCTTTCATACCAAGCTCTTGGTGCTTGCTTTAGTCCATATAAGGCTTTCTTCAATTTGTACACATGATCTGGAAACTGATGATCCACAAAACCCTTAGGTTGTTCTACATAAACTTCTTCTTGCAGATATCCATTCAGAAATGCACTCTTCACATCCATCTGAAATAGCTTAAACTTGAGAATGCAGGATACACCCAACAGTAATCTTATGGACTCTAGTCTGGCCACAGGTGCAAAGGTTTCATCAAAATCCAATCCCTCTACTTGAGTATAACCCTGAGCAACCAACCTTGCCTTGTTTCTGACCACAATACCATTTTCATCTGTTTTATTCTTTAGTGCCAATCACATTCAGCCCTTCAGGTCTTGGAACTAGATCCCACACTTCACTCCTTTGAATTGATTCAACTCATCTTGCATTGCTTCAATCCAAAATTCATCAGTTAGGGCTTCTTTTACATTTTTGGGTTCAAACTTAGACACAAAGCAAGAATCAGTAGCAGCTGAGTCTGATCTCCTGGTTCTGACCCCTTGATCCAAGCTCCCAATGATAAGCTCCTTAGGATGATCCTTCTGAACTCTAATTGATGGCCCTTTATTGGTAGGATCATGATCTGGATGCCCTTCTGCTTCTTCAGACTCTGGATGATTTTCTGCTTCTGAGGCTTTAGACTCTGGAATAACTTCAGATTCATTCTTTTCATTCTCAGCAGTCAGATCATCAATAACCACATTTATGCTCTCCATCACAACTTTAGTTCTTGAGTTAAACACCCTATAGGCTCTGCTGTTTACTGAATATCCCAAAAATATACCTTCATCAGACTTAGGATCTAGTTTTCTCCTATTTTCTCTGTCAGCCAAAATGTAGCATCTGCTCCCAAACACATGAAAGTATTTCACAGTTGGCTTTCTCCCTTTCCACAATTCATATAAGGTACAAGTTGTTCCCTTCTTCAAAGTAACTCTGTTATGGATATAGCAGGCAGTATTCATGGCTTCAGCCCAAAACATATAAGGCAGCTTCTTTGCATGTAACATAACCCTTGCACATTCTGCTAATGTTCTATTCTTCCTCTCAACTACACCATTTTGCTGAGGTGTGATAGGTGCAGAAAACTCATGCTTTATACCTTCAGAAGCACAAAATTCTGAGAAACTCTTGTTTTCAAATTCTTTGCCATGATCACTTCTGATTCTGACAATACCACAATCCTTTTCTCTTTGTAATTGAATGCATAACTCTTTAAACACTTCAAAAGTATCAGACTTCTCTCTAACAAAACTGACCCATGTGAATCTTGAGTAGTCATCAACCATAACAAATGCATACCTTTTACCTCCAATACTTTCTACTTGCATAGGCCCCATTAAATCCATATATAAAAGTTCTAGTACTTTAGTAGTTACCTGATGAACTAATCTGGGATGAGACTTTCTTGTTTGTTTACCAATTTGACAATCACCACAAACACTGTCCTCATTGATCTTCAGATTAGGTACACCTCTGATAGCTTCAGTACTTAGGATTTTCTTCATGCCTTTCAGATGCAGATGTCCCAGTTTCTGGTGCCAGAGCTTGACTTCCTCTTCTGAGCTCATGAGACAAGAAGTCAGGCTTCTTTCTTCTTCAGACACCCATAAATAGCAGTTATCTTTGGATCTACAGCCCCTCATCTGAACCTTACCTTCTTGATCAGTCACAAAACACTCTTGCTTGTTGAAATTAACCTTCAATTCTTGATCACAAAGTTGGCTAATACTGATCATATTAGAGGTTAATCCTTCCACCAGTAGCACATCATTAAGTCTGTGCAAACCTTCACTGATCAAATCACCAATACCCAGAATCTGACCTTTTACTCCATCTCCAAATGTCACATAGCTTCTGGAATAAGGTCTTATATTACTCAGCAGCTTCTTAACACCAGTCATATGTCTTGAACACCCACTATCAAAGTACCAGTCTTCTTTTGAAGTGGCTCTCAATGAGGTATGAGCAATCAGGCCTACATTCTGAACCTTAGGTTTCCACACCTTCTGAACATTGTGTCTGGGTGCAGCTGGTTGCACTCTTCTATATTGAAAGTGTTCAGGATAACCATACAATTTAAAGTAAAAAGGTTTGATATGTCCCTTCTTACCACAATGATGACAGGTCCAGGTATGATTCCTCCTTCTTCTGTTGAACTTCTGTGGTTGCATTTGAACATGCTTCTGGACTTGCTTCTGAGATCTCTTCTGAGTCTGCTTCTGAACTTGCATCTGGGCTTGTTTCTGAGGTCTCATCTGAGATGTCCCAATCATAGGATTATCAGTTTTAGTGGGAGGAACAAACTTTTTAACAAGAATCTTCTGTTTGGGGTTCTGAGTCTGATCAACAAAACCTAAACCAGCTTTTCCTTGTTTCTGAGCATCTAGAATTTCCTCCAACACATCAGTAGCAGTATTCATCATCCTAACCTGCTTTTTCATGTTCTCAAGTTGGGAATTTAGCTGGCTTACTTCTTCTTTTAATTCTGAATTTTGTACTAACAGTTCACCTTTTTCAGCCTCCAGTTGACATATAGTCTCCTTCTGATCCAGAACTTGTTTGCACACTTCAGCACTTCTGGTATATAGCTTCCTATAGTTGTCAGCCAGTTCATCATATGAGGTTTTAGCAACATCAGACACAGATGAAGCATCAGACTCTAAGTCAGACTCTGAAAATGTTTCAGACTCTAAAACTGCTTCAGTCTTTGAATTAGCTCCTGACCTTACCACCAGACCAGTATCACACATACCAGATTCACTTATAGAATCTTCTTCAGAATCATCATCAGACCATGCAGCAGCTAGACTCTTCTTCTTCTGCTTCTTAAGAAAAGTAGGACATTCAGTTTTGATATGTCCATAACCCTCACACTCATAGCACTGCACACCTTTAGCTTGATTGCTTTTCTCCTCAGACTTGGTCTTTTTCACATCAGTTTGTTGCTTCTTGTTGTTGAATTTGAAGTTCTGACCTTTGGCTTTGGCTTTTCTGTCAACATTCTTCAGAATCTTGTTGAATTGTTTTCCCAGCAACACTAGAGCTTCTGATAAGTCATCTTCATCAGACTCTTGTTGATCATCAGCTTCAGAATTCACAGTAAAAGCTACACCTTTTCCTTTCTTCTCAGGCTGTTTACAAAAAGCAGTCTCAAAGTTCAACAAAGAACTAATGAGCTCTTCAACCTTCATAGCAGAAATATCACGAGCCTCCTCAATTGCTGTGACCTTCATGTCAAATCTTCTAGGCAGGGACCTGAGGATTTTTCTTACTATCTTTTCATCAGACATCTTTTCCCCAAGTGAATCAAAGGAATTTGCCATGTCCAGCACATTCATGTAGAAATCCTGAATAGTTTCATCTTCCATCATCTTCAGGTTCTCAAATTTGGTAGTCAGCAACTGGAGTCTGGACATCTTCACTTTAGAGGTTCCTTCATGAGTTGTTTTTAAGATTTCCCAGGCATCCTTTGCAACTGTACATTGTTTGATCAATCTGAACATATTCTTGTCAACACCATTGAAAATTGCATTCAAGGCTTTTGAATTCCCATGAGACAAGTCATCTTCAGCTTTGGTCCACTCCTCTTCAGGCTTCAAAACTCCAGTTTTGTTACCATCTTCGTCCAAAACCTCAGGATGATCCCAGCCTTTAAGCACAGCTTTCCAAGTTCTGCTGTCAATGGATTTCAGGAATGCACACATCCTGGGTTTCCAGTACTCATAATTTGTGCCATTAAGTAGGGGTGGTCTGTTGACATAGCCTCCTTCTCTATCCATGCTTGCCAGAAATTAACTCCTCTGGATCTCACCCAAAACACAGGCAGGGTGCCTGCTCTGATGCCAATTGAAATTCTGGCCAGACAATAACACAGAGTAACAGGTTCTGAACCAAACAGGTTCTGAACAAAAACTTAGCACAATTAAAAGCAGTTAAGTAGCAGAAATTAAAAGTGTAGGAAAGCTAAAGAACACAAGGTTTGTTCACCCAGTTCGGAGTAAACACCTCATACTCTGGGGGATACCAATCCAGGAAGGAATTCCACTATAGGAATTAATCCTTATGACTCAAGACATTGACTCCCAGTTCCCAGCCTAAGCAATTAACTTCCTCCTAGTCTTGAATTCTACCCAACACGTTGAGTATTAGAGACCACTAACTTCCTATTCAAGTAACAAACCTGTTACTGAACCCCTTAAACAAAACTACCCTGTTTTGATGAAATACTTCAATAACAAACCTTCATTCGTACCTACAGGCTTTGAATGAAATTACAACTCAATAAAACCTAAACCAACTCAAACAATGAGTGGTGCACAAACAACCCTAAGGTTTTAAACACAAAGACTCAATATTCTAAATAGGACTCTGTTTTTCGTATCTTTTGAATAGCAGCAGCACTCCTCCTTTTATAATCTTCAGCAAGTCTCTTAATTATGCTCCAAATCTTCTGAATTAGATTTGTTTCTGAATTATGAGTAATACAATAAGGAAACAAATAAACCAGGAAAGTATCTTCATAAGATTGCAACAGAAAAATACGAGCATTCATAAATCCGTGCCAAATCTTCAGTAAATCTCCTTCAAATCAACCAGCATTGTAGAAGCAATATGCGAGGATATATCCTTGTTAAATCTCGCCAAGATTTGCGCCAAAACAACTTGTAAAAATGCAGCTTCTGACGAAGTCAACAAAAGTCAACGCTGGCATCAGACTCTGAATTCAGCTTCTGAAGTGCTACAGTGCTTCTGATAATGCATTCAGCTTTTGAAGGAATTTCCAGCTTCTGAACAACTTCAAATTGAAAAACTTGCAACTGAAGATTTGATCTACATATGGAGATGCTTCTATTCAACACATTGGATTTGCCAAAATATGCAGCCAACACCAAAATACTCAACAAGAGTATTCAAGGATCTTGGACTCGATGTTCAGAAATGAGAAATAAGTTTATAATGCCGATAGAATGTAACCATAATTTACGTTATGGGATGATGTATACTCAAGAAATAATCATGACTTAAAAGTAAGAAGAAGGACTTTAGTTGATGTGGTATTGTCTCATATATATTTTGACTAAGAGTGATGTCCCGTTAGTCGGACAAAGATGATGCGACGTATTGTGTACCCGTTAGTAGTGTACACGTACTCGGATATGTATGTAAATTATGTGCTATGAATTGTACCAAATGATGATATGCGAGACGGCGTATACCACTCATCACTTGGACTAAGCTCCTATAAGTTTTGGATATATTGGTAAAGAAAATATTAACGTTACGATAAGAATTCAAGAATGAGTTGTAGACAGGATCCATGAGGTCAGTTCTACTCACCCCGATACAACCAAGAAGTATCTTGAATGAAGCAAGATTGTCAGAATCCTAGTAAGGAAGAAAATTCTTAAGTCGTTTAGATACGAGTTGTCGTCGACTAGTTAAGACGGGACGCGAGAAGCCTATAAGATTTCTCGAGCTCTTAAGGATTTCCGCAGTGGAAATGGAAGCAATTTTTATGTTGTGATAAGTAGAACCCCAGGGTGACAGAGGAAAGGGACATGTACTAGAGATAATGCCTCCTATTTATATTTAGAGAATGGAGGTAGTTACAGTAGTCTTTACTACCGCTGAGAATACCCAATATCAGATGCCTTTTAATGTAAGGATGATTTTATATAAAGAATGATATGATTATAACTAAAGATGGCGTCATATGAGGTGAGAGTCAAAGATAAGAATTCATTGGAATTGAATTGTAGTACAATAGACTTTTCGAAGAGTGGGAACGTTTGAGGATAATAAGATTGACCCAATGTCGTCAGGGTAAGACCATACAGACAATGAAGGAAATTTATGGATTCAATAAGAGTATCCGAGGCTTAGTAACTTTAAGTAGAACTTGCAAGAAGTATGTCGAACAAGGGAAATAATCAAGTGAGTCGGGTATAATGGTTCAGATAACCACACGTCATATTATGTAAGAATTATGTAATGTACATCAAGTCTTTCAGTTAAGGAAGAGGTTGTCCAATATATTTGACTTACGGAGATGGAAACCATGACTATAGAACCATTTTAACCAGCCAGGTTTAATTGAAGTGCAAGAGTAATCTACGTGTCAGACCCTAGAGTAGCCATGGAATCCTGATAAGCAAGTGGAATTGGAAAATCAGCTAGTAGAGAAAGAAGTATGAAAGATCTATTCATTTATATAATTTCAAGAGGATTCTAAATTTTGAGGACGAAATTTCTTTAAGGGGGGTAGAGTGTAATATCCCGCTTCAGACTTAAATATTTAACAGAGTTGAGATGAGGTATTAGAGATATTTTTAAGGAATGGCCTTTTTGTAATTTTGAGGGTTTAGGCTATAAAAGCCATTTACCCCAAAATTTCCTCATAATCTTTCTCACTTTCTCTGTCTAGAAAGCAAACCCTCTCCATTCTCTCTACTCTCTCACGCCAATCTCCCTTTTTCCTACTTCAAACTTCATCTAATCATCATTCCTTTTGCCTTGTCCATTTGCAAGCATAACCTTGTGTATTTGAGTCAAGAAAAGCTAAGGAAAACAAGGAAGAAAGAAGGGAATGGAACTAGGGTTTGAGCAAGCTTGCGAAGAATCTAGGGAAGAAGAGGAATCAAGCTAGGGCTTTGGATTAGGAAGCTTGGCAAGGAATCAATCAAGAGAACAAGGTGAGCTACCCTATGATTAGTACCCTTCTTGGGATAGTTTGGAGGTTTTGTGAGGAAAGGAAACTTGCATGATTATAGGCTTTAATTCTTGTTTGGTAGTTCCCCTTTGTTAATACTTGATATGCTATGACTTTTCTAGCTAAAAGCCCTAAATTTTGATGTACATAAACATACTGGTGCTGAATTTTGGTTAAGGTTCGTGTTGGAACTTTTTGGAAAAACTACAGGGCCTGGCTTCACTGAGATTATCGTGCCACGAGAGTTTTCATCATGCCATGATCATATAGATCAGCACACCATCGTGCCACGACAAGGGCACCTCGTGCCACGATATAAACAGAATGCCACCCTTTTAAGAAACATGTTTTTATGGCCAGTAAGCCGTCCTCGCGGCGCCAGAATGTCTTTGTGCATACCGTAATGGAAGAAAGGGGCATAATGTATCAATGTATTAATGCATGAGTGATAGATTGTGTTTCAAACATAATCAGGGATTAATCTTAATCGATTCCAGGCATCTTTATGACTGCAGGGTAGATTTACCCATAGGTATCAGACAGAGTAAAGGTTAGATGAGCAGGAAATTATTCAAGAGGGATAGTAAGCCCTAAGTGCGACATATGATAACGATATGTCTAGATCCTTTGATAGGATAACAAGATTAATGTATTCAATTAAGCGTACGAAAGTACAAGGAATGTTTTAACATTCAAAGATTAGAATTTCATTAAAGACTAAGATAAGACATGCTACTTGGAGTTCCCACTAGTTGGAACGTCAAGGCCACGTATAAGTTAAGACATTAATTAAAGATTAAATGTGTCTCCTGTTTTCTCGCTAGTTAGAACACAGGGGGTTCCGGCGAGTTGGAACGGTGAAGTTACCATCCGCGAGGATAGCCGCACATAAGAGTTTAATTAAAATATTAAGTCGTGTCTTTCGTTGTTCACGCTAGTGGGACACGGAAGGTTTACACGTAAGTTCAGATTAATAATATGATAAGACTATACTGATACGTGCCTCTTACTGTTCACACCAGTGGGATACAGAGGGTCACGTTTAAGTTAAGAGAATATTTCAAAGTTAAGTCATGTCTTTCGTCGTTCACACTAGTGGGACACGAAAGGTTCATGCATAAGTTAAGACTATTAATTTAAGTATGATAAGTCGTGTCTTCTATTGTTCACGCTAGTGGGACACATGAGGTTCACGCTAGTTGGACGTGTTATTCCGCAAGGATGACCGCACGACGACAAGAGGAGTCTGGTGTTAGCCTGATATGATAGAAATTTTCACCGGTAGTAGGGAGATGTATTCCAGGGTTACTCCACTCGGATGCACTCCGTAAAATGAACCAACATAATTACTGTGTGTTACACTGCTAACTTTCTAACTTAAAGATTAAAGAAAGATGTATATATGTAATACAATGAGTATATGACTAAGTAGTTATCAGATATCAAGAAGTGATCATAGTACATCCCTCGATCACTAAATATGAGATTATGTATATTATAAGAATATGATAGAGGCATATAGCGATCCTAGTTTTCCATTGATCGTAAGATATGTAGAGACTGACAGCGATCATAGGTTTCCCCGAGATTGCCAAGAGTTAGTGCATGGCGACCCTAGGTTTCCCCGAGGTTGCCAACAGTGGGTTGGGCTGGAGCTCACTGAGACATTATGTCTCGTCCCAATCCTTTTGGTGCAGGTACGCAGGTAAGCAAGAGGTTCGTGATGCAGTTCATCATGGAGACGCTGAATGGAGTGCAGTTGCTCTTCATGTACCAGCTCAGGAGTTTATCAGACATTATATAAGTTTATTTAGTGGTACTTGATTGGTTGTGTAAACGAGCAAATTTGTATTCATTCAGTTGTATATTATTATTATTGAAAATTTAAATGTATCTAGTATCAGATTTAATACGCATGCTAAATATTCTAGATAAATTTAGTATGGGTATTACATTTATCTTGTTCAAAAACCCTTCATCAAAAGTAGAGTTTTTGAAATTACTTTTGGAGAAAAGTCATGAACAATGCATCTTTATATTTTTCACTTTGCATTATCCAAAGCATGTCAAGGTTGGTACCTATGTCGTGACTGAATGACCAAGTTCTCAAAAATCTATCTGAAAGAGCTTACATGAGAAAGAGAAGAACAAAAAATCATTCATATGACATGCAAATGATGATCATTATAAAAAAAGGAGCAAGATCAGGATATATCTAAAGTTCATATTACTTCTGACTCCTATCTTAAGAAGTTGAAAGCTTGTAATGGAGAAGGTTTCACTCAACCTACTATTGTTGAAGTAATAGAAAAGCAAATTGTTGATGCTTCCCTTCTAGAGTATTATGATGTCCATGTTGACATCATTGGAATCTCTTATAAAGACATCATATGAAGGAGAAGAATATAAAGCTACTAATGATCAACCTGTTTTCGAGAAAGAGAAACATGTTTTCTCTCATTGAATCTCAAAGGAAAGTCATCTAAAAAGGTACACTCATTTATAAGATTTATAATATTTGAAAATTGATATGCAATGTTTTGTTATAAATGATTGGATGCTCTTAGAAATGGATGATAAAATCAATTCAAAAAAACGTGTGACTTTAAACCATAGTTATTTGCATCAATTTCTGTGATGTCTAATACATGCATCTGTAACACCCATACTAAATTATCTAGAATATTTAGCATGTGTATTATTCTGATACTGGGTACATTAAAATTTTCAATAATAATAACAATAATACATACAACTGAATGAGTACAAATTTGCTCGTTATACAATTATCCAAATATCATAACATACACTTCTATATACATATACAATCTGTCAGCCTCCTGAGCGTGTCCTTGACGAGCAACTGCACTCCATCCAGCATCTTCCTGAAGATCTTCATCTGAAAGCCACTTGGCTACCTGAAAACCTGCACCAGAAGGATAGGGATGAGACATAATGTCTCAGTGAGCTCCTACCCTACCTATTGTTGGTAACCACAGGGAACCTAGGGTCACCGTGCCTACCTCGGCAATCTTAGGAATACCTATGATCGCCAAGTCTTAACTTTACCCATAGAGGGTCACCTGACTGTACCTGCTAAACTGTGTGATCAAGGGGAAACCTAGGATCACTGTCTGAATCTAATACTGAATAGTCATGAGATCTAGACTATATCCTGATAACTGGGTGATCGAGGGGAAACCTAGAATCACCGCTTGATAACTGATACCTGATATCTGATATCTGATACTTTTCTGATAACTATTCTCTGTCTGATAACATAATAAAATATTAACTGATATATGTCTTTATGTTAGCTGTTAGCGTTGAACAAACATTATTATCTGAGTTCATTTTACGAAATGCCCCCGGGTGGAGTAACCCCGAAGCACATTCCCCTGATAACCGGTGAAAATTCCTATCATATCAGGCTAACACCGGACTCCTCTTGTCGTCGTGCGGTCATCCTTGCTGAATAACGCGTCCCACTGGCGTGAACCTCCTGTGTCCCACTGGCGTGACCAACAGAAGACACGACTTAATAATAGTCTTAACTTACGCGTATACCCCCCCCCCCCCCCCCCGTGTCCCACTGGCGTGAACGACGGAAGACGCGAATTAATATTTTTTAAACTTATGCGTGAACCTTTCAAGTTCCACTGGCGTGAACAATGAAAGTCACGACTTAAAGGTAATAATCTTATTCTTCTTATACATATAACTTATGTTTATTGCATATCTGATGCATTCTTGAATGCTTAACCTATTAAAGGTTCTTAACTATGTCTATAGTTCCATTCTTGTGCTTAATACATGATGAATCTCATTCTAAATCTCTTTAACCTATAAAGGTTCTAAACTTAGCTAATGCTTCATTCTTAAACTTGCACAAACCAAAAGGTGTGTATGAAAATGTTTAATAAGGAATAAACCTATTACTAACTCCTTTGCTTCTCTATATGTCTTGGGGGTTTATGTATTCATCTCCAATGTTGTACCCATTACCCATTTTACCTTAATTTCATACCATTCCTTAAGAACATGAATCTGGGTGGCTGGGAAATCGGAGTCCGATATGCTAAAATCGTAGTCCGATTTGCTAAAATCGTAGCACGATTTTTGCCGTAAATTTCATGAAAAACAGGGCACAAAATCGTAGTCCGATATCTAGAAATCGTAGTCCGATTTCTGGCTTCTGCAGAATTCATAATTTGCTTCCTAGGCTAAACCAAACCCTATCCAATCATCAAAACAGCTTATGGGAATAAATTCCAAGACATATTGGTAGGCAATAACACAGTTTAACAAGGAATTAGTACACAAAAGGATTAGGGCACAAATTCTAAACCTTTAACTCAACTTGTAGAAATGCACTAAACCTACTCAAACGGGTTATAAAACCCTGTGGAACTCACCTGAATCTTAATCAATGCTTGCTTGCCAACTTTTCCTCAAATCCTAGCTTCCAATTCCTTTTCTTCCTCTTGTTTTCTTGACCTCCAATGGCTTAAGTGTTCCCAAACTTGGTACTTGCTCATAAACATGTCTTTATGGAAGGAGGATTAATGAAGATTGAAGTGAGGAGGGGAGGGGATGGCATGAGGGGAAGGAGGGAGAAGGGAGAGAGCTGATTGGAGAGAGTGAAGGAAGTGAAGAAAGATAGCAAGAAATATCTTGCTTCCTTGTTTAATAATCTTCCCATTTCCCTTTATTTACATAATTGCCATTCCACTTATTTACAAAAACGCCTTGCTTCATAAATAATTTCTAACACTGATAAATGATACTCATAAGCGGGATATCACGCTTTCCATATAAATAAACCCATTAACTGACAATTTACCAAATTGTCCTTTGCTTAAACATTTCTGATACATCGTCTCAATATTAATAAATATTCGAATCTTAGGCGGGATATTACAATCTACCCTCCTTAAAGAAATTTCGTCCTCGAAATTTAGAATCCACTATCATACATGAATGAATCTCTCGCACTACTTCCTCTACTTGCTCGAAACTCCAGCTTGTCTTGCTTATCGGAATCCCTTGGATTTCCAACTCTATACGTCGAATATACTCGACGACTTTTCGTTTAACTAAAATGCTCATGGCGAATTTGTATAATTCTTACGTAGTAGGATGTGAGGTTATCTGAACCATCATATCCAACTCGCTTGACTTTGCTCCTGGTTCAAATACTTCTTGCAAACCAACTTAAGGTCACTAAATCTCAACTACTTTACTGGATAATCTTATCCTCCTTAAATATTTTCACTTTTAAGGGGTTCACTGCGCTGCATCTAATTCCCATGAATTATTATCTTTAACTTCGTCTCATACGACGACAACTTACTTATAGACTTATATCACCATTCCATATAGAATCATCCTTACACCGAAAACACCTGATATTATACCCGCACATACAAATGTAAGAAGTATTCTAACTTCGTTTAATATTCCAAGTATAAGCAGGAAGTTTCACCTCTAACACCTGCTCCTTTCTTTCTAACATCCCGATGTGCTTCTTATCGCAATCATAATCATTAACTATCTCGAGTTCTAGCCGTAGCGTAAATATTTCTGCGTCGATAGTCCAGGACTCATAGGAGTCTAGCCCAAGTGATGAATGGTATAAGTCGTCTTACATTTTATCACATAGTATAATTCATAGCATATAGTTTGCATATACAAGCGAGCGCGTGTACACTACTGACGGGTACACAATACATCACCTCATCTTTGTCCGACTAACAGGACATCATTCTTGATCTTAACACATTTGAGACACTACCACATCAATTGGGAATTTTTCTTACTTTTAGCCCATCTTGTAACATCCGGGATTTGCCTTTCAACTGGCTTGCCAGGTTTGCCCCGCCAATGTTACTCGTATTTATCTCTTGAGTATACATCAACCCGTAAATTATTGTTACAATATATCGGCATCGCAAACTTATTTTCTCATTCTGGACGCTGAATTCAAGATTCTTGTTTTCAAAAGAAACTCCACTTGATTGCTACCAAAATAGCACACTTTAAATCCTTTAATCAAAACTTGAACTTACGTAGCCCTTTACTGTAGACTACGAGTGACTTTTAATCTTCATAAAAGTCCTTCTTTCTTTACTAGTGGACATTAAGTACAATATTTCCGAACTCTTCTGCTAAGATATGGTTGATATCAATAAATCTGTTCCGGTTAAAACCTTCATACTTATACATTCCTGATTGCGTACCAGCATTACCAAAACACGTCACATAACTGAAAATCTGCTACACTACTATCTGAGTAGTTTAAGTATTGCCTGATAAGTATATATAATACTAACATAACCCGGTACCGGCGACATATTAATATAGCGTGGTTACAACGTGAAATAACTTACACGCCACTGCATTGTCGTTTCTGATCAATGCTTCAATTTCAAAGTATCACCTTGCAAGTGCAACCTTTTTTGATATTGCCTTACGCTTGATCCTTTCGACTAAACGTTACTATTCAAGTCCACCTAAAGTTACTGGGCTGAAATAACTAAATTACCGTATTAGCGGTGACTTTCCTTGCTCTAGACTCATTGTGCTAAAAGTATATTCTTCTCATTCTTGTCACAGAATCCTAAACTGCTTCGATTTCCGTTTCTCTTGTATTTCGAGGTTTGAACTATCCCTCGACTTAACTTTTAAAATTTCCTCCTAGAACTTATAACAAATTCGAGTCGTCACTGCTCCCTGATATTTATGTGGTTCAATAGTTGGGCGCTTACTGCCTTCCTGTGGTTCGTCTGACAAGGACTTCACAAGCACCCTTGTTCTCTAAGCTTCAGCTTAGAATCGTTCATTAATTCATCCTTAATTCACTTTTCCGCTGCGCAACTTTGATTCAAACAAATCACTCCGGAGGAGGGGTAATACACCATTATTAAAATTCTCTGGCTGACTTGTTCCTTAATGACCCGTAGCTATCACAGCAGAATCATCTTACATTCGCTGATTCTCTTATGGCATAAACCACCTGTTGAACTTACTGATTGGTCGTCATTTGACACTGCGTTTCCTTTTGGACATAAACCATATACTTACTTTCACGATAATACGCCAGAACCTGTAAACGGTTTTCGGCAACTGTTACGAGCCTAACAATGCTCCTATCAACGGCTTATACTCTGGTTCTTATTTATTCTCCATGTCCTGATTCCTGTGACAATCTCATGGTCCATCCAACTTGTATCATCATTTAACATTATAGAAATCGACCTCAAGGTACACCTGGAGTAGTTTAAATTTCAAACTTAAATCACTTGTGGCAACTTCTAAAATGACTTATGGTTTCTGAAGGTTCATGTCTTTCATTCACTGGATCCACTGAGGATCTGAGTTTCATTACTAATCGTTCTATATCTATCCATAAGGATTTCATACCCATAATCCTTCCGAGACAACTACGGTCTCTATGGTTTTACCATACCTCTTAAATTACCTTCGAATCCCTCCAGTTAATTGATCTTGAGCTTCAAAACCTCATCATTATCTTTGTTTCATTCAACAACTCGTTACGGCATTCTCATTTCAGATCTTGATCTTAACATCTGAGTAATTCTGCATATATTTGAACAATCCGAAATCTATACCTTATTACCGCCCTCGAAACTTATCAACACGAGGTGATCTCTTCAGCTTCTAGTATAACCGTGGAAGGAAATTCATTGGTTGAAAACTTCAAACTCATTAACATTAACCACATTCTTACCCTTTCGTATCTAAGACGATCCTTCGTATAATAAAGTCTCAACGTAATTTCTCGGCCAAAATTCCGATTATCTTTCAAAACTGGTCTACTATAACCATGAGTCCTCGTACACTCGTCTCCTTCATCCAATAAAGGGACTTCAACTTATTATTCAATATCCTGTTCAGAGAACTCATTACTTACTACTGAGCTTGCGTTTCTCGTATGAAACATCTTGATGGTTCATCATAATAAAATAATCCAATTCTCTTCTCTTGGTATAAGACTTTTCATTAGACTTAGCTTATTTCAAATCTGCTTGTCAACAGAACATATCCTGAAACACAATTCGATGTGCAACAGGTATCATCATTTCAACTTACTCATCCATTTCAGGTCCTAGATTGCATACCATCTTCTCTTCTTAAGAAGTGCTCCACTGTCATCCTCATGCCACTTCTCAACAACGGTTCCAATTATGGTTCCATAATTTTCTTACTGTCCATGTCTCATCCCATGAGACATCTCTTAATGACGCGTCCAACTGTATTAAGGTTCTTCACCTTATCCTTAAATATTTCTGGCATTCCTGAAACTCTACCATAGACAAACTTAGTCACTTTACGGTTCGATGGCCACCATTTGGCGTTGATTACTCCTTCGCCAACTCCGTCAAACAATTCTACAACTTTAGTCTTCGCCCTTCACAAACTTCATTCCTCCTTGGTCACATTCAGCTCTCGGACATTTATCCTAACTGTCATATACTAGACTGAGTTGATCAGGCTCAACTAGATGTGACCTTTAGAACAATATCCGGAACCCAATGGTCCCACTACTTTTATTGAATCTTTAATGACCCAAGGCACGGTCTGAATCGACCTGCTCTGATACCAATTGTAACACCCATACTAAATTATCTAGAATATTTAGCATGTGTATTATTCTGATACTGGGTACATTAAAATTTTCAATAATAATAACAATAATACATACAACTGAATGAGTACAAATTTGCTCGTTATACAATTATCCAAATATCATAACATACACTTCTATATACATATACAATATGTCAGCCTCCTGAGCGTGTCCTTGACGAGCAACTGCACTCCATCCAGCATCTTCCTGAAGATCTTCATCTGAAAGCCACTTGGCTACCTGAAAACTTGCACCAGAAGGATAGGGATGAGACATAATGTCTCAGTGAGCTCCTACCCTACCTACTGTTGGCAACCACAGGGAACCTAGGGTCACCGTGCCTACCTCGGCAATCTTGGGAATACCTATGATCGCCAAGTCTTAACTTTACCCATAGAGGGTCACCTGACTGTACCTGCTAAACTGTGTGATCAAGGGGAAACCTAGGATCACTGTCTGAATCTATTACAAAATAGTCATGAGATCTAGACTATATCCTGATAACTGGGTGATCGAGGGGAAACCTAGAATCACCGCCTGATAACTGATACCTGATATCTGATATCTGATACTTTTCTGATAACTATTCTCTGTCTGATAACATAATAAAATATTAACTGATACATGTCTTTATGTTAGCTGTTAGCGTTGAACAAACATTATTATCTGAGTTCATTTTACGGAATGCCCCCGGGTGGAGTAACCCCGAAGCACATTCCCCTGATAACCGGTGAAAATTCCTATCATATCAGGCTAACACCGGACTCCTCTTGTCGTCGTGCGGTCATCCTTGCGGAATAACGCGTCCCACTGGCGTGAACCTCCTGTGTCCCACTGGCGTGAACAACAGAAGACACGACTTAATAATAGTCTTAACTTACGCGTATACCCCCCCCCCCCCCCCGTGTCCCACTGGCGTGAATGACGGAAGACGCGAATTAATATTCTTTAAACTTATGCGTGAACCTTTCAAGTTCCACTGGCGTGAACAATGAAAGTCACGACTTAAAGGTAATAATCTTATTCTTCTTATACATATAACTTATGCTTATTGCATATCTGATGCATTCTTGAATGCTTAACCTATTAAAGGTTCTTAACTATGTCTATAGTTCCATTCTTGTGCTTAATACATGATGAATCTCATTCTAAATCTCTTTAACCTATAAAGGTTCTAAACTTAGCTAATGCTTCATTCTTAAACTTGCACAAACCAAAAGGTGTGTATGAAAATGTTTAATGAGGAATAAACCTATTACTAACTCCTTTGCTTCTCTATATGTCTTGGGGGTTTATGTATTCATCTCCCAATGTTGTACCCATTACTTATTTTACCTTAATTCCATACCATTCCTTAAGAACATGAATCTGGGTGGCTGGGAAATCGGAGTCCGATATGCTAAAATCGTAGTCCGATTTGCTAAAATCGTAGCACGATTTTTGCCGTAAATTTCATGAAAAACAGGGCACAAAATCGTAGTCCGATATCTAGAAATCGTAGTCCGATTTCTGGCTTCTGCAGAATTCATAATTTGCTTCCTAGGCTAAACCAAACCCTATCCAATCATCAAAACAGCTTATGGGAATAAATTCCAAGACATATTGGTAGGCAATAACACAGTTTAACAAGGAATTAGTACACAAAAGGATTAGGGCACAAATTCTAAACCTTTAACTCAACTTGTAGAAATGCACTAAACCTACTCAAACGGGTTATAAAACCCTGTGGAACTCACCTGAATCTTAATCAATGCTTGCTTGCCAACTTTTCCTCAAATCCTAGCTTCCAATTCCTTTTCTTCCTCTTGTTTTCTTGACCTCCAATGGCTTAAGTGTTCCCAAACTTGGTACTTGCTCATAAACATGTCTTTATGGAAGGAGGATTAATGAAGATTGAAGTGAGGAGGGGAGGGGATGGCATGAGGGGAAGGAGGGAGAAGGGAGAGAGCTGATTGGAGAGAGTGAAGGAAGTGAAGAAAGATAGCAAGAAATATCTTGCTTCCTTGTTTAATAATCTTCCCATTTCCCTTTATTTACATAATTGCCATTCCACTTATTTACAAAAACGCCTTGCTTCATAAATAATTTCTAACACTGATAAATGATACTCATAAGCGGGATATCACGCTTTCCATATAAATAAACCCATTAACTGACAATTTACCAAATTGTCCTTTGCTTAAACATTTCTGATACATCGTCTCAATATTAATAAATATTCGAATCTTAGGCGGGATATTACAATCTACCCTCCTTAAAGAAATTTCGTCCTCGAAATTTAGAATCCACTATCATACATGAATGAATCTCTCGCACTACTTCCTCTACTTGCTCGAAACTCCAGCTTGTCTTGCTTATCGGAATCCCTTGGATTTCCAACTCTATACGTCGAATATACTCGACGACTTTTCGTTTAACTAAAATGCTCATGGCGAATTTGTATAATTCTTACGTAGTAGGATGTGAGGTTATCTGAACCATCATATCCAACTCGCTTGACTTTGCTCCTGGTTCAAATACTTCTTGCAAACCAACTTAAGGTCACTAAATCTCAACTACTTTACTGGATAATCTTATCCTCCTTAAATATTTTCACTTTTAAGGGGTTCACTGCGCTGCATCTAATTCCCATGAATTATTATCTTTAACTTCGTCTCATACGACGACAACTTACTTATAGACTTATATCACCATTCCATATAGAATCATCCTTACACCGAAAACACCTGATATTATACCCGCACATACAAATGTAAGAAGTATTCTAACTTCGTTTAATATTCCAAGTATAAGCAGGAAGTTTCACCTCTAACACCTGCTCCTTTCTTTCTAACATCCCGATGTGCTTCTTATCGCAATCATAATCATTAACTATCTCGAGTTCTAGCCGTAGCGTAAATATTTCTGCGTCGATAGTCCAGGACTCATAGGAGTCTAGCCCAAGTGATGAATGGTATAAGTCGTCTTACATTTTATCACATAGTATAATTCATAGCATATAGTTTGCATATACAAGCGAGCACGTGTACACTACTGACGGGTACACAATACATCACCTCATCTTTGTCCGACTAACAGGACATCATTCTTGATCTTAACACATTTGAGACACTACCACATCAATTGGGAATTTTTCTTACTTTTAGCCCATCTTGTAACATCCGGGATTTGCCTTTCAACTGGCTTGCCAGGTTTGCCCCGCCAATGTTACTCGTATTTATCTCTTGAGTATACATCAACCCGTAAATTATTGTTACAATATATCGGCATCGCAAACTTATTTTCTCATTCTGGACGCTGAATTCAAGATTCTTGTTTTCAAAAGAAACTCCACTTGATTGCTACCAAAATAGCACACTTTAAATCCTTTAATCAAAACTTGAACTTACGTAGCCCTTTACTGTAGACTACGAGTGACTTTTAATCTTCATAAAAGTCCTTCTTTCTTTACTAGTGGACATTAAGTACAATATTTCCGAACTCTTCTGCTAAGATATGGTTGATATCAATAAATCTGTTCCGGTTAAAACCTTCATACTTATACATTCCTGATTGCGTACCAGCATTACCAAAACACGTCACATAACTGAAAATCTGCTACACTACTATCTGAGTAGTTTAAGTATTGCCTGATAAGTATATATAATACTAACATAACCCGGTACCGGCGACATATTAATATAGCGTGGTTACAACGTGAAATAACTTACACGCCACTGCATTGTCGTTTCTGATCAATGCTTCAATTTCAAAGTATCACCTTGCAAGTGCAACCTTTTTTGATATTGCCTTACGCTTGATCCTTTCGACTAAACGTTACTATTCAAGTCCACCTAAAGTTACTGGGCTGAAATAACTAAATTACCGTATTAGCGGTGACTTTCCTTGCTCTAGACTCATTGTGCTAAAAGTATATTCTTCTCATTCTTGTCACAGAATCCTAAACTGCTTCGATTTCCGTTTCTCTTGTATTTCGAGGTTTGAACTATCCCTCGACTTAACTTTTAAAATTTCCTCCTAGAACTTATAACAAATTCGAGTCGTCACTGCTCCCTGATATTTATGTGGTTCAATAGTTGGGCGCTTACTGCCTTCATGTGGTTCGTCTGACAAGGACTTCACAAGCACCCTTGTTCTCTAAGCTTCAGCTTAGAATCGTTCATTAATTCATCCTTAATTCACTTTTCCGCTGCGCAACTTTGATTCAAACAAATCACTCCGGAGGAGGGGTAATACACCATTATTAAAATTCTCTGGCTGACTTGTTCCTTAATGACCCGTAGCTATCACAGCAGAATCATCTTACATTCGCTGATTCTCTTATGGCATAAACCACCTGTTAAACTTACTGATTGGTCGTCATTTGACACTGCGTTTCCTTTTGGACATAAACCATATACTTACTTTCACGATAATACGCCAGAACCTGTAAACGGTTTTCGGCAACTGTTACGAGCCTAACAATGCTCCTATCAACGGCTTATACTCTGGTTCTTATTTATTCTCCATGTCCTGATTCCTGTGACAATCTCATGGTCCATCCAACTTGTATCATCATTTAACATTATAGAAACCGACCTCAAGGTACACCTGGAGTAGTTTAAATTTCAAACTTAAATCACTTGTGGCAACTTCTAAAATGACTTATGGTTTCTGAAGGTTCACGTCTTTCATTCACTGGATCCACTGAGGATCTGAGTTTCATTACTAATCGTTCTATATCTATCCATAAGGATTTCATACCCATAATCCTTCCGAGACAACTACGGTCTCTATGGTTTTACCATACCTCTTAAATTACCTTCGAATCCCTCCAGTTAATTGATCTTGAGCTTCAAAACCTCATCATTATCTTTGTTTCATTCAACAACTCGTTACGGCATTCTCATTTCAGATCTTGATCTTAACATCTGAGTAATTCTGCATATATTTGAACAATCCGAAATCTATACCTTATTACCGCCCTCGAAACTTATCAACACGAGGTGATCTCTTCAGCTTCTAGTATAACCGTGGAAGGAAATTCATTGGTTGAAAACTTCAAACTCATTAACATTAACCACATTCTTACCCTTTCGTATCTAAGACGATCCTTCGTATAATAAAGTCTCAACGTAATTTCTCGGCCAAAATTCCGATTATCTTTCAAAACTGGTCTACTATAACCATGAGTCCTCGTACACTCGTCTCCTTCATCCAATAAAGGGACTTCAACTTATTATTCAATATCCTGTTCAGAGAACTCATTACTTACTACTGAGCTTGCGTTTCTCGTATGAAACATCTTGATGGTTCATCATAATAAAATAATCCAATTCTCTTCTCTTGGTATAAGACTTTTCATTGGACTTAGCTTATTCCAAATCTGCTTGTCAACAGAACATATCCTGAAACACGATTCGATGTGCAACAGGTATCATCATTTCAACTTACTCATCCATTTCGGGTCCTAGATTGCATACCATCTTCTCTTCTTAAGAAGTGCTCCACTGTCATCCTCATGCCACTTCTCAACAACGGTTCCAATTATGGTTCCATAATTTTCTTACTGTCCATGTCTCATCCCATGAGACATCTCTTAATGACGCGTCCAACTGTATTAAGGTTCTTCACCTTATCCTTAAATATTTCTGGCATTCCTGAAACTCTACCATAGACAAACTTAGTCACTTTACGGTTCGATGGCCACCATTTGGCGTTGATTACTCCTTCGCCAACTCCGTCAAACAATTCTACCACTTTAGTCTTCGCCCTTCACAAACTTCATTCCTCCTTGGTCACATTCAGCTCTCGGACATTTATCCTAACTGTCATATACTAGACTGAGTTGATCAAGCTCAACTAGATGTGACCTTTAGAACAATATCCGGAACCCAATGGTCCCACTACTTTTATTGAATCTTTAATGACCCAAGGCACGGTCTGAATCGACCTGCTCTGATACCAATTGTAACACCCATACTAAATTATCTAGAATATTTAGCATGTGTATTATTCTGATACTGGGTACATTAAAATTTTCAATAATAATAACAATAATACATACAACTGAATGAGTACAAATTTGCTCGTTATACAATTATCCAAATATCATAACATACACTTCTATATACATATACAATATGTCAGCCTCCTGAGCGTGTCCTTGACGAGCAACTGCACTCCATCCAGCATCTTCCTGAAGATCTTCATCTGAAAGCCACTTGGCTACCTGAAAACTTGCACCAGAAGGATAGGGATGAGACATAATGTCTCAGTGAGCTCCTACCCTACCTACTGTTGGCAACCACAGGGAACCTAGGGTCACCGTGCCTACCTCGGCAATCTTGGGAATACCTATGATCGCCAAGTCTTAACTTTACCCATAGAGGGTCACCTGACTGTACCTGCTAAACTGTGTGATCAAGGGGAAACCTAGGATCACTGTCTGAATCTAATACTGAATAGTCATGAGATCTAGACTATATCCTGATAACTGGGTGATCGAGGGGAAACCTAGAATCACCGCCTGATAACTGATACCTGATATCTGATATCTGATACTTTTCTGATAACTATTCTCTGTCTGATAACATAATAAAATATTAACTGATACATGTCTTTATGTTAGCTGTTAGCGTTGAACAAACATTATTATCTGAGTTCATTTTACGGAATGCCCCCGGGTGGAGTAACCCCGAAGCACATTCCCCTGATAACCGGTGAAAATTCCTATCATATCAGGCTAACACCGGACTCCTCTTGTCGTCGTGCGGTCATCCTTGCGGAATAACGCGTCCCACTGGCGTGAACCTCCTGTGTCCCACTGGCGTGAACAACAGAAGACACGACTTAATAATAGTCTTAACTTACGCGTATACCCCCCCGTGTCCCACTGGCGTGAACGACGGAAGACGCGAATTAATATTCTTTAAACTTATGCGTGAACCTTTCAAGTTCCACTGGCGTGAACAATGAAAGTCACGACTTAAAGGTAATAATCTTATTCTTCTTATACATATAACTTATGCTTATTGCATATCTGATGCATTTTTGAATGCTTAACCTATTAAAGGTTCTTAACTATGTCTATAGTTCCATTCTTGTGCTTAATACATGATGAATCTCATTCTAAATCTTTTTAACCTATAAAGGTTCTTAACTGACAATTTACCAAATTGTCCTTTGCTTAAACATTTCTGATACATCGTCTCAATATTAATAAATATTCGAATCTTAGGCGGGATATTACAACATCAGTCTAATTCTTAGCCTAAAATGCAATTTAAATCATTCTCATTTTTAATGGTTCATCTAAAATTTGTTCATAAAATGACATATCATGATAGGGCTTAAAATTGGATCATAAAAATATCATAATTGTAAAATTTCATATTGATATGAAATTTGATGATGTTCATGAAATTTATTCTAGTTTACTCATTAACATATCCATTTCTTGATTCTTAAATGATATATTTTGAATATGGTTTTTGCAAATATTTTAATATGGATTATGAAACTTTCATTCTCCCAACATGTTTTAAATGGATCCTAATTTAGGATTTATCTTTGAAAGATTTTCAAAAGAAACACACAAATTGTTCTTGAACTTTTTAAAAAGTGTTGAGAATGTTCTCGTCACAATGATCAATTGAAATTTTACATGTAAAAGCCAAATGAATTAACACTTGTGTAAGTTCATTTTTTTTGTTGGATATTTGGTTGTTGGCTACATGTTTTTCTAAATTCAAATGTACAAGCAGTTCGTCTTCAGAAGTTGTTATCTCAATTGTATGTCTTCAGAAGCTGGGTCTTCAGAAGCTGGAACAGTACTTCAGACGCACTGTTCAGAAGCTGACCTTCAGACGCACTGTTCAGACGCTAACTTTCATTGACCTTCAGACGCACTGTTCAGACGCTGACTTTCGTTGACCTTCAGAAGTTGCATTTCAGAAGCATGTTTTCTGCGTTCATTCTTGTGCCTTGGCTCTGTTAATTCTCTCACAGTATCTTTCGAAGATTTGATTGAAGATTTATCCAAGCTGATGTTTCTAGAAGGCAGATTAATTCGTATGAAGATCTTTGTTGAAGATTTGTTCCTGTTATTTAAGAATATATTTTCAAAGCAATCTTTGGAAAATATATTCTTAAAAATATATTTGCTTCTATGAGCTTCTAAAGAATTTTAAAACAATATCTGTTGAAGATTATTTTGTTCAGATTTATGTGCTGCTGAAGACTATATAAGGAGGACGCTGCTATTGAAGATGAATTAATAGAAAACAGAAGTTATAGAGAGAGTCTTAGCTTTTTGAGTCTTAGTGCTTTGTTTTTCTGTGCACCACTCAAGTGTTAGAGTTGGTTGTTTTGTTATTGAGTTGTGTTCACTTAAAGCTTTTAAGCAAAAGTGATGTCTTTGTTGTTTTTGAAGAGTGTCTTCATATTTGATTTGTTTAAGAGTCTGATAATCACTGGAGCAGTGATTACTTGATTAGGAAGTAAGTGGGATCTTATATCTAGGAGTTCATAGGTAGAAATCTATACGGGTAGTGATTAAGTGATAAGGCTGTGAAACAGGGGTTGTTGTCATGAGTCTTTGAATTGATACTATTTAGTGGATTTCCTTCCTGGCTTGGTAGCCTCCAGACGTAGGTGTGTTTGTCACCGAATTGGGTTAACAAATCAACTGTGTTTTTTATTTTCTATCCTTATTTTGCTGCTTCTGATACGTACTATGCTCTGCGTTTTTTGCACTCTGTTTTACTATCAGTTTCAGTACCTGCCAGAATTTTAATTGGCATCAGAGCAGGCACCCTGCCTGTTATTGGGTGAGCTCCAGGGAAGGTCTTTCTGGCGTTATGGACAAGGAAGGAGGATTTGTTAACAGGCCACCTCTGTTGGATGGTTCCAACTATGAGTATTGGAAATCTCGTATGAGTGCTTTCCTAAAATCTATAGATAGCAAGACCTGGAAAGCAGTGCTGATGGGTTGGGAACATCCAGTTGTGCTGGACAAAGATGGAAAGAAAACTACTGTGTTGAAACCAGAGGAAGAATGGTCAAAGGATGAAGATGAATTGGCTCTTGGAAACTCCAAAGCTTTGAATGCACTATTCAATGGAGTGGACAAGAACATGTTCAGACTGATCAAGCAGTGCACTATAGCCAAGGATGCCTGGGAGATTCTCAAGACGACTCATGAAGGTACTTCAAAGGTAAAGCTGTCCAGACTTCAACTTCTCACCACCAAATTTGAAAATCTGAAGATGTTGGAGGATGAGAACATACAAGACTTTTATATGAATTTTCTGGACATGGCTAACTCTTTTGATTCTCTTGGAGAGAAAATGTCTGATGAGAAAATTGTGAGAAAGATACTCAGGTCTCTTCCTAAAAGATTTGACATGAAAGTGACTGCTATTGAGGAGGCACATGACATCTCCAGTATGAAGGTTGAGGAGTTAATAGGATCCTTGCTGAATTTTGAGACAGCCTTCAGTAACCGTACTGAGAAAAAAGGGAAAGGAGTTGCTTTTGCAGTGAATACTAATGCTGAGGATCAACAAGGGATTAATGATGATGATGATGAAGGCTTATCAGAGGCACTTGTATTTCTAGGTAGACAGTTCAACAAGATTCTGAAACATGTTGACAGGAGATCCAAATCAAATGGACAAAACAGCAGATTCAACATCAGCAAGCAACAAGTGATTTGAAAAAGACAAAGACTGGTGAGAAGAGCAATCAATCAAAGGGAGTTCAGTGCTATGAGTGTGAAGGATATGGTCATATTAGGTCAGAATGTGGCATATATCTCAAGAAGCAGAAGAAAAGCTTAGCTGTTTCCTGGTCTGAAGAAGATGACTCAGAAGGAGAAGTAGAGAGTGAATCTGCTAAACATGTTGTTGCTCTAACTGGAAGATACAAGTCTGATGTTAAGGTTGAGGCCTCAGAATCTCTTTCAGAGTCTGAAGCATTATCAGAGTCTGAAACATTATCAGAGTCTGAAACACTACCAGAGTCTGAAGCTCTATCAGAATCTGAAGCCAGTATTAAAAAATCATCATATGAAGAACTGGCTAATAATTACAAAAACCTATACATCAGAAGTGTAGAAGTTTGCAAGCAACTAGTATATCAGAAGAAGACAATCTGCCAACTGCATGCTGAGAGAAGTGAACTCTTAGTGCAAAATTCTGATCTCAAAGATGAGGTAACCCAATTGAACTCTCAACTTGAAAACATGAAGAAGCAAGTTAGAATGATGAACACTGCTACTGATGTACTGGAGGAGATATTGGAGAGTCATAACCAAGGGAAACCTAATGGTATAGGTTTTGATGAAAGGATCTTAAACAAACAGCAAAATCCAGCTGAAAGGTTTATTCCTGCTGTTGATACATATGATCCTATGATAGGAAAATCTAAGATGGAACATCAGAAGCAACCTCAGAAATCTAAAAGAAAGATAAGAACTCATCCATGGGTATGTCTTCACTGTGGTAAGAAGGGGCACACAAAGCCATTCTGTTTCAAGCTATATGGTTATCCCAAGCACTTTCAGCACAAAAAAGTGGAACCTGCTGCAAACAGAATCAATGTCAAGAAGGTATGGAAACCCAAAGGTAATAATGTTGTCCTCATAGCTCATACATCTTTGAGAGCCTCTTCTAGGGAAGATTGGTATTTTGATAGTGGATGTTCCAGACACATGACTGGTGTGAAGAAGTTTTTAAGTAATTTAAAGCCATATTCCAGTAGCTATGTAACTTTTGGTGATGGAGCTAAAGGAGAAATTCTTGGAATTGGAGACTTGATCAGTGATGGATTACTGAAGACTAGACAATGTGCTATTAGTGAAAGGGTTAACTTCAAATTTGATCAGCATAAGCCAGCTGTGTGATCAAGAGTTGAAAGTGAACTTTAACAAGGAGGAATGTCTGGTAACTGGTAAAGAAGGTGAAGTGCTGATGAGGGGCAGTAGATCAAAGGACAACTACTATTTGTGGATTTCTGAAGAAGAAACAAGCCTGTCCACTTGTCTCATAAGTTCAGAAGAAGAAGTCAGACTCTGGCACCAGAAACTGGGTCACTTGAATCTAAAGGGCATGAAGAAAGTCATGATGTGGAAGCCATCAGAGGACTACCCAAACTGAAGATTAATGAAGACAGTATTTGTGGTGAATGTCAGATTGGTAAACAAACACGAAAGTTTCATCCAAGGTTGGAGCATCAGGTAACAACAAAAGTTCTTGAACTGTTACATATGGACCTAATGGGACCTATGCAAGTTGAGAGCATTGGAGGAAAAAAGTATGCTTTTGTGGTTGTTGATGATTTTTCAAGATTCACTTGGGTAAGCTTCATTAGAGAAAAATCAGATAACTTTTGATGTGTTTAAAGATCTGTGCACTCAGTTACAAAGAGAGAAGGATAGTGTCATTGTCAGGATCAGAAGTGATCATGGGAAGGAGTTTGAAAATAGTAAGTTTTCTGAGTTCTGTGCTTCTGAAGGGATCAAGCATGAATTTTCAGCTCCCATAACACCTCAGCAAAATGGTGTGGTTGAAAGGAAGAACAGAACCTTGGCAAAATCAGCCAGAGTTATGTTACATGCTAAGAATTTACCTTATATGTTTTGGGCAGAAGCAAAGAATACAGCATGCTATGTTCACAATAGGATGACTCTGAAGAAGGGCACTACCTCTACTCTGTATGAGTTATGGAAAGGAAGAAAGCCTACTGTCAAGTACTTTCATGTTTTTGGTAGCAAGTGTTACATTTTGGCTGATAGAGAAATCAGAAGAAAGATGGATCCCAAGAGTGATGAAGGAATTTTTCTTGGTTACTCAGCAAACAGCAGAGCTTATAGAGTGTTTAATTCCAGAACCAAGGTTGTAATGGAATCTATCAATGTTGTGATAGATGATTTACCTGCTGAAAAAGTTTCTGATGTGGTACCAGATGATGTAGCATCAGAAGAACAGTCAGAAGCACCAGTTGTGGAAAATGAAGTAGAGTCTGAAGAAGGAGAGATTAATCCAGATCATGTATCTAATAGTAAAGGACCTTCAATTAGAATTCAGAAGGATCACCCCAAAGATTTAATCATTGGGAGCCTTGATCAAGGAGTCAGAACCAGAAGATCAGATGCAGTAACTACTGATTCATGTTTTGTGTCCAAATTTGAACCCAAAAATATTAAATAAGCTCTTATTGATGAATTCTAGATTGATGCTATGCAAGAGGAACTGAATCAGTTCAAAAGAAGTGAAGTGTGGGACCTTGTTCCAAGACCTGAAGGCATGAATGTCATTGGAGCTAAGTGGATTTACAAGAATAAATCAGATGAACAAGGAACTGTGACCAGAAACAAGGCAAGGTAGTTGCTCAGGGATACACTCAGGTGGAGGGACTTGATTGTGATGAAACCTTTGCACCTGTGGCCAGATTAGAATCCATAAGATTACTTTTGGGTGTAGCATGTATTCTTAAATTCAAGCTGTTTCAGATGGATGTGAAGAGTGCTTTCCTAAATGGATACTTACATGAGGAGGTTTATGTTGAACAGCCAAAGGGATTTATGGATCCTAATTTTCCAAACCATGTTTACAAATTGAAGAAAGCACTGTATGGATTGAAGCAAGCACCTAGACCATGGTATGAGACACTCACACAGTTTCTAGTTACTCAAGGCTACAGAAAAGGAGGAACTGACAAGACCCTGTTTGTGAAAGAGGAAGATGGAAGTTTAATGATAGCAGCAAATATATGTTGATGACATTGTCTTTGGTGGAATGTTAAACCAGATGGTTTAACTCTTTGTTCAGCAGATGCAGTCTGAGTTTGAGATGAGTCTAGTGGGTGAACTAACATATTTTCTTGGTCTTCAAGTTAAGCAGATGGAAGACACTATATTCATTTCACAGAGCAAATATGCAAAGAATATAGTCAAGAAGTTTGGGATGGAGAATGCTAGCCATAAAAGAACACCTGCAGCCACTCACTTGAAATTGACAAAAGATGAACAAGGTGTTGCTGTTGATCAAAGCCTGTATAGGAGCATGATTGGAAGTCTGTTATATCTAACTGCAAGCAGACCAGACATAACCTTTGATGTTGGAGTCTGTGCTAGATATCAGGCTGACCCAAAAATGATTCACTTGACTCAAGTGAAGAGGATTCTGAAGTATGTCAATAGTACAAGTGACTATGGTATTATGTACTCACACAGTGGAAGTCCTATGTTAGTTGGGTATTGTTATGCTGACTGGGCAGGAAGTGCAGATAACAGAAAAAGTACTTCTGGTGGATGCTTCTTTCTGGGTAACAATCTGATTTCATGGTTCAGTAAGAAGCAGAATTGTGTATCATTGTCTACAGCTGAATCTGAGTATATAGCAGCTGGAAGCAGTTGTTCCCAATTGGTGTGGATAAAGTAAATCCTGAAAGAATATAATATTGAACAGGCTGTTATGACTTTATATTGTGACAATCTGAGTGATATCAATATTTCAAAGAACCCCATCCAGCATAGCGGACTAAGCATATTGATATACGTCATCACTTCATCAGAAACCTTGTGGAGGAGAAGGTTGTGCAGCTTGAACATGTTGACACAGAAGAACAGCTTGCTGACATATTTACAAAAGCATTGGATGCCAAGCAGTTTGAAAACTTGAGGAGTAAACTGGTAGTTTGTTTGCATGAAAAATTATAGCAATTACAGTTTACTGAGGGTGCTGAAGATGATACTGATCTTAGTGCAAAAACTGTGTCTGATGCAGAGGGTTATGCTAAGTCAGTTTGTGTTTCCTGTGTAAGGACTGTGGGTTGTCAAAATTATTTGGCTAAAAAGGGGGAGATAAGTGTTTGTTTCAGAAGCTCTACATTTGTTCAAACTCAGAATATTCAGAAACACTACAGTCTTGTTCAGATTTCAGTAGCAATACAGAAGAGCTGTTGTTCCTTTGCTTCAGGGGGAGTGTTGTTGGTTGCTGTGCTTCAGGGGGAGTGTTGTTGGTTGCTGTGCTTCAGGGGGAGTGTTTTTGGTTGTTGTGCTTCAGGGGGTGAGTTGTGTTGTTCCTGAGTATGTGTTGAGGGGGAGTTTTGTGCCAGAAGCTGGGAGTTTTGTGTGTTACTGACAGAAGCTGGGAGTTTTGTGTCAGATGTTAATCTGTTCAGGGGGAGTTTTTGTTTTGGAACGTAGTGTGTTATCCGCTGCTGACTCTGTTGCTACGTTTATGTGTTGTTCTTCATGGTTACGTGCTTTGTTGAGTGAAGAACTTATTTTTTTTGTGAAGAAATTGATTTTAGCCAAAAAAAATTTGCCAAAGGGGGAGATTGTTGGATATTTGGTTGTTGGCTACATGTTTTGCTAAAATCAAATGTACAAGCAGTTTGTCTTCAGAAGCTGTTATCTCAATTGTATGTCTTCAGAAGCTGGAACAATACTTCAGACGCACTGTTCAGAAGCTGACCTTCAGACGCACTGTTCAGACGCTGACTTTCGTTGACCTTTAGACGCACTGTTCAGACGCTGACTTTCGTTGACCTTCAGAAGCTGCATTTCAGAAGCATGTTTTCTGCGTTCATTCTTGTGACTTGGCTCTGTTAATTCTCTCACAGTATCTTTCGAAGATTTGATTGAAGATTTATCCAAGCTGATGTTTCTAGAAGGCAGATTAATTCGTATGAAGATCTTTGTTGAAGATTTGTTCCTGTTATTGAAGAATATATTTTCAAAGCAATCTTTGGAAAATATATTTCTAAAATATATTCGCTTCTATGAGCTTCTAAAGAATTTTAGAACAATATTTGTTGAAGATTATTTTGTTCAGATTTATGTGCTGCTGAAGACTATATAAGGAGGACGCTGCTATTGAAGAAGATTTAATCAAAAATAGAAGTTATAGAGAGAGTCTTAGGTTTTTGAGTCTTAGTGCTTTGTTTTTCTGTGCACCACTCAAGTGTTAGAGTTGGTTGTTTTGTTATTGAGTTGTGTTCACTTAAAGCTTTTAAGCAAAAGTGATGTCTTTGTTGTTTTGAAGAGTGTCTTCATATTTGATTTGTTTAAGAGTCTGATAATCACTGGGGCAGTGATTACTTGATTAGGAAGTAAGTGGGATCTTATATCTAGGAGTTCCTAGGTAGAAATCTATACGGGTAGTGATTAAGTGATAAGGCTGTGAAACAGGGGCTGTTGTCATGAGTCTTTGAATTGATACTATTTAGTGGATTTCCTTCCTGGCTTGGTAGCCTCCAGACGTAGGTGTGTTTGTCACCGAACTGGGTTAACAAATCAACTGTGTTCTTTTATTTTCTGTCCTTATTTTGCTGCTTCTGATACGTACTCTGTTCTGCATTTTTTGCACTCTGTTTTACTATCAGTTTCAGTACCTGCCAGAATTTCATTTTTTTTTTGCAATGCTTTAAATGTATATTGATTGCATTATTGATCAATATCTTGTTATGTGAATATCGTTTTGTATCTTTTATAGAAAACATATTCATGATCATGAAAGTTCATGAGTTAGGCTCTTAATCATAATGCATGATAGACCTGAGATTTAGAACAAGAAAAATATCAAAATATCATGGGTTTGATAATACAATATATGTCGTATGTTATTCTTACATATGTATTTTCATGAATTGATGTTTGATGACTTATCTAAAAATCATATTCAATTTCTTTCAATATGAAAATTTTAATTTAGGTTTATCGTACGTATAGAAGTCCTCTTTTTTGCTAAAAATAGGTTGCTTCTTATACTATGCTTTAATTGAAAAATTCTTGTTGTTTAGATGTTGCTACTGCAACTTTTATATTATGCTTGCTATTCAAATAGTTGTTGTTGCAACCTTCTTTTGAAAGCTAATGAAAATTGCATGCTTATACGCTGCAAATGTTTAATTATGCATTTTTAGGACTTATGTGTTATTTTGATATAATCCTTTTAATGCTTTTAAATGAATCAACATCATGCATAAGACATTCTAATTCATAAAATCATTCATCTTCTCAATTTAAAGATTGGTATTGAATGTTAAAATTGAGAGGGAGATAATTGATAAAGTTATTGTTAAAACATTATCAAATGAGTTACTCTTTCTAAAAAATTCAGAAATATCCGCAACATGGAAATCTTTTGAAGAGAAGAATTTTTTTTTTTTACATTGTGTCAAATGACTCTGATTTTATCGCTTCCACTAAATGAATCATTTTCTCTCTATTTCAAAAATTGTTGAACATGACCAAGTAGTCATAATTATCATTATTCATGTATTGATTAAAATAATAAACTGGGATGAATATTTATCATGATACATGCTTGATTAAGTTTGATGTGAGAGTATGACTTCTCAAAAACATGATTCTTTGCAATATCTTTTTGTTGTTTCTTCCCACATTTGTACTTCATTTTATATATATATATATATATATATATATATATATATATATATCATACCTAATACTTTTTGATAGATGCCAAACGGGGGAGAGATATATGTGATGAGAGTGATGAGAGAGAAACATAGGATGGGGAGAAAAATCCAAGATGGATTTAATCAATGAAGAATGTAAAGAATTAACCTCTTGCATATGTTTAGGGGGAGTTTAATTATAATGATAAGGATTAAGCCCTTGCTCGTGTTTAGGGGGAGCTTAATTCCATATCTATAAACATTCTTACATTTCTTATTATACACATCCATAAAACTTAAGATTTATTCAAAAGGTTTGTCATCATCAAAAGGGGGAGATTGTTGAAACAAAATCTTTTTGATGAAAGTTTTAATGATAACAAACCTTATGGAATAAACACTAAGTTTTATGAATAGTGATCTACTGATATTTGCACTTAAGTCTTTTCACATAAGAAGACAAGAAAGAAGTCTCTTAGAAGTGCATATATATACTCAATGGAAGAATACCAAAAAAGTAGTATCACAAGCTCAAAGAAGATATAGAAAGAAGGCTTAAACGCACTTTTCACCCCTTAAGTTTGCAAGTGTAGCGATTTTGGCCCCCTTTTAAAAAAAATGGCAAAAGAGCCCCCCCCCCCATGTTTAGCCCCTTTTGCAAAACCCCAATTTTGACCCGGTCAAACCTACGTGTCACGCCACCTGGGTATTTTTTTTAATTTTTATTTTTTTATATTCCAAATTATCCACGCATATTAAAAAAAGGAAAATTGAATGAAAAGGACTGGCCGCACGTGTGAGCTCAGATCCTTTCATTTTGCTAGGGTTTCCCCCCCCCCCCCCCCCCCATTTTTCCCTTATCTTTCTAAAACCCTTAACTTTCCCTCTTCCATCACTTTCCCTCTTCCATCGTACCACAACTGTTTCATCTCCTTCATCTCCTTCAGATTTTCCAAAACGTCAGTTCACATTTTCCATCGTATTCGAAATCGAAAGTTCAGATTTTGCCAAAAATAGCAACTGGTTCACATTTTTGTTGCGATTCGAACGGACAAGATGAAGTGGGCGACGGATAAGTGTGCTGAAGATTCGAATGGCGAAAAGGACGTGGTCCCAAAAAAGATTCCTAACAAAAAGTAAGTGAATGTTTAGTTTTGTTTGTTTATTGTTTGTTTTGGGTTGATGGAAGTTATGAATCATAAAAACCGTATAAATACAGTATATACAACAAAAAACCGTATAAAAATGCAGTTGTTGAATACAGTATGAAGGCTTGTGTGTCGATTGTTTGTTTATTTGTTAGGGCTACTTATGGAAGTATTCCATCAGTATATATACAGTATAAATACATGTTTGTTAATTGCTAGGTAATAATACAATATAAATACAGTATGGAAATACAGTATAAATGTTTGTTTATTGTTTGTTTATTGCTAGGGTTGCTGATAACCACTCATTAAAGATAAGATTTCATTATAAAGGGTATTTTACTTGTGATCCTGAGATTGCTTATAAGGGTAGTGAGGTACACGAGTTTGGGGTGAGTGGGACATAGATGAGGTTAATCTCATTGATCTGGACAAACTAGTAAAGGAATTAGGTGTGAAAAGTGAGTATAAGCTGTGGTATGTTGCACCTGGTAAGCAGTTTGAAATTCTGGCAGGTATGAATCAGTACACAAAAACAGAGCACGATGTATGTAAAACAGAGTACAATAAAACTGGTTCAGAAGCAGCAAATAAAAGTGCAGAAATTAAAGAACACACAGTATTTGTTAACCCAGTTCGGTGCAAACATCACCTACATCTGGAGGATACCAATCCAGGAAGGAAATCCACTATGAGGAATTAATCCTAAGACTCAAGACACAGCCCCTATTCCTAGTCTTCTGACTTAATCTCCACCAGTCAAGATTTCTACCCAGTAACCCCTAGGTATGAGAACCCCCTCTTACTTCCTTATCACGTAACTACAACCCAGTTACTAACAACTCTGTAAACAAACCAGTTATGAAGACACTCTTCAATACATCAAAGACATCATTCGTACTTAAAAGCTTAGAATGATTTACAACTCAAAACAAACTAAACCAACTCAGAATATATGAGTGGTGTACAGAATAAAGCCTAAGCTTACAAACTCAAAAACTCTAAAAACTCTAAACTCTGATTTCTGGTTTTTGACTCAATCAAACTTCAATAAGCAGCACGTCTTCCTTTATATAATCTTCAGCAGCTCACATAATTCTGAACCATATCTTCTTCAAAATACAATTCTGAAATTCTTCAAAGGCTCAAAAAGGAAACATATTTCTGAATCATATTAAGCAAAGATCCCTTTGAAATATATTCATTCATAAACACGAAGCCAATCTTCACCAAGATCTTCACCAAAATTATCAGCCTTCTAGAAAACAAATGCCTGGATAAAACTTCAGTAAATCTTCAAGAGATACGCACAGAATTAATCACAAAGAATGCAGAAATCCAGCTTCTGAAAACAGCTTCTGAAGTTCAGCTTCTGAAGGTCAACGCCAGTCAACGTCTGAAGGCAGCTTCTGAAGGTCAACGCCAGTCAACGTCTGAACAGTGCGTCTGAAGACCCTCCCAGCGTCTGATGAACAGTTCTGCGTCTGAAGGCCATTTCTGCGTCTGAAGGCCAGTTCTGCGTCTGAAGGCCATTTCAGCTTCTGATGAACAGTAAATCCAGTTTTCAGCTTCTGAACCTCCTCAAATTCAATTTCTTGCTTCTGAAGACTCAAATAACTTCTGGAAACGCATTGCTCTCACATTTTGATTTTACCAAACATGTAGCCAACCTTTAAATAACCAACAATTTCCCCCTTTGGCAAATTTTTGGCTAAAATCAAATGCTACACAAAAACAAGTTCTTCACTCTTCAAAATATACTCAACCATGAAGAGCTACACATAATTAGTCATAGCAACAGAGTCAACAATGGATAAATGCTATGATAAACAAAACAAAATAGCTTCAGTTTAGCTCACAATCACACAACCACATCCTGAAGCACACAACCCAACTTCTGATATTTTGAAGTCCACAAACTTCACAGTTCCTGACTTCACAGTTTCTGAAGCACATATGAACAACTACCCTCTGAAGCACAAACACAACAGCTTCTAAAATCACCCAGAAAACTCCCCCTGCAACTCAGCACGTCACAAACAACTCTCCCCCTTAATTCTGAACTGCAGTAACTTCTGAGATAATGCTTCTGAAACTGAAACACATCACAACTCAGGAACATAACACTTATGCACTCCCCCTGAGCCAAAAACTCCCCCTCAATCAAAACTACATAGCTTACACAGCTCTTGTTGTATTGCTTCTGAATTCTGAACAAACCAATCAATTTCTGAACTATACCCTCTGAATTCTGGAACTTAGGACAAACTGAGCAGCTACATTCTGAAACCAAACACAAGTTTTTCTCCCACTTTTTAGCCAAATAATTTTGACAAAACTCAGTCTTCACATAGGAAACAAAAATAGAATTTTTATCACAGATCTTCATCTTTATCTTTATCTCAGTATCAGACCCAACTTCATCTCCCTCACTTCCAGCTTACTCACCCTCTGCAATCTGTAATTGCTATAATTCTTCATGCAGACAAACTCCTAGCTTGCTTCTCAAATTCTCAAATTGCTTGGCATCCAAAGCTTTTGTAAAAATATCAGCAATCTGTCCTTCAGTATCCACATGCTCAAGCTGCACAATCTTTTCCACCACAAGGTTTCTGATGAAATGATGTCTGATATCAATGTGCTTGGTCCTGCTGTGCTGTATGGGGTTCTTTGAAATGTTGATAGCACTGAGATTATCACAGAATAGAGTCATAACTCCTTGTTCAATGTTGTATTCCACCAGCATCTGCTTCATCCACACCAACTGAGAACAACTACTTCCAGCTGCTATATATTTAGCTTCAGCTGTAGACAATGAAACACAGTTATGTTTCTTACTGAACCATGAAATTAAATTACTACCCAGAAAGAAACATCCACCAGAAGTACTCTTTCTGTCATCTGCACTTCCTGCCCAGTCAGCATCACAATACCAAATCAACTCAGAACTTGCATTGTATGAGTACATGATCACATAATCACTTGTGTTGTTCACATACTTCAGAATCCTCTTCACCTGAGTCAAATGACTCATCTTTGTATCAGCTTGATATCTTGCACACACTCCAACAGCAAAAGTAATGTCAGGTCTGCTTGCAGTTAGATACAGTACACTCATAATCATGCTTCTATACTTGCTTTGATCAACTTAAACACCTTGTTCATCTTTAGTTAACTTCAAGTGAGTAGCTGCAGGAGTTCTCTTATGACTAGCATTCTCCATCCCAAACTTCTTGACTATATTCTTTGCATATTTGCTTTGTGAAATGAATATAGTATCTTCCATTTGCTTGACTTGAAGACCAAGGAAATATGTCAGCTCACCCACAAGACTCATCTCAAATTCTGATTGCATCTGCTGAACAAATAACTGAACCATCTTGTTTGAAATCCCACCAAAAACTATGTCATCAACATAGATTTGTGCAATCATCAGACTTCCATCTTCTTCTTTCACAAACAAAGTCTTGTCAGTTCCACCTTTTCTATAGCCTTGAGTAACAAGAAACTGTGTGAGTCTCTCATACCATGCTCTAGGTGCTTGTTTCAATCCATACAAAGCTTTCTTCAATTTGTAAACATGATCTGGAAATTTAGGATCCACAAAACCTTTTGGCTGTTCAACATAAACTTCTTCTTGTAAATAACCATTCAGAAAAGCACTCTTCACATCCATCTGAAACAGTTTTAACTTAAGAATGCATGCTACTCCCAACAGTAATCTTATGGACTCTAATCTGGCCACAGGTGCAAAGGTTTCATCTAAGTCAAGTCCCTCCACTTGAGTGTAACCTTGAGCAACTAACCTTGCCTTGTTTCTGACCACAGTTCCATGTTCATCTGTTTTGTTCTTGTAAATCCACTTAGTGTCAATGACATTCATACCGCCTTCAGGTCTTGGAACAAGATCCCACACTTCACTTCTTTTGAACTAATTCAATTCATCTTGCATGGCTTCAATCCAGAATTCATCAGTGAGAGCTTCTTTAACATTTTTGGGTTCAAATTTTGACACAAAACATGAATCAGTAGTAACAGCATCTGATCTTCTAGTTCTGACTCCTTGATCAAGACTTCCAATGATTAAATCTCTGGGATGATCCTTCTGAACTCTAATTGAGGGTCCTTTATTAGTAGATACATGATCTGGATTCATCTCTCCTTCTTCAGACTCTACTTCATTTTCTGCAACTGGTGCTTCTGACAGTTGTTCTTCTGATGTTTCAGTATCTGGAACCACTTCAGACTCATCTCTTTCTTTTTCAGCAGACAGATCATCAATCACAACATTAATAGACTCCATAACAACCTTGGTTCTGGAATTAAACACTCTATAAGCTCTGTTGTTCACTGAATAACCCAGAAAAATTCCTTCAACAGGCTTAGGATCCATTTTTCTTCTGTTTTCTCTGTCAGCCAAAATGTAACATTTGCTCCCAAAAACATGAAAATATTTGATTGTAGGCTTTCTTCCTTTCCACAATTCATACAGAGTAGAGGTAGTTCCCTTCTTCAAAGTCACTCTATTGTGTATATAGCAAGCAGTATTCATAGCTTCTGCCCAGAACATATAAGGTAAATTCTTAGCATGAAGCATAACTCTAGCTGATTCTGCTAAGGTTCTAGTTCTTCCTCTCAACTACACCATTTTGTTGAGGTGTTATAGGTGCTGAAAACTCATGCTTAATCCCTTCAGATGCACAGAACTCAGAAAACTTCTTGTTCTCAAACTCCTTCCCATGATCACTTCTGATTCTGATGATGACACTATCCTTCTCTCTTTGTAACTGAGTGCACAGATCTCTAAATACCTCAAAAGTATCTGATTTTTCTCTAACAAAGCTTACCCAAGTAAATCTTGAAAATCATCAACACACAAAGCATACCTCTTTCCTCCAATGCTCTCAACTTGCATAGGTCCCATTAAATCCATATGTAACAATTCAAGAACTTTAGTTGTTACCTGGTGTTCTAATCTGGGATGAGACTTTCTTGTTTGTTTACCAATCTGACATTCACCACAAACACTGTCCTCATTAATCTTCAGATTAGGTAGACCTCTGATAGCTTCAGTATTCAAGATTTTCTTCATGCCTTTCAGATGCAAGTGACCCAGTTTCTGGTGCCAGAGTCTGACTTCTTCTTTTGAGCTTATGAGACAGGTAGACAAGCTTCTTTCTTCTTCCGACACCCACAAATAACAGTTGTCCTTTGATCTGTAGCCCCTCATCAAAAACTCACCTTCTTTACCAGTTACCAAACATTGTTGTTCTTTGTTGAAATTCACTTTCAAGTCTTGATCACACAGCTGGCTTATACTGATCAGATTTGAAGTTAATCTTTTCACTAATAACACATTATCTAATCTTAGTAAACCATCACTGATTAAGTCACCTATACCAAGAATCTCTCCTTTAGCTCCATCACCAAATGTTACATAGCTGCTGGAATATGGCTTTAAATTGCTTAACAACTTCTTCACACCAGTCATGTGTCTGGAACAACCACTATTAAAGTACCAATCTTCCTTAGAGGTGGCTCTTAAAGATGTATGAGCTATGAGGCCAACAGTCTTGCCTTTGGGTTTCCACACCTTCTTGAAATTGTTTCTGGATGCAGCAGGTTCCACTTTTCTATACTGAAAATGCTTAGGATAACCATACAGTTTGAAACAGAACGGTTTAATATGCCCCTTCTTTCCACAATGATGACAAACCCATGGATGATTTCTCCTCTTTCCTTTAGACTTTGAGGTTGTTTATGAGGTTTCATCTTAGATGTTCCTTCCATGGGATCATAAGTTTCAGTAGCAGGAACAAACCTTTTAGCAGGATTCTTCTGTTTGAGGTTCAAAGTCTCATCAACAAATCCTAAGCCACTTTGTTTCCCTTGTTTCTGATTCTCTAATATCTGCTCCAGCACATCAGTAGCAGTATTCATCATTCTAACCTGCTTTTTCATGTTTTCAAGCTGGGAATTCAGTTGGCTCACTTCATCTTTGAGATCAGAATTTTGCACTAACAGTTCACCTTTCTCAGCCTCCAGTTGACAGATTGTCTTCTTCTGATCCACTAATTGCTTGCAAACTTCTACACTTCTGATGTATAGGTTCTTGTAATTGTCAGCCAGTTCTTCATAAGATGATTTTTCAATTCTGGCTTCAGACTCTGATGAAACTTCAGACTCTGAGAGAGCTTCAGACTCTGATAATGTCTCAGACTCTAAAAATGCTTCAGACTTAGAACAAGCTTCTGAGGCCTTAACCTTCACACCAGACTTGTACCTTCCAGTTAGGGCAACCACATACTTAGCAGATTCACTCTCTACATCTTCTTCTGAGTCTTCATCAGACCATGATACAGCTAAGCTATTCTTCTGCTTCTTAAGAAAAGTAGGACATTCTGACTTGATATGCCCATAACCTTCACACTCAAAGCACTGAACAACCTTAGCTTGATTACTCTTCTCATCAGCCTTGGTCTTCTTCACATGACTTTGTTGCTTATTGTTGTTGAATCTGAAGTTCTGTCCTTTGGATTTGGATTTCCTGTCAACATGTTTCAGAATCTTGTTGAACTGTCTCCCCAGCAACACAAGTGCTTCTGATAAGCCTTCATCATCCTCATCAAACTCTTGTTGATCATCAGCTTCAGAATTTACTGCAAAAGCTACTCATTTCCCTTTTTTCTCAGTCTGTTTACAGAAAGCAGTTTCAAAATTCAGCAAGGATCCAATTAACTCCTCAACCTTCATAGTGGAGATGTCATGAGCTTCCTCAATAGCTGTCACTTTCATGTCAAATCTTCTAGGAAGTGACCTGAGTATTTTTCTGACTATCTTCTCATCAGACATCTTCTCTCCAAGAGACTCAAAAGAATTTGCCATATCCAGGACATTCATATAGAAGTCTTGAATGTTCTCATCCTCTATCATCTTCAAATTTTCAAATTTAGTGGTGAGTAGTTGGAGTCTGGACATCTTAACCTTTGAAGTTCCTTCATGAGTGGTCTTGAGTATCTCCCAGGCATCCTTGGCAATGGTACACTGTTTGATCAGTCTAAACATGTTCTTGTCCACTCCATTGAATAGTGCATTCAGAGCTTTGGAGTTTCCAAGAGCCAGATCATCTTCAGCCTTTGTCCATTCTTCCTATGGTTTCAGCACTTCAGTCTTATTTCCATCTTTGTCCAACACAACTGGATGATCCCAACCTTTTAGCACATCTTTCTAGGTCTTGCTGTCTATGGATTTCAGGAAGGCACGCATACGAGACTTCCAATATTCATAGTTTGTGCCATCCAATAGAGGTGGTATGTTAACATATCCTCCTTCCTTGTCCATTATTGCCAGAAAAGTCTTCCCTAGATTCACCAAATAACAGGCAGGGTGCCTGCTCTGATGCCAATTGAAATTCTGGCAGGTATGTATCAGTACACAAAAACAGAGCACGATGTATGTAAAACAGAGCACAATAAAACTGGTTCAGAAGCAGCAAATAAAAGTGTAGAAATTAAAGAACACACAGTATTTGTTAACCCAGTTCGGTGCAAACATCACCTACATCTGGAGGATACCAATCCAGGAAGGAAATCCACTATGAGGAATTAATCCTAAGACTCAAGACACAACCCCTGTTCCTAGTCTTCTGACTTAATCTCCACCAGTCAAGATTTCTACCCAGTAACCCCTAGGTATAAGAACCCCCTCTTACTTCCTTATCACGTAACTACAACCCAGTTACTAACAACTCTGTAAACAAACCAGTTATGAAGACACTCTTCAATACATCAAAGACATCATTCGTACTTAAAAGCTTAGAATGATTTACAACTCAAAACAAACTAAACCAACTCAGAACATATGAGTGGTGTACAGAATAAAGCCTAAGCTTACAAACTCTAAAAACTCTAAACTCTGATTTCTGGTTTTTGACTCAATCAATCTTCAATAAGCAGCACGTCTTCCTTTATATAATCTTCAGCAGCTCACATAATTCTGAACCATATCTTCTTCAAAATACAATTCTGAAATTCTTCAAAGGCTCAAAAAGGAAACATATATTTCTGAATCATATTAAGCAAAGATCCCTTTGAAATATATTCATTCATAAACACGAAGCCAATCTTCACCAAGATCTTCACCAAAATTATCAGCCTTCTAGAAAACAAATGCCTGGATAAAACTTCAGTAAATCTTCAAAAGATACGCACAGAATTAATCGCAAAGAATGCAGAAATCCAGCTTCTGAAAACAGCTTCTGAAGGTCAACACCAGTCAACGTCTGAAGGCAGCTTCTGAAGGTCAACGCCAGTCAACGTCTGAACAGTGCGTCTGAAGACCCTCCCAATGTCTGATGAACAGTTCTGCGTCTGAAGGCCATTTCTGCGTCTGAAGGCCAGTTTTTCATCTGAAGGCCATTTCAGCTTCTGATGAACAGTAAATCCAGTTTTCAGCTTCTGAACCTCCTCAAATCCAATTTCTTGCTTCTGAAGACTCAAATAACTTCTGGAAAAGCATTGCTTGCACATTTTGATTTTACCAAACATGTAGCCAACCTTTAAATAACCAACACAGTTGAATGGTGGTTTAAGGTTGCTGAAAACAGATAGAGACACTATCAGATTCATTAATGAGTTTAAGAGTGAGGTAGTTGTTGACTTCTATGTTGAAACCCCAGAAGTTGAAGGATTAGATGGTAGGTATAATAGTGATGTTGAAGTGGTAGAAAAAGGTAAAGGCTCAAGTGAATTTGAAGAATCTGGCTTTGATGGTGAATTTATAGTTGATGAAGTAGGTCATGAAGATGGAGATGGTGAGGAAGAACATGCTGAAGTAGGTGATGAAGTAGGTGATGAAGATGGAAGTCTTGAAGGGTTATCAGAACCTAACAGTGAGTATGATGAAGAATGGGAGTGGACATCTGTCTTGCCTGATCACACCTTAAATCCAACACATGTGAGTCCATGTGTTTTGCCTGCTCAAACAACTGCTGCTGCTCAATCATCCAGGAACTATATAGCCCAAACTATATAGCCCAAACTCTTCATCTGAAGATGATGTTGGTAAGAAAAAATTGAACAAGTTTGTTTTGAATGAGAATGAGCAAGTTAAATATGAGGTAGGTCAGGCCTTTGCTACTGCTAAGTTAGTTAGGGCTTCTGTTAAAGAGTATTCTTTACAATCTAGGAAAAATGTTTACCTTAAGAAGAATGAAAAAAAAAATTATTGTCAAATGTATGTCTGGGTGTCCCTATCATATGAGGTTTAGTAGGGCTGAACCAAATTCATTTATGTTTTTTCTAGGTATAGGTCTGATCATAAGTGTCATAGGACTGGTAAAGTGAAACTATTGAAAACAACTTTGTTGGCTAAGAAAATTGGTCCAATTCTGAAACACACACCTGTTGGAACAAAATGTATGAACAACTCTCTTTTGGGTTTTGATGATAACAAAGTGTTAAAAAGAAAATAGGAATTGCTAATGCTTGATTCTAAGTGTACAGAACCATGTACTTAAAGATTGGTATCTAACATTGGTTATGAAAGAACAAGCTAAGAGCAAGAAGGAAAATATAGAAGCTTGTGTTGCAAGGCTGAAGAAAATCAGCATCTGAAGAAGAGCTTCTGAAGACAGCGTCTGAAGAAGAACTTCTGAAGGGAGTGTCTGAAGGATGCGTCTGAATAGTGCGTCTGAAGACCAGCTACTGAAGGGTGCGTCTGATGAACAGTGCGTCTGAAGGGTGCGTCTGAAGACCAGCTTCTGAAGGCAGCGTTCGATGAATAGTGCATCTGATGAACAATGCGTCTGAAGTCTGCTTCTGAAGAAGTGCTTCTGATGAACAATGTTTGATGCCAGCTTCTGAAGAACTGTTTCTGAAGAGAAGCTTCTGAAGTCTGAAACGTAGCAGTCAACAATTGCAACTGTGATCAGTGAAGTACTATACTGTCAGAACAACTCTATGCAACAGTTGTCTCCTTGGCCAAAACATTCTCTATGTTTTAAGGAAACAATTCAAATCTGCCATGCTCTGTTTTCTGTGCGCACACCAGAACAGAATGAATGATGGATGAAGCTCTATTTGCAACGGCTTTTTTGATGACATGGCTCTTCTCAATAGCTCTTTAATCTTCTATAAAGGATTGAAGGATTGAAGAACCAAGACTCTATCCCAGAAAACGTAACACTCTATTTTGCGTAACTGTCAAATTAAGAGTCTCAACCTGAGTTGTATTTTGTGAACACCACTGATTGTATATCAATTGTTCAACTCAAACCTATTTCTGTTGTAAATCTGTTTCAACCAAAGTCTCTAGCCTGCGTGCTTGAGCAACTAGAAGTCTCATAACTTTGTGTATTGAGCATTGAAAGTCTTAGACTGTGTGTCTAAGCAGGGAAGTATCTTACTAGGTGTTTGAGCAAGGAAGTCTCATCCTTTGTGGTTGAGCAAGGAAGTCTCTTAATAGGTGTTTGAGCAACTGGAAGTCTCTATGCTTTGTGCTTGAGCAACTGTAATCGTTTGATTATAGTGAAAAATCTCTTGTTAGTAACAAGGGGACTGGACTACTTCTGGGTTGTGGAAGAAACCAGGATAAACTGCTTGTGTCTCTCTTTCCCTCTCTCATTTACTTTATATCCGCTGCATAAAACACTCTGAAAATAGTTCAGATCTGATCAATATCAGAATCTGAACTAACATAAGTTTTTTGAGAAAGAAAAGTAATAGACCACACAATTCAACCCCCCCCCCCCCCTTCTTGTGTGTTTTGCTCACCTTCAACACCAAATATGACACTAAAGGGGTTAAGGGAATAATGTATGACTAGGTGGGGTGCTCATTTGAGTAAGTTTCAATTGTACAGGGCAAAGAACAAAGCTTTGGAAATGATACATGGTGCAATAGATGAGCAGTATACTCATCTTAGAAGTTATGCTGAGGAAATACTTATGAGTAACCTTGGGAGTTCTGTTAAGATAAAGTGTAAAGCTGGACTTGAGGGGCCAGTTTTTGAGAGGATGTATGTGTGTTTCTATGCAAGCAAGAAAGCTTTTGTGACAAGTTGTAGACCATTGATAGGTCTAGATGGGTGTTTCTTGAAGGGTAGGTATGGAGGACATTTGTTGTCAGCAATTGGAAAAGATGGAAATAATCAAATGATGCCTATTGCATTTGCTATTGTTGAAGCTGAAACAAAAGAATCATGGGATTGGTTTATTGATCTTTTGCTATCTGATTTGAATGGAATTCAATATAAAAGGTGGTCTTTTATATCAGATCAACAGAAGGTAAAAGTACTTAGCTTTGAAATGTAAATTAGTTTGGTTTGTTTATGTTCTATAGTTGTAAACTTATTAATATTTGAATGTCTTATTTTCTGCAAGGGTTTGGTTAATACCTATTGCTGCTACATCAGAATATGTTGAGCACAGAGTTTCTGTTAAGCACTTGTATGGAAATTGGAGGAAGAGACACTCTGGAGAACATTTAAAGGAGGCTTTGTGGATATCTGCTAGATCAACAACTGAGCCAGAGTTTAAGAAAGCTATGGAAAATCTAAAGAAGTTGAGTGAGCCTGCATGGAAAGATATGTTTGAAATTCCAGTAGGTATGTGGTCTAGGTCAGGGTATAGTACATTCACATGTTGTGACCTACAAGTCAACAACATGTGTGAAGCTTTTAATAGTGCCATTATAGAATATAGGGAGTATCCAATCATTTCTCTTGTTGAAGGTTTAAAATTTTACTTAACCAATAGGATTGTGAGGCTGAGAGATTACATGTTAAGATATGAAGGTGATATATGTCCTAAGGTATGGAAAATATTAGAGAAAAATAAGAAGGAAGCTTAGAAATGGTCACCAAACTGGTGTGGGGATGGGGATTACTCTAATTTCTCTGTGTCTGATAGTATTGATAAGTATGTTGTTAGTCTCAAAGATAAGTCATGTGCCTGTAGAAAGTGGGATCTCAGTGGCATACCTTGCCCACATTCTATTCCTTGTATATGGTTTAACAACCAGAATCCAGATGAATATGTGGCTCATTGGTACAGGTTAGTTCTATAACAATAATTCTATATATGATTTATTTCATTATGATCTCTGTTGTAATTAAACTTTTTATACTTTAATTGATCTCTGTACAGAAAAAGCACATTCTTAGATTGCTATGGTCATTTGATACTGCCTTCAAATGGACCTAAACTATGGCCAGAAGTGGATGTTGAACCCATCTTACCACCTTATGTTAGAAGACCTCCTGGTAGACCAACAAAATTGAGAAGGAAGAGTAATGATGAACCAAAATCATCTGGCGTTGGTAGGATGAAGAAAAGAAACCAAGAAACTGTGAGATGTAAGAGGTGTAAGGTATTGGGACATAATCAAAGAACATGTGGGGGCAAGACTGGTGCTGATAGGATGATTCCAAAGGGTGGGAATAAGGTAATGATTTGAAAATGTGTACTGACTGTTAAACTGATATGTATAATTATTTGAACCTGTTATTGATTGTGTATTACTTGTGTGTAGACAAATACAACTGTCACTCAACCAGATAATGGTAAAGGCAAAGGTGTGGCAACAGGTACATCTAAGAAAGCTAGTAAGAAGACACAAGCTGCTGGGACAAAGGCTGATGCGAATCAAGCTGCTGGTACACAACCTACTGGGGCATAAGTTGCACAACCTGCTGGGACACAAGCTGCACAACCTGCTGGGACACAACCTGTTGTGACACAAGTTGCTGGAAGTCAAGCTGTGACACATGCTGCAAGCAACATACCTCCACCAGCTCCTTCCAAATCTGATGCTACAACAGGCCCTGCAAGCAATATCAGTGGTGGGAAACATGTTGTTGGTGATACAACTTTGTTTGTGCCAAGAAAGAACAGGACATCAGGAGTGAAGAGGAAAGTGGATGAAATTGGACAAGTTGGAACTCAACAATTTGTTAACAAGAACTAGTTTTTTTAGGACATGAGACTTGTGTTATTTTGGCATGTAATTCATAAGTACTCTTTTCATATGTTTAGGCTAAGTATTTTGTGCTACTCTTTGCAAACACATATTTTGTGCTATTTTGGTTTGTAATGCTATGTGCACCTTTTGGTGTCTAACCTTTTGACATGTAATGTTAAGTACATTTTTGGTGTTAATGATAAGTACTTATTAAGATAAGCAATTTTTATGTCATAGTGGCTTATTAGTTTGTTGAAAATAGGGCTTGCAATATTAACACAAACAAACATAGTGGCTCAAAGACATAGTGTTTAATATTAACACAAACAAACAACAAAGACATTTCATTACTTCATCACAAATTACATCAACCTGAAACAATACATAATGTTTCATCACAAATGATATTACACTTAACCAACTAAAATACATTAAAAAGACCTAATCTTCTCCTCATTTAAAAACACTTATAGCAAAGTACACCAACAATCAAGAACAACAAAATCCCTAAAATTACAATCACTTTAAACAGACATTTTTCCTTCTCCTTCAGGTCATTGTTTTTCTTCAACAATCCTCGTATGATTTTCTTCTGTCTATCAGGAACTTCAGGATCAAACCAACAGAAAAAATTGCATTTTCTTCTCTGAAAAAATCTTCCACACCCATGGAATCTCCTTCCTGGGTTTTCATCTGTCCAAGCAGTCACCAAAGGAGACTCCACACCACAGTGACAAACAAACCTACTTCTTTGTTTCAGTTCTGACCCATTGAATGATGATGATGAACATTCAGCAGCCATTTTCAATTTTATGGGTAAAAAAGGTGAAGAACACGACATACAGAGGTTTCAAAGAAGAAAATGAAGGTTTAGTTTGGATTGAAAGAAGAAGATGAATGTTTAGTTCGATATTCTGGAAAATGAAAGAAAAAGTGAAGAAGAAGAAAACGAAAGAAGGTGGATTGAAGGAGGATTGAAGGTTTGGTGTGGGTATTAAAGGATGGGATTATTACCGTTGGAAGAGGAAGATGGATGGGATTGAAGCTCACACGTGCCTTTCATAATTCTTATCCAATCTTCTTTTTTTTTAATTCTTTAGTTATACGTGTGTAATAAAAAAAATCAAAATTTAAAAAAATACCCAGGTGGCGTGACACGTAGGTTTGACCGGGTCAAAATTGGGGTTTTGCAAAATGGGCTAAACATGGGGGGTCTCTTTTGCCATTTTTTTTAAAAGGGGGCCAAAATCGCTACACTTTCAAACTTAGGGGGTGAAAAGTGTGTTTAAGCCTAGAAAGAATATTGTTTGAATCAAAAGAGTATTGATTGAAGATTCAATAAGAAGATGAATCTTATGATTAATTGACTCATCCTTGTCACCACATGGTTTTCAAACAAAGCCTTAAAAGATTCGAGGGATAAAGGGTTAATATTTGAAAGGTACACAAGATCACTCCTCAAATAGTTTCTAAAAGAGTTTAAGGAAAAGGCACAAAAGTTTCATTCAAGAGAATGGTTGATTGTACCTTCATGACTACAAGCATGCCTAAACTAAAACATCTCAAACATACTCAATGGACAATAAACATTGTGTGGAATCACTGAGAGGAATTATGAGCAGAATTGCATCATCAACAAAATAATTCAAGGTTAATTGACCAAGAAGATATTGTCTTCTCATATAAAAGAGAACATTATCAACTTTGATGAAAAGAATGTTCTCATGATGAAGATTATTATTACACTCGAAATTATTCTCATTACTTCATCAAAATGATTAGAATCAACTCTGAAGAGAAACCAATCCATGAATGAATTATTCAGTAAGTCATTCATTAATTGGAGAATTATCAAGGAAGAAAATTCATGATAATATGGACGAAGATTCTATCATAAAAGATTTAGGATGATCCAAGAATCTTCCATCATTATTCAAGATATTATTTGGGAGAATAAGAAATCAATCAAATGAATTTTGACATTGAGAAATGTTTCTCATGTTCTTAAAAAGAACATTCTGGTCATATAAAGTGAATAGAATATCCTCACTTGATGTTTCAAGGATAACAAACATATTACAATTATTATCTTGTTATCTACTAACGTGTTCTGTGAGAATGTTTCAGTGAGAATGTTCTTGAGAACGTTCTGACCTTGCAAAGCTAACAAAAATATCTTCATCAAAACAACGAAGAAAGCAGAGGAGAAATATGGACTTTTTGAGCAATGACAAGAATTTGCAGAATTAAAGATCAAGAATAATTGTTATTCTCTTTGTCTCACCAAAAGAAGGATCAAAATCATAAAGATCAAGATTCCTTAAAATGACATTAAAAAGCAAAGCAAATCAAGAGTTTATTTGCACATGAGCCCTGGAACTTTTTATGGAATAAAATCAGCAAAGGCCTCGTGCATTTTTTCGACCCATTAAAGGAATAAAGTGGAAAGAATCATTCAAAAATTGATCACAAAGTGTTCCTTGGAAATAAAGCATATGATGTCATCATATGACATCAAGATGACATCTACTCATCTTAACAAGTGACCAGCAAGTTTCTACAACAAGATTACAGCTCACAACAACTGGTAAAACGTGTGAATTATTTGCACAAATCTGGCTGGAACAAAGAATCATCCTTGAGAATGATTTGGTTCAAAGAGAACGTTCTGAGTAAACAAAAGCATCAAAGAAAGATCATAAAGTTGTTCCTTGAGATAAAAGCATATGACATCATCATATGACATCAAGATGACATCAACATGTCTCAACAAGTGACCAGCAAGTTATTACAGCAAGCATACAGCTCACAACAGCTGGCAAAACGTGTCATTTCTTTGCAAAAACAAGGCTGGAACAGAGAGAACGTTCTGGAGAACGTTCTCAGTGAACAGTTTTCAAAATTGCCCTCCAAGCATCAAGTGGAGCGCATTTTTCAGTTTGAAATGAAGTCCAACAGCTCTTTTTTTACTTGCCCTCCAAGGCTCTTCAGGTTCTATAAATAGAGGTAGTCATTGAAGGTTAAGAGCAAGAGTTTGAAATACAAAGCATTCAATTTTCAAAGCTAAACATTCTCTCAATCAAGCTCTTCAACAAACAAGTAAGCTCCAAATCTTTCATTATATCTTAGGATCATAATCTTTTGAGTTTGTCTTGTAAAATCTCAAACATGTGTTGAGTAAATCACGATCCAAACAAAATCAATCATCATACAAAGTGTAATCAAGCTCTCAAGTCTATTTAGGTTATAAATAGTTTAAGAGAAAAGTTCCAACCTTTCTTGTGCGAAAGCAAAGAATTGTATAAGCCTGATGGAGTTGATAACACAGTTTGTAACGAATTGATCTGGTGTGATCAAGATAACGGACGGATCTGGTGTGATCAAGACCTTATAGTGCTATTCAGAAGTTTCTGATAGCAGAATATTATAATGGATAATCTCACACGGGGTGTGGGGACTGAAAGTAGCCGATTTTGGTGAACCAGGATAAATCTCTTGTATTAACTTCCTTTTCCCTCTCATTTATTATTTGTGTCTTTATACTACACACATACGTTTTCACAAACGTTTTTTAATCATTCCCCAAAACATTCTCCTGAACGTTCTGGTCACATTTTAATTGGTTAAAATATATCCAGAGTTTTCTGGTCCATAACTAATCATTGATTTTATTTCACAAATCATTTTATAAACACTCTCCAGAGTATTCTGATCCCTGAAAATAACCTTGTTTTATTTTCATAGTTTATTAAGTTTCTAATAAATTTTAAAAGAAAACTTAATCATTCATTTAAACATTCTCCATAACATTCTGGTCCAAACATATTACATGTTTTATTGTTAACTAACTACTACCAAGAATTTTTTCTTGAGTACCTAAACCTTGTTTAAAGTTTCAGGACAAATTTAAAAAGGGTCATGTAACACCCATACTAACTTTAACTAGTATATTAGCATGTGCGTTAAACTGATACTGGATACATTTAAAAATTTCAATAATAATATTACATCACAACAGAATAAATACATGTTTACTCGTTTGTACCATAATCCAATACTGTTACAATACTTTTACAAATGTCCATTAAGCTTCTGAGCTGGTACACAACGAGCAATTGCACTCCATCCAGTACCTCTATGAAGATCTTCGTCACGAACCTCTGACTAACCTGTAAACCTGCACCAGAAGGAATGGGATGAGACATAATGTCTCAGTGAGCTCCAGCCCAACCAACTGTTGGCAACCACAGGGAACCTAGGGTCGCCATGCCTACCTTGGCAATCTTGGGGATATCCTATGATCGCCAAGTCTTTACTTTAACCACAAGGGTGAATCTCTGCCTATGACTATGAAACTGTCTGTAATTGTATCTCTAACTATGACTTTAACTGTAATCCACCTATAACTGTAACTATAACTCGGTGATCAAGGGGAAACCTAGGACCACCTCCTGTTAACTGTCTATAACTATATCTATAACTGTGACTTTGACTTTAACTGTGAAACATAAAACATATAACAGTTCTATAGCAGTTTTATGTTAGCTGTTAGCGTTGAACAAACAATTAATCTGAGTTCATTTTACGGAGTGCGGCCCGGGTGGAGTAACCCCGAGGACAGCTCCCTATGAACCGGTGAAATTCCTATCATATCAGGCTAACACCGGACTCCCTATGAAATTGCATGTGGACAACCCTCTCGGAGAAGTCCCATCCGGCGAATCCCGGAGTCTGCTGAACATGCCTTTGACTTTGAATTGTTATTATTCTTTGACTTTGATAAATGAGTGTATAAATACATATACATGTCTATTACTTTGATCATATAAACAATTCCTGTAATTCTTAACCTATGACATATGGTACTTGGCTTATCGTTCTCATAAGCCACCTATAACTGTCGGAAAACCAACACTATGATCTTATCTGTAACTAAGATTGTAGAAACATTCCTATAATCCTTGTATTCTAAACTGAATACATCTATGATTTCTTATACCTAAAGTAGGTTCTTGACTTAGTAAAGTCGTCTGCATCTCCTAAGAGTTATCAACTCACGTGCAAGGAATCTATCCATAAATCCTTGCACTCATACTATGATTCATGTTTTCCTATCAAGGAATTCGACACATCGTCATCATGTGCCGCTATAAGGATTTACCTAACCATATAACCATTGTTCCCGTAATTCCCATGCCTTGCGCATTCCTTGCTCCTCTAATTCCTCAATCATTAAAAGCCTTTGGATGAGTTAAAATGGTGGTTAAAGTTTCTAAAAAGCATTAGGAGAAAACATTTGCAAAAAGCCATGCCCGCGCGCACCAGAACCCCCAGAACAGCTCAACTAAGTTGTGCTGTTCTGGCTTGGTCGCTACAAGCGCAGAGCCGTCGCTACAAGCGCGGATAGACAGAACCTGGTCGCTACAAGCGCCCAGTTGGTCGCTACAAGCGCAGGCTTGTCGCTACAAGCGCAGACTTGTCGCTACAAGCGCAGACAGACAGAACCTGGTCGCTACAAGCGACAGCCCGTCGCTACAGCGACCGTGACAGCATAAACATGTATAAAAATGTGTTTTTCCACCATTTTTGCCCAATTAAAGATACCCAAGCATCCAAAACATGCTAGGGATGATTTTCTATTACAAATTGATGGTTTAAAACATGTATGAGCAAGGAATTTGCAAGTAGGAAATTAGGGTAAAACTCTAAAACTTCTATAACTTTTCCTATGAAATCAAACACTATAAAACTCACAAAGAGAGGTTCTAAAACCTCAAGGGAGCTCACCTTAATCTTGATTTGGTGCTGGTTTAGCTTACTTGCCCTTTATCTCAAAACCCTAGCTTTTTGCCCCTTTTTCCTTAGCTTCCTCTTGCTCAAAATTAGTAACTTGCTTGCTTGCATGAAGCTGGAGAGTTTGGGGGTGAAATTTAATGATTTTTGAAGGATTGGAGGGATGGAGGAGGATGGCGTGAGGTAGGAAGAAGAGAGAAGGGAGAGGAGTTGAATTTTAGAGAGAGAAGGAGTGTTAGGAAAATGAGGGAAAATATGGCTTTTGTCATATATAGAAAGCCATATATTGGTAACTACCAAACTGCCCTTCGCTTAAATATCTCTGATGCATCGTATCAATACTGATAAATATCCAAGTATTTAGCGGGATATTACAGGTCACAATTCAAACCCCCCTTTCTTGTGACTATTTCTTCCACTTCATAGGGAAGGTGGCACAAATTTAGCAAATATTTGTTCAATTGGTTGGCATATGGTGGCAATATGATTCAATAAATAAATAAATATTAAATTAAATAATAATTATAAGGTGTCAATATTAAAATGTCAAAATTAACCTCAATTTTTGGCTCCAAAAAGTTGCTTAAGAAAACTTACGAACTTTTATAAATAAGATGTAGCCTAAAATCTCAACAAACAACTTATGATGTTTTAAATTTTTTTAATTTTATTTTAACATATTCTTTTTCAATAATTTGATTTAATTATTTAATCTAAATTCGAATTTAAATAATACTATGGGTGTGTTTGTTTCAAGGATTAAATTTACAATCCTGAGAATAATATTCACTGGAACATTATTCCTAGGAATCTTAATCCTATTAAAGTGTTTGGTAATTAAGTTAGTTTCCTGGGAATTTTTTTAAATATATTTAATTTATAATTTAAAACAGAAAATAAATGAGTTAAAATAATATGAGAGTGGAAAGTTATGGGTGGTTACCTCTTATTCCCATGGGAATAAAAGATTCCCATACTTTAACATGGGAATAACAAGTGGAAAAGTCATGTGTAAATTTTATTCCTAGGAATAAAATGTACCTAGGCATAATTTATGAAAACTTGAAAAAAACTTGGGAACCAATGATTCCCAATGTCACATTCCTAGGAATAAATTTGCAATCCATGAAGCAAACACCCCCCTACACACAGATATCAACTGAATATTTTATTTAAGTTTTTAATTTATTTTTAATATTAAGGAGCATAAATATCTCAACAAACTACTTATTATATTTTTAAGTTTTCTAATCATCGATAGTATAAATCAATAGTCTATTATTTTATTTTCTATTTATGAAAGTTAATGATCAGCAAAAACACAATTTTGTCTCATCTTAATCATGTTATTAACACGGATGTTGTGAAGTAGTTCGCAGATTCATCATTTATGTTTCAAACAAATTTAAATTTGTATTGTATCGATGTACTCTATAAGCTTGAATAAATGAATATTGTTTATTTTTGTCAAAAAAAGAACGAAAAACTTATTTAACCCGTACCAATATCTTTTACGAATTTTATTTACTAGGCACGTATATCACGCCAATTTCTATAATCTTGATACTAGCAATTAACCCGTGTCATATTTACCAGGCACGGGAACCGCACTCTGCACGGGCTGGGTGTTGAAGCGAGGGCTATGCGTCAAAGCGCATTATCAATGTTATATGCATTGAGAAATTAAAAAAATTATGATAAAGCTATCGTTAATGGTAAAAATAATAAAATAGTTGTTATTTAAAATTACAAAGTGGAAGACTAAAAATATGACAAAACATCAAAGAAAATAGAGATCTCACTAATAATAAAGAGCACGTTAGTGAATCCCGTGTTTTACATAGATAATTTATAAATATTTATATTTTTTTATATACATTTATAAATAATAAAAATGTATCATGTAACACCCTAAGACCCCAACTTTAAATAAATAAATACCAAATGTAAATAAAAGAAATAGGTGTTGTACGCGTTCACTTTTTATCATTTTATAAAATAAATTCATAAATTCAGCAACGGAAAATTCATCATTCATAACGAAAAATGGATCAGGTCTCAACTTTCATAAATATGTTTTCAAAATTCAAAATACTTCAAACTTCAAAATATGAAAATCAAATAGTCACCCCGACCCTAGTGTTACATATCAGAGCTCGTGTGCGACTACATGTCTAATCACTACTAAATTAAAATTGACGGAAGACATTTCATGTCGCCTGTAATAGCCCGATTTTTAGGATTTATTTAATTGTTTATGTGTGTTTAATTGTTTATTTTGGTGATTTTTGAATTTTGGGAGTTGAATGTTATTTTAGTAATTTGAGAGTTAGTGGCATATTTGAAATATGTTAGAAGTTTAGAATTTGAATATTTGAAAATAGTGGTGTATAAGTAATAGGGGGTTTAAGTGAAGTAAAAGTGTAGAGGAAAATATTTGGAGATAATCGTAACAAACCTTATTTTATTTTAAAAAGGTAACAAATTTTGTTTTAAAAGATATATTTGAAATTGTAACAAACCTAATTAGTGGGATAACAAACCTAGAAACCTATCAGAAGTACATTAATTAGTGGTGAGTGAATTAGATTATTCATTATTCACAAAACTTTTGAGAGGCAAGAGAGAGATAGAGAGAAGAGGCTTGGAGAAGAGGAAAGCTAGAGAATCAAAGGGGAAGGAGAGGATTGCACTAAGAATAGCAAGAATAGCGAGGAAACTAAGGTAAGAGGGGAGATTATAATTAACATATGGGTTTAAGAAGCAATTGCGTGTTTGGGAGCTTTTAGATTATAGCTTAATTTTATGAATTATGATTAATTGTGTTGATTTTCGTGCTCTTTGTTGATGAATGAATTGAATATGTGTTAAGTTTTTTATTTCATGCTTTTACTTCGTCAAAACTCATGTTTGACTTTGTTAATTATGAACTTTGTGAAATTTGGTGAAATTAATGAATAACATGACAATTGGTGTTGTTTATGATTAATTGAATTGAATTTGAGTATGATTATGTATTTGGGTTATGAAATTATATTGTTTGAGTTAAGTTGGGATTATGGTTGTTATTGTTTATGGGAAAATTGCTTAAATTGGTGATTTTGAATGAATTATTGACATAATTGATTTTAAGTTGATTTATGTTGTTAATTATGTGCTTATGGACATGTTGATGTGATTAGAAAGTTGGAATTGTTGCTGTACAAATCTGTTTGGGATTTTAAGTTGTTTTGTGAAAAAAATGGGTTTTTGAGACGAACTTTGAAAATTAACCGAAAATATTGTGAAATTCATATCAATTGATGTTTTGTTGTGTAAGAATTGTTCAATTTGAGTGTATTGATCATGGTTAATATCTGTAAATTGATTTTGGGTTGATGGGGATCAAAAATGTGATTTTTGGGCGAGTTTTAAGTGATTCCCGTAGCCGTAGTAACCACTGACAGCAACAACGTTTTCTGTTACGTCCCTTTTTGCATTAGTTTCTATTTTGAATTGGGTTTCGGTGTAAACATGAAAGTTGTAGATATGAATGTTAGCTTTCAAATGCCGTTGATTGGACTTCATTTAGATTTCTAGAACCTGAGTTATGATCAAAATACTACACATAGGTCATGACACATTTTTCGTGAAACTTTCGCATACTTTTTTCAATGAATCTTGAAACATCCTTAAAATTAATGACGAGTCTAAGGAATCATTTAGAGTTAATAAATGAGTAGGTAATTATGAAGTTGTGATCTTTAATGATGTTTGGTGTAGTTTGTGTGATTAAATCATGAAACTTAAATTATGAGAATGTTGAAGATTGTAAATACTTGATGTTGTGATGGTTGTGATGTGTTGCTGTCTACACATGATATTGATGATGCTATTGATGATGATATTTATGATGATATTGATGATGTTATTGATGATTCTATTGATGATATTGAATGATGTGTGATAATGATACATGTTATGTGTTAAGTGACAATGTTTGAGTGAATGATGATGATGTTTAATTACTTGACTTGATGTGTGGCCTTAGTGATTTGATAATGTGTTAGGTGATGATTTGGTGATGATATGTTATATGACGGAGTGAATTGTATAACAAATGGAGAGTGTATTTGATGAGCATTGTCGAGTCTCTTTGTGGGTCCATGCATTCATAAGTCAGTCCGGTGTGGTGTACGGTGATTTCATTGTGGGGTTTTAGATCTCGGGGATTTCATTGGTGATTGTATGGTGAATTCATTGCGGGGTTTTAGATCTCGAGGATTTCATCGGTGGCGGTACCGTAAAACATATAGAGTCATGTTAGGTGCATTACATTCATAGAAGTCGTGTTTGGTAATATTTTGGTGTGGATTTGTGCATTAAGGTGGTAAATGCTTAATTGATGAGTTCTCGTGATTGTGATTGAATTGTAAATGATTTGATGATACTTGATGAATCTTGAGTGTTTGATATATGATTGAAAATTGTGATTGAGATTATAATTGAATATGAACGTGAGATGAATGTTGAATTATGTAACCAGGATTGTTTATTTAAATGTATATGTGATAAATATTGATGTGGTTTGCCTGACATACATGCGTTTATTACTCCCTTATGTTGAGCATATATCTTACCCTCTAGTGGCTTTATTGTCGCCTCATCCTTGGGTGAATCCCTCATGGATGTAGACTTGCAGGTTGAGGAATAGCTTATTCGTGAACATGCCGAGGATGGCGTTTGCCTACTCGAGTTTATCTGCTTTGGAGTCTAGCTTAGGAGCTCTGATTAGGACTAGGGGTTTATTTATGTTATACTATGATATCTTTGGATCGAACCTTGTTGAGATGATATGTTAATTTATATGTTATTACCGAGACATGACAATTGCTATGATGTTAATTATGTTTTATTCCGCTGCGATGTGATTTAATTGATGAAGTTTTTATCATAAATATTTGATATGAGACGTATGTTGAATTAGTAAAGTTCCAATGTAGGATAAATGCATGATTTATCTTTATATTTATGTTCTCGGGGATTGGGGCTTTACATCGCCACCTTCTAAGCGTCCCGCAATTAGATCTCCTCGTCCTAAGTGTCTGTATCCCACGAGTACAGTCACCATAAATACAACAACAAGCAAAGGGGTGAGAAATCCAGTCATAACATATTATTAGAAAAAATCACGCACAATATTAAATAATGACAATAATATTTCGTCTTCGTAAGAACATCAACAAATAGTTTCTTCTCAATAGATCATACATACCATCGTTTCACACCATTTCACAAATAAACACCAAGTACGAAACATCATCATTTATATGCATATGGACTCCATGATATGACCTATATGAATGTGGTACCACACCTATCGTCACCACAATTTGCCAGAGTTATGTTACTGGACTTTGATCACCACAATTTGCCAGAGATATGTTACTGGACTTTCGTCGCCACAATTTGCCAGAGATATGTTACTGGACTTTCATCTTCATAATCCCTAGACATGACTCTATATGCATGCATGGTGACAGACTCATCAGGTATTACACATCATCAGGAATTCACAATCACAAATGCAAGACTCTCCCTAATATGCACAACATCAATGCAAAACACATCGTCATCATTTTCATCGTCTTCATAAATAAACATCATCATTCTCATCATCATAATAATATAGATATCGTCATTCTCATAATCATTAGGTTCTTATCTGAAATTCCTGGCAACCTGACTGACAGATGATGTGCACAATGTTGGCACAACTGTCCGAGCACCTGTCTACCCAGAACTACAATTAAAATACTGCAGCGTAACAAAGCACAAATTAAAAGGAACACAGCGGAAATATAAAGTACACAGTGAGTTTGTTAACCCAGTTCGGAGCAACTCTCCTACTCTGGGGGATACCAATCCAGGAATGAATCCACTATTATAGTTCTAGTAAAAAGACCAACGCAGACACACTACTTGACTTTGCACCCAGACCCTACCAGTGGCAACTCTATCTAGGAACTCCTAGATATGAGACCCCGTCTCAATTCCTACCAACGGCACAATCAGTATTGTTATCAACTACGCAAAACACACCAAGAGAAACACACTCTAAAAACACATACTCACTCCGTACTTAAAAGCTTAGGAGCAGCTTACAATTACAACTCAAACAAACTCAGTCCTTAGCTTGAATCAGGGAGATACAAGCAAGGCTCACAATTAACAAAAGAAACCCTAAAAACCTTAAACACACGCTTTGCTATAACACACGGTTTTCAGTTACCCTACTAGGGTTTGTCTTCACAAATATATAATACTGAGATAGCACGGGTTTGGGCTTCAAAACAGAGCGTGGACATTGTCCGGTCCAGCTGGAAAATCTTCTAGAAATAATAAAAAGCTTCCAAATATAGAACGATATCTTGTGGAAAAATACCAAGGCAAGACTGCCTTTTACACATCATCAGATACACGCGCCTTGATCAGCAAGCTAGAGGAAAATAAATCTTTAAGCAAATCTTTGGAAGATTGCGTACAAAAATAAAGCGCTAGCTGGCGCGAAAACCACAAGTCACATAATGCTGTTCCATATGCTACCGCATATGTCCCAGCATCTGGCTAGAAGATGTTTTTGCAAAATGTAGCCAATCTACAAAAACCCAACAATCTCCCCCTTTGGCAAAATTTTGGCTAAAACACTCTAGAGCCAGTTCTTTGGGAGATACACAGATAAGTTTTCTTCAAGTCAACATAGGCACACAACAACGAAAGAAAATATCATAGCATATAATGAGACTACTTCCGGGAGCAAATTGGACAAAGATAACTTGCAAGTAGTATCAGAGGCATGCAACAAATAACACAAACATCTAGCCTCATAGGAACAACTAGAGAGAAATAAACTCTCATATAGTGGATTCACATAGAGAAGGGAAAAAATAAATTTCCACACACCAAAAAAAACTTAACAGCTCCCCCTCAAACATGTACCAGTACTCCCCCTCAACATATACAGCACTCCCCCTCAAATCATGTACCAGTACTTAATCATGCACACAACCAGCCAAGATAATATAAGCTATAAGCTACACACATGCACATGCACATTGCATCTACTCCCCCTTTTTAGCCATAAATTCTGACAAATAACAGATAGTGCATACTCATAGAAAGTGCATCGAAACCATAGAGAGTGCATATTACAGACCAGAAGCACACAAGGTGCATAAGAAATTCAGGATAGCCCAGTCACCAACAAAAGCAAAAGAAGTACAACAAAAGAGATCAGAACAAAACAATAAAATCAGAAATCCTCAGAATCATCAGAGTCATCCTCAGTGGCACCAGCAGAAGCAACATGCATATTTCCTCCTTCTTCCTCATCCTGCTCACCCTCAACTTCAGCTTCAGCCTTCAAAGCTGCAATGATCCTGTCAATCTTCACCTTCCTAGCTCCAAGGGCCACACTAGTCTCAGTAAGATCAGCAATCATCTGCTTTCTGGAGAGCACACCAGATGTCCGGACAGAAGTACCAGCTACATCAGTATCATGTGTCTCAGACAGCAAACTGCAATCCAAAGCCATAGGACCAGGCCTCTTGCAGGGCTCATCACTACTGATCAAAATATCAGGGTGTTGCTGAAGAATAATACCACACAGGAGGGTAGGAAAAGCAATTGGAAACTTAATAGCAAAAGATTTAGCATGCTCCAAAACTTGATAATAGATGTAGGCTCCAAAATCAAAGGGTGACTTGGTGCCCACGGCATAGATCAACTTAGCCAACCCAGAAGCAACAGAATTTGAGTGAGTGGTTGGAGTCCAATTTTGAGCACAGATCCTATTCAAAACAGCATACATGGGAGACAGTTGAGCAGAAGACAAATGCTTTGGCCAATGCTTAATCTTGTTATCAGTGATTGCCTTGCAGATGGTGTCCTCAGTGACCTCCAGCTCAGGAGTCTCCTCAACAGATCTCTCTAGGTATGTGTTGACCACCATAGGAGAGAAGTTGACACACTTACCTCGAACAAAAACCTTCCTATACTCAGGGTTTCTTGTGTCATCACACTCATCAAAAACATTCACCAGAAATTCCCTGACCAGCTTATCATAAATGGACCCAGATTTCTCACAGTCTTCATCAGTCCAGCATATTCCAACACATCAACCAGCTTTTTACACTTGAAAACTTCTTCCTTAAGATTTCTTTCAAGACCAAGTCTTCTGTGGTATATAAACTTCCATCTAGAAGAACCATTTTCCAAATGAAAAGAAACATTATCAAGAGGGGCTGGAGGAATAGTTAGAGGTATCTTCATACCCTTCATTGTTTTTCTAGAAGCCCCACCAGATGTGGCAGCTTCAAGCTCAGCAACCTCAAACTCAGAGTCACTAGAGGGAGGGTCTTTTCTTTTGAGGCTCATCTTCTTGTGATCACTTTGAGCGACCTTCTTGCTCCCAGCCTTGGGGGGACCATACACAGGCCTCTTCCCAGCATTAACAGTTTTCTTCTTGCTATCCTTTTGTCCTTCACTAACAATAGCAGCAGTTTTGTCAGATTTGCTCCTAGTCCTGCGAGCAACACCAATAGCACCTGTCTGTTCCTGAGGTCTTTCTTCAGGCACAGCTTCCTCAACAGCAATAGTGTCAGCATGGTCTAAAATAACAGTCTCAGCATTATCTACAACATCCTGAGTCTCAGTACCTTCATCTTCAGACTCGGAGGACTCATTCTCAGGGACACTCACAGAACCAGAGATGTTTGGAACCACCACATCAGGCTCCTCATGAGCTTGTGACAAAGATGCTTGAGCATCTGTCACAGCATCCTTTGTTGTGGCAGGGGGAATAGCAGGTGTCTCAGAAACATCCGGATTAACAACATTCTTTTCAACAGAAATAGCGATAACATCTTGCTCAGTAGGGGAATTTGAAGAATCATCAACTAATTTGTCAGATACCTTAGGGTTATCAGGACCTAGGGTTTCAGACGTAGCTACAGTACTTTCAACAGCAATATTCTCAGATTCGTTGACATAAGGTTCAACATTTGGTTCAACAACAGTCGATATAAAAGGATTGTCCTTAAGGTACAAATCATCCATGCTAAGCCCTACTCGTTGAACAGCGGGAGTGGTAGAAGTCTTACCTTTCGATTTGGACCTCGTGTTCACAGCAGTAGAAGAGGTAGCTTTGCTAGATTTGGCAGGAGTCTTCCTTCGTGATGTAGACGACCTAGTTCGTCGCTTCTTTGTAGGAGAGCTGAGAATGGTAGTCAGAGGTAGTGCGTCAGTGATAATCGCTTCAGATGGAGTTTGATCTTGCATGTTTGGATGAGAAGTAGAATCAGACATTGTGATGATTTGGTGTGTGAAGGTAGGAAGAGAGGGCGATTTTTGAATGATGATACGCGCGGCAAGAGAGGAGTTGAGAGGTTTTGAGAAGTTAAGACACAGACAACAATGATAGCGTGCGAGCGGTCTAAAAAAGGGAAGTTGAAAATAAACTCCTTGAGTGACGTGCATCAAGCAGTTGAGGAGGGAGAAAATTACAGCTGCACGCCTCTCGCACATTAATTGCTACAATTCCTCAAATAAACATATCCCTAACTTCCGTCTTAATTTTTCAAATTGATTAGCATCAAGAGCTTTGGTAAAAATATCTGCTAATTGCTCTTCAGTTGCAACATGCTCAAGAGTAACAATTTTTTCTTCAACCAGATCTCTAATAAAATGATGTCTAATGTCAATGTGTTTAGTCCTGCTGTGTTGTATAGGATTTTTGGAGATATTAATTGCACTCAGATTATCACAATATAATGTCATAGCATCTGTCTTGACATTGTATTCACTCAGCATCTGTCTCATCCACAACAATTGAGAACAACTACTACCAGCTGCTATGTACTCAGCTTCAGCTGTAGACAAAGAGACGCAATTTTGCTTCTTACTGAACCAGGATATAAGATTGTTGCCTAGAAAGAAACATCCACCAGAAGTACTCTTTCTATCATCTGCACTTCCAGCCCAGTCAGCATCACAATACCCAAACAACACAGTGCTTTCCCCATGAGAATACAACATACCATAGTCACTGGTACCATTCACATACTTCAGAATTCTCTTTACCTGAGTCAGATGGCTAATTTTTGGTTCAGCTTGGTACCTGGCACACACTCCAACTGCAAATGTGATATCTGGCCTACTTGCTGTAAGATATAGAAGACTCCCTATCATACTCCTATACATGCTTTGGTCAACATCCACACCTTTCTCATCCTTTGATAATTTTACATGTGTGCGAGCAGGAGTTCTTTTATGAGCAGCATTTTCCATCCCAAATTTCTTGACTATATTTTTAGCATACTTACTTTGAGAGATAAATATAGTATATTCCATCTGTTTCACTTGAAGACCAAGAAAGAACTTTAGCTCACCTACAAGACTCATTTCAAATTCAAATTGCATTTGCTGAACAAAATGCTCTATCATCTGGTCAGACATTCCTCCAAAGACTATGTCATCTACATATATTTGAGCAATCATCAGCTGTCCATTTTCATCTTTCACAAACAAGGTTTTGTCATTTCCTCCCTTCCTATAGCCATGGTTAATTAGAAACTCAGCAAGTCTCTCATACCAAGCTCTAGGGGCTTGCTTCAGGCCATATAGAGCTTTCTTCAATTTGTAAACATGGTTTGGAAAACTTGGATCAATGAAGCCTTTAGGCTGTTCCACATAGACCTCTTCATTTAAGTACCCATTGAGAAAGGCACTCTTGACATCCATCTGATACAGCTTGAATTTTAGTATGCATGCAATCCCAAGTAACAATCTAATAGACTCCAACCTAGCTACAGGAGCAAAAGTCTCATCAAAGTCTACACCTTCAATTTGAGAATATCCTTGTGCAACCAGTCTAGCTTTGTTTCTAGTGATAGTACCATTTTCATCAGACTTGTTTTTATAAACCCACTTGGTACCTATGACATTCACATTATCTGGTCTAGGAACTAAGTCCCACACATTACTTCTCTTGAACTGAGTTAATTCTTCTTGCATAGCATTTATCCAGAACTCATCAGTTAGAGCTTCCTTAACATTTTTTGGTTCAAATTTAGATATAAAGCAAGAATTTGATACCTCATCATAGATCCTTCTAGTTGTAATCCCTTGGTTAGGATCGCCAATGACTTGATCTATGGGATGGTTTTTCTGAACTCTGATAGATGGTCCTTTGTTGGGAGCAGTCTTCTCTGGACCAGTTACTTCAGAATCTTGCTTACTACTTGTTTCATCTTCTTTCTTCTCTTCCTGTAGGTCAGATGCTGAGGCAAATGTAGCATCATCTGGCACAGCATTATTACCTTCATCATCTACAACAACATTTATAGATTCCATCACTGTCTTGGTTCTGGAGTTGTATACTCTATAGGCTCTTTCAGCAATAGCTTTCTTCATGCTTCTGAGATTCAGATGTCCAAGCTTTTGGTGCCATAGCTTAACTTCATCTTCTTTGGTTATTAGACAAGTAGATAACTTTGCTTTATCTTGAGAGACCCACAAGTAGCAATTGTCCTTTGATCTAACACCTTTCATCAGGATGTCCCCTTCACTGTTAGCAACTAAGCATTCACTCTTTGTAAAGTTGACCTTCATTCCTTGATCGCACAGTTGACTAATACTAATTAAGTTAGCAGTTAATCCTTTCACAAGAAGCACCTTATCAAGTTTGGGTAGACCCTCTTCCACAAGATTTCCTACACCCTTTATTTCTCCTTTGGCTCCATCCCCAAAAGTCACAAAACTTGTAGCATAAGGCTTAACATCAGTTAAGTAATTTTTATCACCAGGCATATGTCTGGAACATCCACTGTCAAAGTACCAATCATTTCTGGATGACACTCTCAGAGATGTATGAGCAATTTGAGCAATCTCATCAGCTTCTGGTTCTATTTTTCTAGGATCCACAGTGTTGCTTGTGAAATTATCATTTTTTTGCTTCCACTGCTGTAATATCCCGCTTGTGAGTATCAGTTATCAGTGTTAGTAGTAAATTATAACCGTGGCAATTTAGTAATAAGTGGAATGGCAATTTTGTGAATAATTCAAAAAGGGGGAATTATAAAAAGAAGAAAGGAAACATATTTTGCCATTTTGGTGTTTTCTTCTCCTTCTTTCTCTCCAAAACCAGCCACCCTCTCCCCATTTCTCTCACTCTCACGCCACTCCCTCTCCCTCCAATCCTTCAAGCTTCCACTCTAATCCTTGTGAAGTTGCTAGCAAGTAGATTTTGAGGAGATTAGAACAAATAGAGAAGGAACAAGGAAGAAACAAGTAAAGGAGCAAGCTAGGGTTTTGAATCAAGCATTACCAGCACCAACTAAGGTTCAAGGTGAGCTCCCTAGGGTTTTATAACCACTTTTGAGAGTTGTTTATGCTTAGAGCATTTTTTTATAAAAGCCCTAATTTATGTTAATTGTTAATTCATTGTTCCAGCCATGTTTAGATGATTTATAAGCTTAAGAAAATCCTTTTTATGCCATTTGGGAAGCTTGGGTGTGTTAGGATGGCTTGGAATGATGAAAAATACCATTTTTGAGATTTCTGGACCTGTCATGGTCGCTACAGCGAGCTGGAGCTCGCTACAGCGACCAGGCAGAATTTTATTCTGCCTACTGTCGCTACAAGCGCAGGCTTGTCGCTTCAAGCGCAGGCTTGTCGCTACAAGCGCGGAGGCCCAGACAGCACTTGACAGCTTTGCTGTTTTGGGTGTTCTGGGACGCGTAGGCATGGTTTTTCGCATCCGTTTTCTCCGTAAACATTTTAGAAACATTCTCCACCATTTTAACACATTCAAGAGGCTCCCAAAAAGGATGAAAATGTATGGAACAAGGAATATGCATTGACTTAGATTAGTCTGAATTAAGAGGGTAAAGTCTAGACGAATATGCAAATGCTCTAGCAACTAAGTAGTGGCTTATGATAACGATAAGCCAATGATCCTACACTTATAGGTTATGATTTTGGAAGATTAGTTCCCTTAAGAAATGCATTAAGTATGCAAAAGCTTATAGCAAATTATTAGACGTACTTTTAAGTACGAAAGTTAAGAATTAATGAGAATAAGAATGATCCAATGATCAAGTTAAGAGCCTATTTATAGGTTAAGCTTTTAAGAATGATTACTTAAGAATGCATTAGATATGCACAAGAATATGAACGAACAAGATATGATATGAACTATAAGTCAAGAATTATATGATAAAGATTAAACGTGTTCATCAGACTCCGGATTATGCCGGATGGGATTTCTCCGAAAGGGCTATCCACATGTAAGTTATAAGAATATGTTAAACGTGTCCAGCAGGCTCCGGGGTACGCCGGATGGGACTTCTCCGAGAGGATTGTCCACACGTATGTTAAAAGATTAAGCATGTCCAGCAGGCTCCGGGATACGCCGGATGGGACTTCTCCGAGAGGGTTGTCTGCATGCAAAGTTAAATTGTGTTCAGCAGACTCCGGGATTCGCCGGATGGGACTTCATCGAGAGAGTTGTCCACACAATGATAAGAGGAGTCCGGTGTTAGCCTGATATGATAGGAATTTTCACCGGTATGATGGGAGATGTACTTCGGGGTTACTCCACCCGGATGCACTCCGTAAAATGAACCAAGATAATGATTGTTTGTTCAACGCTAACTCCTAACTTAATGTTATAAGAAAAGATGAACACGAATATGATTATGAATATGTATACGTGCTATGTGCTAAAAGTTAAGACAAAGTAGTCATTAGACATCAGCAAGTGATCATAGACTTCCCCTCGATCACTAAGCATAAGATTATGTACATGAAAAGTATAAGATGAGGTAAAGATATGTAGCGATCCTAGGTTTCCCCTTGATCGCGAAATATGTAGAGAAAGACTTGGCGATCATAGGTATCCCCAAGATTGCCGAGGTAGGCACGGCGACCCTAGGTTCCCTGTGGTTGCCATCAGTAGGTAGGGTAGGAGCTCACTGAGACATTATGTCTCATCCCTATCCTTCTGGTGCAGGTTTTCAGGTAGCCAAGTGGCTTTCAGATGAAGATCTTCAGGAAGACGCTGGATGGAGTGCAGATGCTCGTCAAGGACAAGCTCAGGAGGTTGACAGATTACCTATGTATATGAGAGCGTAATTGTAAATGATATTTGGATATTTGTATTAACGAGCTATTGTACTCATTCAGTAGTTTTATATTGTATTTATTATTGAAAATTTTAATGTACCCAGTATCAGATTAATACACATACTAAATATTCTAGATAATTTAGTGTGGGTGTTACAACTGCTTCTTGGTGATCTTTACTGTGGGATCAGGTCTTGGTGAATAGGTCCTGTCGGGGTAACCATATAATTTGAAACAAAAAGGTCTGATATGTCCTTTTCTTCCACAGTAGTGACATACCCAACCATAATACCTTCCTTTTGATTTGGGCCTATATCCAGATGCCTGTTGTCTCACCTGATTCTGGGGCATCTGTCTTGACATAGTATGATCATAAGTACTAACAGATGGCACAAACTGTCTCACTGGTAGTTGTTTCTACTGAGGCAAGGATCTGTAGTCAAACTCAATACCTTTAGAATCTCCAGGTTTCTGTCCTATTTCCAAAATTTTGTCTAAAGCATCAGTACCTTTGTTCATCATCCGCAGTTGCTTGTTCATATTGTCAATCTTGGAAGTAAGTAAGATAACCTCATCATTGAGGTCTGAGTTTATTTTCAGAAGTTTGTCTTTCTCAGCTTGCAAGAGAGCAATGGTCCTCTTTTGTTTTTCTAAAGTTCTACAAACTTCCTCACTTTTGAGACATAGCTCCTTGTAAGAATCAGCCAATTCATCATATGTTACCTCTTCATCACTAGATTCATTGTCAGATGTGCACACTCCAGTCAAGGCATTCACATGTTTTGCAGTTTCAGGTTCTTCTTCTGATTCATCCTCATCAGACCAAGACACAGTCATCACCTTCTTTTGTTTCTTCAGATAAGTTACACACTCAGTTCTGATGTGACCAAATCCTTCGCATTCATGGCATTGCACCCCTTTGCTTTGATTGATTTTGTCATCAGTTCTAGGTTTCCTCTGATTGTTGACATTTTTATAGATGTTGCGACTGTTGTCCGGAGCATTTGTCCTAGGGCGTCTGTCCATCCTCTTCACAACTTTATTAAATTGTTTGCCCAACAACACAATAGCTTCATAGCTCTCATCAGTATCTAAATTACTCTCCACATCATCTTCATCAGTGTTGGAGATGAAAGCAATGTTCTTGTCTTTCTTTTCAGATCTTTCATTAGCCTTCAATTCAAAAGTTTGAAGAGATCCAATCAACTCATCAACTTTCATATTTCCAATATCTTGGGCCTCCTCAATAGCACATACTTTCATATCAAATTTCTTAGGCAGGGACCTGAGGATTTTGCTTACCAGTTTTTCATCAGACATCTTTTCCCCCAAGGATTCAAATGTGTTAGCATATTCTAGCACATTCATGTGAAAATCATGAACACTCTCTCCTTCCTTCATTCTCAAATTCTCAAACTGTGTTGTTAGCAGTTGTAGCCTTGACTTCTTGACCTTTTGAGTACCTTCATGAGCTGTTCTTAGGATATCCCAGGCTTCCTTAGCAATAGTACATTGTTTAATCAACCTGAACATGTTCTTGTCTACACCATTAAACAAAGCATTCAGGGCTTTAGAGTTTCCAATAGCTGCAGTGTCTTCTGCTGTAGACCACTCCTCTTCTGGTTTTAACTCATCAGTATCAACATTATTCGCATCTTTTATTTTAGGAGGGACCCATGCCTTGATCACAGCCGTCCAAGCTCTGCTGTCTAGAGATTTCAAGAATGCTGTCATGCGTGATTTCCAAATGTCATAGTTCGACCCATCCAACAGGGGTGGTCTGTTCACCAGTCCTCCTTCTTTATCCATTAAGCCAGAAAATTCTTTCCCTGGATCTCACCCACACAGAACAGGGTGCCTGCTCTGATGCCAATTGAAATTCCTGGCAACCTGACTGACAGATGCTGTGCACAATGTTGGCACAACTGTCCGAGCACCTGTCTACCCAGAACTACAATTAAAATACTGCAGCGTAACAAAGCACAAATTAAAAGGAACACAGCGGAAATATAAAGTACACAGTGAGTTTGTTAACCCAGTTCGGAGCAACTCTCCTACTCTTGGGGATACCAATCCAGGAATGAATCCACTATTATAGTTCTAGTGAAAAGACCAACGCAGACACACTACTTGACTTTGCACCCAGACCCTACCAGTGGCAACTCTATCTAGGAACTCCTAGATATGAGACCCCGTCTCAATTCCTACCAACAGCACAATCAGTATTGTTATCAACTACGCAAAACACACCAAGAGAAACACACTCTAAAAACACATACTCACTCCGTACTTAAAAGCTTAGGAGCAGCTTACAATTACAACTCAAACAAACTCAGTCCTTAGCTTGAATCAGGGAGATACAAGCAAGGCTCACAATTAACAAAAGAAACCCTAAAAACCTTAAACACACGCTTTGCTATAACACACGGTTTTCAGTTACCCTACTAGGGTTTGTCTTCACAAATATATAATACTGAGATAGCACGGGTTTGGGCTTCAAAACAGAGCGTGGACATTGTCCGGTCCAGCTGGAAAATCTTCTAGAAATAATAAAAAGCTTCCAAATATAGAACGATATCTTGTGGAAAAATACCAAGGCAAGACTGCCTTTTACACATCATCAGATACACGCGCCTTGATCAGCAAGCTAGAGGAAAATAAATCTTTAAGCAAATCTTTGGAAGATTGCGTACAAAAATAAAGCGCTAGCTGGCGCGAAAACCACAAGTCACATAATGTTGTTCCATATGCTACCGCATATGTCCCAGCATCTGGCTAGAAGATGTTTTTGCAAAATGTAGCCAATCTACAAAAACCCAACATTATCTAACATCCATGTCTACAAATTTCATGAAGACACCTAAGCTCAATTCGGAACAAAAAATGGTCAAAAAGTTGGTTTTTCTAAGCCTGGAAAGGGTGCACGACCGTGCTCCCTGGGGGCACGACTGTGTGCCCCAAAACAACAAAAAAGGTCATAAGCTAAGCATAGGTCGTGCTCCTAAGTGGCACGACCGTGCGTAGGTGTCAGGTATCAGAAATCGCAGTTTTGCTGCGATTTCGCTTAAGGGGGTCTTCCTGAACCCTGTTTTCGACCTAAAACTCACCAAACTCGACCCTAATCTTCACCACATGATTACCCTATCATTCAAACACTAATTCTTCATTAACCTACCGGATTATCCACTCTTTTTAAGGCTAAAATCTTGATTCAAAAACCTAAACTTGTTTCCCTTAATTCTCATCTTTCAACTTCATCTTTTAATTCGTTCATCATCAATCTCTCATCACAATCTCACATCATAACAGCAACATCATCTTAAGAATTAAACACCCCCCGTCATATATTAAGATACCCTAAAGTGCAAAGATTCTCCCCCTTACCTCGACTCCTTCGGAAATCCTGGTTTTTGGCTTGACCTTGTTGCAGCTAGGGTTTCTCTTCCTTTGCTCTTCTCTCCTTTCTATTTCACGTTCATCCATCTGTCTCTTCTAACTTCTAAGTGTTCTATTTATATTCGGGTCAGTCGCTCGTTGTAAATTCTTTTCTCCTCTACTCTCTATACTTTTACTTCCTCCCTCCCCCACTTATTTAAAACTTATGTTCTACACCCCCGACTCTATATATTATTTCATTTTATTCCAACTCTCAAAACATCTTCCATTCATCATCATAATTCTATTCTCCCGACAACACAATAACACTCAAGCAAAATAGCATCATCATAATAATATTTATTACTACACCTATTGAACCTTATTGAATTAATTAAAATAGAAAATAGGGGTGTTAATGTGCGTGATTTTTTTATATAAAATTGTAATTAATATATTATAATTAGTCTTATTATTATTTAGAATAAGGAAGACAAACAGAATATAAATTGGGTGGTCCACAATATATACCCCCATTAAAAAAAGGAAGACAAAAAAACAAAACCTAAAAGTGAAACTGTTCTTAATGTTAATATTAACTAGACTCTAACCCGTGTGATGCACGGGTTTTGTATAGCTTCATATATAACTATCAAATGACTATATTATTACTTTTATAGTTATATTCAGTATTATGTTATCAAACTATCTCAAAAAGTAACAAAAATAAAAGATGGACTGCAATAAAAATGACAAATCAAAAGAAAAAATATATACAAAAGCTAGCACCAAGAAATTGATCCTAACCGCAAAAGTTGTTAATCGAAAGAAAAAAATAAGGAAAAAGGAATTGCTATTTAGTAACCGAAAGAAAAAAAAAATAAAAAGGAACGTTACGTGGTAATTGAAATAAAAAATAATAATAATAAAAAGGAACCGCTAATAATGAAAAGGAACTACTATCAAAAAAGGAATTGCAATGGCGTTAGTGACTTTTAAAAAAATGATATTTTCATGTGTTATCTGATTCAATTCCTTGCATATTTTTTTTTCATAAAAATTAATTAGGTCCGTCAAAAAGGGTGGTGTTATGGTTATTAGGTTCAATTGCAAGATGGTGAGAGAGATGAAAGTGAGTGAGAAATGATTTAGGAATTGTGAGATCGAAAGAAAGAGGACCCGAGATTTGTGTTGAATACACAACATTGAAACAATCACATGTCATAAAAAACATCAGTACCTTGGTGGTAAGAGTTGTGAATTGAAAGCATGTGGTACCTGGTTCGATCCCCATCCGAAGTTTTTTTCATAAATTTTTATAACTAAAAAGTAGGGCTAATCATTAGGGTTAGAGCAACACTACTTAACATTTAGTATGAAAAAAAGAATAATGAAGAAAAAGCTAAAATTCACACAATCACATAACAAAATCAATAATTTTCAAACCCTAATGTCAAGGATTCGAAATTAACAAAATTCAGACAATCAATATCAACATTGGTCATAATTTTTTGTCAATTCGATGAAAGATGGTGTGAATCGGTGAGAGAAAGCGAGTTATCGGCAATGACATTTACGGCAGTCAGTTGTTGGTGAGGTGGCAGTTGCGGCGGCGGCGTGATGTGTGTGGATCAGTGAGAGAAAGTGATTTTCCGGCGGTGGCAGTTACGGCGGCATGTGTTGTTGAAGTGGCAGTTGCAACGGTGGCGGGATGTTGTTATTGGGGTCACCAGCGGCGGTGAAAATGAAGTTGAATCGCATGATGTGTGTAAATGACGTTCAATTCGTGTTCAAATGATGTTGGAATTCAGGGTTGTGAGAATGACTTAAAGTGAACTCGCATTTGTGCTAGATAAATAAAATGAAAGCAACTATAAGTCACCAAAAACTTTAGTGATCTAGTGGTAATGGTTGTGATCTACCAGAACTTGGTCTCGAGTTCAACTCTCAGCAGGAATTGTTTTTCATAAATTTTTTTCAAAACCAAAAATTAGGGTTAGGGTTAGCTATTTTAGGGTTGCAAAAGATGCTTATCAGACTGTCTAGGATTTATATATAAGTGATACTTATATAATTAGATGGTAAAATAAATCAAAAGCGCTCGCTGGCACCGGTGGTATGCAATTTGGTGTTTGTATTGAGTGATTGCAATTTGATTTTTACTTCAAAATCGATCCAAACCACACTGCGAACGCCTTCAATAATATTATCTTTCATTAAATAAAATAAAAATAACACTAATGTTGGATGCTATTTAATATTCGTGACGGAAAAGATATAATATAACAAACATTATTCAAACTAACGGACTTCCGCTTTTTTTTATTGCGCTAACGCGTGTTGATTATCAACGATATTTTATAGAAATTTTGCGTGTAAATTACAAACAATATTTTACATAATTTTTTTTATAGATTAAAATTATAAGTATAGATATTTGTGACTTTCAAATGTAACAAACTCAATAAACCATATTAATCTTTTTGAATGACAACAACAATACAACAAAGGGTTAAATATGTTTTTGGTCCCTATAAAATCCGGAAGCTTTAAGTTTAGTCCTTACTTAATTTTAATAGCTTTTTTAGTCCATACAAAATAAATTTACTTATAATTATAGTCCCTGCTAAAACAAATTTTGTATAATTATCCTCAAACTCTTAAATTTTTTAACGATTTTTATGAGACAAGTTTAGAATACTATGAAAGGTTCATTTACTAAAATTTAGAATTTTTTAACATGAAATGAATTTAATATGAATTTTTTTAAACAAAAAAAAAGATAAAATTAACAAAAATATGGACGTAGAAATCAAATTTTGAGATAATTTTTACAGAGAAACTTTTAGTAATGTTCTTAACACGTCTACAAAAAATTGTTCAAAAGCATAAGAGTTTAAACATAATTAAACAAATTTGAATTTAGTATGTACTAAAATTGAGTGCATAAATTTTTTATAGGGATTAAAAAAACTATTAAAATTAAGTAAGGACTAAACTTTGAAAGTCTCAATTTTATAGGGACCAAAAACATATTTAACCCTATAACAAATATGACATAATTTATTATCTTTTTAATAACACCAACAATTTAACATTATTATAGAAAAACTTTGTTTAAGGGTATAGTTGGAATAACAAAAAGGTCAGCCCAAAATCTTTTCAAAATTCTTTTATTCTCTTTATATATAGTATAAATATCCCCTAAAGAAAAGAAAAACGTGATTGAATGTCTGTTCTATACCAAAATTATTTAACTAACCCCAAGTACAAAAACTTTTAGAGACAAAATTTACTACTGTCAAAGGGTATTAAAGGTATTTCAAATGCCTCTTATAGCTTTATTTTACTAAAAAAATAAATGATATTCATTCATTCAAATTGATAGAGTATATTGATACAATGTAAATTTGCTAAAAACAAAAAGGATGAATCTGCGAACAAACTCACAACACCCATGTTAATAGCATAAAACGACAAAGTACAAAAGCATACACATATGACTATATTCAAGTCTCCGGAATACCCTTGTCTCCATATCTGCAACGTTAACGACGCTAAAGTCAATGATTGGATCTGCACTGGATTGAAGCTGATATGACAATCTGATCCAAACAAATATTTGAACGAAACAAGAAAGACAAACAACGCCGCTTAAAGACGACGAACAAAACAATGTCGCACTAAGACAACGAAATCACGAAAAAAAAATGAAGTAGAAGTAAAAATCACTTATTTCGATAAAAGCGAAAGTGATTGCTCCATTTCATTTTGTCAATTTTTTTTTCATTTTTACGACTGTCTCAATGACTAATACAACCAATATAGAAGGACCTATTTTAGTCATTTTCGATACAAAAGACAACTTTTCATAGAAACAATGTAACTCCAACCTATTAACCATTAGACTACTATCAATAAAAGATAGGCCAAATATCATTTTTGGTCCTTTAAGTTTGACAAAAATACCGGATTAGTCCTTTAAGTTTTTTAAATTTTAAATAGGTTATTTAAGTTATTAATTTAATGCACCTATTTGAAGTTTTTTAAGTTTTTAAGTTTCAAATAGGTCCTTAAAAGGGTAACGGTGTAATAAATTAACAACTTAAATGACCTATTTGAAACTTAAGAACTTAAAGGACTAATCTGGTATTTTTGTCAAACTTAAAGGACCAAAAGAAGTATTTGGTCTAAAAGATATTAATCATTATTTCCATAAGTTGTACAACTTAATACCATTTTCATTTTCAAATTTCAAACTCATCTTATGATACGAATTTGAGTGCTTTAATTCGTAATGTAGCGGAAGCAAACAACCAATAACGAAGATACTAGGTACCACCCTTATTAGTTGAATTCTGTTAAGTATTTTTTTGATAGTTTTCGTATTTAAATGAAACAGCAAAGGATAGGCAATGTTAGACTACACCAATAGTTTAACAAAGAGATTAGCACTCAACACCAATTGAGCTAATCGGATTATTATCAAGACGTCGCTTGCTAATAACCATTCGAAAATGTGGACACAAATTCTGGTAAACTGAATTGTTTATTTCATAATATTCTGATCACAATGTTTAGCAAGCATGGCATATATATAGCCGAAAATACAATGCAAGGATTAATAAAAACTGGTAATAAAGTACAGCATTATACTAATAAAATGACATTATTCCATCAGCTATGTAACTCCTGTTCCAATGATTGGTTGGGCGAAATTAAGGCCTTGAATGCTCCTTATTTTGCCTTTTGTAACTGCTCAGAATAGGATTTAAATGGCTGATTTATTTGTCAAACTTGGTAATTAAAATGACTGCACCAGCAATAATTAAATGGTTAAAATAACCAAGTAATTAAACTCAGTCCTTGATGATGATTAGCAAAGGACCCCACGCCACTAGCTCCTTGGTGTGCGCTGATTTCAAGTTCTTTTTGATCAATTTTCGCATCATCTTATTCTTCGTTCTCAAACTCCATCTCTTGCCTCTTCTTTCTGAAATTTACTTTCTTCGTATCTCTACTATCGTAATAAAATCACTTTTTTTGAAATATTTTAGTTTGTTTAGAAGCAACTATAGAAAAGGAATATTTTGTTATAAAACCACCTCAATCTTTTGATAGTTATTTTTTCTCTTTTTTAAATAGGTTATTTTTGTTACAAAAGACATAAAAGAGTAAAAATATGCTTATGTGTTAAATGATTAACACGGGAAATATTGTATTTTTGGTGGTCATTAACTTTCATAATTAAAGAATAGAGAATAATTTTTTTGGTGCAATGGATGATTTTAGCAGATCTTATAGAGGAAGAAGCTGTTGATGCAATAAAAGCTGTGATCCTAGGAGCTGCACATGATGGGGAATAGCCGGTGCATCGATATTTTGTAAGTGTTCCATAAACCGGAGGATTTCCGCTTTGAGATCTCGAAGGAGCTCATCTGAAGCCCCTCCCACGCCAAGTTCCCCCACTGAAAAAGCTAGAGAAAGGTTGTTCGGCCCTGACTTTCCCTAGGCCCTTCGTTCAACTCGCCTTTTGGCGACTACACTTCATTATGAGACGTAGATGCACGTAATGGAAACTATAAAGCTTTCTTGGAATTCAACTATTGACAAACCCAAGTCCCTTTTGCAATTTTAACCAGGATCATGCTATCTACTCTCTCTGTTCTATAATACAGGAGTAATTTATAAAAATCGTGGGTATTAAAAAAAACTGTTGAAGTAATAAATTTTTTTTACAAAAGCAAAACGTTATTCATTCGTTCAAATTGATAAAATACATCAAATACAATAACATGATCAACATCGCTAAAAACGTAAAGGGTAAATCTGCGAACAAACTCACAACACCCACGTTAATAGCATACAACTGCAAAATGCCGAAAAATAATATGATAAAATCTAAATCACCAGAATACCCATCTTTTCAGATTTGCAACGTTGACGCTCAAATCATTGTATGAATCTGTGATTGACTGAAGTTGATCTTTTAATAGGAACCAAACGAACACCGCAACAAGACGCAAAATCAAACAACATCGCACAAGACGACGAATGTAGTACCCCAATTTTGTCCTAAGCCTTTTAAAACAAAAAATCAAAAAATCAAAGAGGGAGAAAAAAGTCAAAGTCAACAAAAGTCAACAGAAAAGTCAACATTTCAAAAATGATGACTTCGCACTGCGAAGCTCCCTTCGCACTGCGAAGTCTGCGATTTTTCTGCAGATTTTTGGTGTCTTTGATTTAATTCCAGATTTTGTTGCACATCATTTGCATATTTATTTTAATCAGCATTCATGGCTATTTGGGCCAAGCAAAACCTGAAATGAGAGACTTGCCATTAATGCCAAGGTTGGAAGCTTTTTCTTCCAACCTAGCATGTGACAAGCAAGTGGGCTTGCCCTTGGGCAACTCTTGTCCCTCCCAAGTGACCTGTTAACCACCCCAAGGTTGTCAGCCACCTGCTTGATGACTTTCCTCCTGCTTGTTCCCCCAAAACCAGTCAAACCAGCTGGATTTTTCACTTGAAAAAGCCATGAGTGCCTACCCTGTTTTGCAACAGCTTTTCATCCCTCTCACACCAGCCATATGTAGCCTTTTGCATCCCCCAATCTCTGCACATCACAGTGCACGTTTTTATTGATCAACCATTGAGATTGCAAGGATTGATCCCCAAGCTTGGCCAATTGCAATTCAGCCATGTTTCTCATCATTTCTATCCTAAAACCTTTGATTTTGTGGCTGAAATCAGTCAAAGACTTAACCCTTGGCACAAGGCAGGGTTGCCTCTATCCATTAGCATTAAATGCAAAGCCAAATAGCCTGAATTTAGCCCACAAATCAGCTAGGATCTAGAGATTTTTCATCATTACTTGAGATTGCATTTTGGCCTATAAATAGAGATGCAAGGCAAGAGTTAAAAGAGAGAGCAGCATTGCATAGCATAAGATAGAGCGGTTAATACAGCATTCAAAGAGCAAAAGAAACACTACTCATTCCAGCCAAACAACCAGAGAAAACCAATCAAATACAAAGCCTTGCATAAGTTCAAAGTTCATCACCAATATCAAAAACCTTTGTGAGAACCTTCAACCAATTCAAATCCACTGCAGCTGGAGCTTTGCTAAGGATCTCTGTAAGTTTCTAAGCTTTTGTTGTGCATTTTCAATTAAGCTTGCATAGCAATTTTGGTTCAAAACCCTTTGATTCTAAAAAACCCCTTTTGAATTTCAAAGAAATCCCAAGGTTTTCAAAACATCAAAACTGGTTTGTCCAGCCTTTTTCATCCCAAAAACTCAAAGTTTTTCACTCTCCTAAAAGGTCCTGAGTGTGTTCAGAAGTTGTTTCTGAACAACAGTTCAGAAACAGCTTCTGAACTCAAAAATTCGCATTGTTCGCAGTGCGAAGTCATGGTCGCAGAGCGACCATGACAGAACTCAGAATCTGAGTTTAGGTGCCCAAATGGCCAATTTTTGAGGTTCTAGCCTAAGAGCTCAGAACCTAGGAGTTTTAAAACCCATTTTTTTCAAACCAGTTCAAGGATTTTGCATAATATTGGAAAATTCGCAAGTTCGGGTAACACTTTGTGGATAACTTGCAAAACAAGTCATGTTCCCAATCTTTCAAAACAACTTGAACAAACCAGCTATGTTCATCACTTCAAATCCAAACTTGAGCAATAAATATTGTTCATGATTTTCAAAACTCAAACATGAACATACGCCAAATTTGTTAGCTTTTCAAAACAATTCGCAAAATGAGCCGAACTTGTGCGTTTTCTAACAATTTGCTAAAATCTTCCCACTTTGGGTTTTCAAACCAAATGTTTTGATAAACTTTGGGATTTCTAAGAATTCTACCCAAAAACTTGAATGAAAAAGGGATGGTGTGACGTATGTCTCTCCATTGCCCCGATTGTACGAATGCGTGACGTATGTCTCGTCGCTCGGACAATCGTCATTCCATTTTCAACGTATCCAACCATAATCAAACCAAATCTTGGCCCCTTGTGGTCAATCCGAACCTTTTGGTCCCCCGTGGCCACTAGATTCAATCCCTCGACTCGTTTGAGTCACTCGGTCAATGTTCGACTCGTCCGAGTCCATTGTACCCGTTCTTGATCCCATTGGATCAATCGAACAATCCCTCGACTCATTGGAGTCTCCTCGGTCAATGATTGACTCATTTGAGTCCATTGCGCCTATTTTGGTCCCATAGCGACCAACTAGAACCCTTTTAACCCAACGGACGTACCTTTTAACATTCTAACGCGATTCGTGAACAAACGCTTAATAAGTCTCCCAAGCGCGAGCATACAAGCTATACGCTTAATAAGTCTCCCGAGCGCGAGCATACAAGCTACGTTGAATCGCAAGAATTCGGTTAAAACATCGTCCATTTAAAATTAACCAACATATGTACGTTTTTTCTACCAAAGAACTACGTACGCTTTGAATTCTCCGACTACCGGGAGATACGTAGGAGCAAGATCGACATCTTGTCAAGCGCAATAATAAAAAACTTTTTTTTCCTTTCGTTTGTTTTCATCTCTTTCCCCCCCCCCCCCCCTCCCCCTAGTATATTTTCTTTTGACATAGATAAGCATGCGCGCAAAACATTTAAAAACAATTTAAGCTTTAGCCAAATAGAAGGTTCCCGTTGAGTACAACGGACGTGAGGGGTGCTAATACCTTCCCCTTGCGTAATCGACTCCCGAACCCGACAATGGTTGCGATGACCATCCTTTCCTCATCGTCAAGGGTTTTATTATCGTTTCCCTTTAAACAAAAAAAACTTAAGGGTTTATCAACGTTCCCTTTACACAAAAACTTTGGTGGCGACTTCACAAAGGCCCTCCGAGCGTTCGAGGACGTCCTCGGAGGATTTGAGCGTTTTTTAAACGAGGTGCGCACAACGAATAACACAACGCCACACTCAGACGACGAAATCACGAAAAAACACAAAAGAAAAAACTTATATATGTGAAAATCACTTATTTAGATTGAAAGAAAGGAAAAAAGATGCAGATGAGTGATTCTAGGTAAAAAAAAATGACCAAAAACCACTCCTCCTTGATGAGTGAAAGAGAAAGAGAACTTAGAGAGAATGTTAAATTTCTCTCACTAAAAAAACTAGGGCCGACTATTCTAATTTGAAGTAATAAATTTGTTTGAAAAGTTTGTAACTATTAAATCATACTTTATATAAATGAATTTAATGTTGATTTTTTTATATTTCAAGATAATGAAAAAAAAAGTAATGAATGCATCTAAAAAGTTATAAATAATATTTTATTTATCGACAAACATTTTTTTTAAATGATCTTATAGTTAGAGACTGAGGAAGTAGTAATGCTAGGACACTAGCTAAGGGAAAAAAATATTTTGTATAAAAAGAGCATTTTTCACACTTTTAAAGATTGATTGCACAAATTTCAAAATATTATTACTATATTTATTTTTTTAATTAGTGTTCATGTGACACTATATTTATCTTTCTTTTTAATATTGTCCAACAATTCAATTTGAATGGGTTAGTTTAATTTCTTTTTAAAAAAATATTATCCAACACTATAGCATTTCTTTGTCGCCCATGAACATATCATTCCGCACAAATACAAAATAAAAAACTAAAAAGATATGAAAAATGTGTAACAATTGTCCCATGAAGTATTTTTTTATCTTTAGTTCTCTACCTTGTGGTTTTAGAGTACCTGTTAGCAAATCTATAAAATATTTGATTGTAATTTTATTGAATAATTATTTTTAATTATTGATTTATTAATAAATGCAACCTCTTTCATGTTAAGTGTTATCCTCTGTTTTCTAAAGAATCAGCTCTCTATCATTTTTCTCCTTCACTTTAATTTAAGTAAGTCATTTTCACATATATTAGTTTTTTCTTTCGTGACTTTGTCATTTTAGTGCAACGTTGTTTTGTTCGTCGGCGTTGTGCGACTTTGTTTTGCTTTTTTGTCTTGTTACGGTGTTTGTTCGATTCAAATTGTCATATCAAGTTCAATATCGTGCAAATTCAATCAATGACATTGATGTCGTCAACTTATGGATCCAAAACATTCATGACATATGAAAATGAAGGTGAGAAAAACACAAGAAGGGGGGAGTTGAATTGTGTTGGTTTTTTCTTTTCTTTCTCAAAAACTTAATGATAGTTCAGAATCTGTTATTGATCAGATTCTGATGCTCTGTTTCAGAGTTGTTTTGCAGCGGATGGAAAGTAAATGAGAGAGAGAGAGAGAGGGACACAATCAATTATCCTGGTTCCTTCCACAATCCGGAAGTAGTCCAGTCCCCTTGTTACTAACAAGAGATTTTTCACTATAATCACAAAGATTACAATTGCTTAAGCACACAGCTATGAGACTTCCTTACTCAAACACACAGTATGAGACTTCCTTGCTCAAACACACAATTTGAGACTTCCTTGCTCAAACACACAGTATGAGACTTCCTTGCTCAAACACACAGTATGAGACTTCCTTGCTCAAACACAAAGTATGAGATTTCTAGTTGCTCAAGCACACAAGCAAGAGACTTTTAATCAAACAGAATTACAAAGAAATTTGTTTGAGTTTGAACACTTGATAGTACTATCAGTGGTGTTCACAAAATACAACACAGATTAAGACTCTATACAATTTGGCAGAATTGCGTTTCAGAAAACAGAGTATTACGTTTTCAGTCTTATGAGTCTTGTTGTTCTTCTTCAAAACTTCAATCCTTTATAGAGGAATTAAGAGCTGTTGAGAAGAGCCAGTTTTCATCAAAAGAGCTGTTGCAAAAGAAGCTTCAGCCATCATTAAATTCATTCCTGACATGGTGTGCGAAACCAGAAAACAGAGGAATGGAATTTTGAATTGTTTCCTTAAAACAGGAAGAATGTTTCGTCCAATGAGACAACTGTTGCAAAGAGCTATTCTGACTGTACAGTATGTTACTGTTGACAGTTGCAATTGTTGACTTCTGCATTTCTTCAAAACTCAGACTTCAGAAGCTGGTTATCAGATGCAGTTCTTCAGAAGCTGGTCTTTCAGACACTATTCATCAGACGCACCTCTTCAGAAGCTGTCTTCAGGCGCACCTTCAGAAGCACTGTTCATCAGACGCACTCTTCAGAAACAGACTTCAGACGCACCTTCAGAAGCACTGTTCATCAGACACACCTTCAGAAGCACTGTTCATCAGATGCACTCTTCAGAAGCTGATCTTCAGACACAGTCTTCAGAACTTGCAACACAAGCTTCAACATTACTTCTTCTGCTCTTAACTTGATCTTTCAGAACCACTATTAGATACAACAATTAAATATATGGTCCTGCACACTTAGAACAAGCATTAGCATATCCAATTTCCTTTTTAACACTTTGTTATCATCAAAACTCAAAAGAGACTTGTTCATACATTTTATTCCAACAATCTCCCCCTTTTTGATGATGACAAACATAAGTATTAATAGAAAATTGTTGTTAATTTAATTAACAAGTTGACTTCAGGGTCTGAGGTTTGTAAGCTCCCCCTGAGTTTGATAATTGACAAGGTGAGGTTTGTAAGCTCCCCCTGAGTTTTATCCAAGTTAATTAAATTCAGTTTAAATCAATAAAGAGTGATACTCAGAATTTAATTGACAAGTTGACTTCAGGGTCTGAGGTTTGTAAGCTCCCCTGAGTCTGATAATTCACAAGGTGAGGTTTGTAAGCTCCCCCTGAGTCTTATCCATGTTAATTAAATTCAGTTTAAGTCAAAAATCACTCAGAATTATCTCACCGAATTTAATCAGAGGCTCAGAGATGAGAAGTTGTTCTCCTAAGTTAATTACATATCAGAAATTAACTTTATATGTTGTAAGCTCAGAGCCTGAAATACTTGTTACTTTTACTCCCCCTTTTGTCATCAACAAAAAGAAAATTCAAGAATTTTAAGACACAAGAGAGTTTAAAACGTGAGATAAAAATGTTCAGAGCATTTCTGTTTCAGACACAATTGTTCAGAGCATTTTGTTCAGTACCACTGAGCTGATTCAGATACAATTGTTCAGAACATATGGTTCAGTACTGCTGAACTCTTTCAGACAGAAATGAGAGTTTTTAACTGGGTCTGAAAACTGAACATATAAGATGAGAAAGTGAAAGTGTGACTGTGTTTTGAGTGTTTTTGATAAAACTTTTCAGAAACTGAAAACATAAAAACATTAAACACAACTGCACATTGATGACTTTAGGAGGGGCAAAGTACAACTTTCAAAGCTTAATTCATCACAGCCCAGCAGTAATAACTTATTAGATTCTGACCATGGGTTAGACAACTGTTCAGATTCACTCTTATTAGTGGGCCACGTGTAAAGTGTCCACTTGTAATGAGTTTTATCAGAAGTCAAAAAAAAAATCAGATTCTGAAACTCAGACTCTGATGTTTTCAGAAGCTGAACTTTCTTCAGACTCTCAAAGTGAGTGTCTATTAAGTCTTAGCTTCTGATGAACTTCAGATTCTCAGTTTCTATTCAGAGTCAAGCAAATTTTTTAAGAGATGAAATGCATGTTCAATTTCAATATGCTTGGCTCTTGAATGTAGAATTGGATTTTTAGACAAACAGATTGCAGCAGAATTATCACAAAGATGGGTATGTTGTTTTCATGAATCTGATAGTCTTTCACATTGGTGTAGAAGCTGTTAAGTATAACAGAGAACAAATCATACCTTTGTTGAGCTTCTGATCTACCTCTCCTTGTTCATTCAGGTTGTTTCTGAACACCCATTTTTGTTCCAACAATGTTCTTGATTGGCTTCAGGAGAAGTGTCAGCTTCTGAGAGTTTTTTTTTCAGCTTGGAGGATTTTCAGCTTCTGGACTTTCTTCAGACTCATAAATCTGTTTAGGTTCTGAAGTGTCTTCTGAGAGCTGAAGATCTGCAAAACTCTCAATAGCTCAGTACCAATGATCTAGTCTTTTTGGTTTCCTCCAGATCCCACAGTTCCTCCCTCTTTCATGGTCAGGGTTTGGAACATAGACTTTCCTTCTGTCATGTAATGCCAGCAGCCACTTGTCCAGGTACCAAGACTTCTCCTTTTCTTTTGCTGTTCAGCATATCTGCAACAGAAATAATTTCAGACCTAGGTACCCATATGGGTCATCTTGGGTTAGTTCTGAAAGGTTTAGTCTTTTGTTGCACCTTATGTCTGGAGTTATAGAACTCAGACTTGTTCAGATACCTTGGATATGAATCATTTAATCTTGAATAAGTTTTAGTATCAGACACTGAGTTCTTCAGAACCTGAGCTTTCAATGGTCTTGACTCAGATTTCTTCAGAACCTTAGACTTGAAGGTCTTTGGTTCTGAGCTTTTTAGAGTCTGAACCTTTGAAGACTTTGGTTCTGTTTTCTTCAGAACTTTGGACTTAAGAGTCTTTGATTCTGATTTGTTCAGAATCTTGGATTCAGAAGTAGTAGGTTCAGATTTGTTAAGAACTTCAGTTTTGCCTGCTCCTGACACAAAGCAAACTTTCTGACCTTTCTTAATACAATAAGAATCAGATGACAGATTGGCTTTCTTTTGTATCCTTTGTCTGACATTCTGAGATTTAAAAGGTTTTCTGTAAACTGGTTTAGTATTCCTTGAAGGTTTCATAAACACAGCCTTTTGAAAATTTGAGTCTGAATTTTTCAGATTCTGAGACTTGCTTGCCTTAGGTTCTGAACTCTTCAGACTTTGAACCTTTTCAGATTTAAAGTCTGTTTTCCTCATAGTCTTAGACTTAGAACCTTTTGGTTTAGACTTTGGCAAAGTTTTAGGTTCTGCCTTCATCTTTCCCTTAGGTTCAGAAGTTTTAGATTCTGAGTTGTTCAGAACTTCAGAATCAGCAGTCTCAGTTTCTGATGAATTCAGTTTCTTAGAACTGTCCGATGTAGGTACAAAGCACACCTCAATGCCTTTCATAATATCTACAGAAAATGGTAGAATTGTTTATGTTGAATGATTGAATGGATCATTCTTGAAACCAATTCCTTCTCCTCTGTTTCTGTAAATATTATAAATCATAGAAGCAACTTTACTTCTGTTGATTCCAGTTAGGATAAAATCCTGAAGAGCAATTTCATGTTCACTAGGAACTTCATCAGGTTTCTTATGAACCATATCTCTGAGTTCTCTAACTTCTTCCTCAATCTCTAACTTCTTCCTCAATCTCATTGATATGATTTTGAAGTTGGAGATTCTCATCAGTCAGCAAGCTGTATTTCTTTTTCAAAGATTTTAACTGAATTAGCTTGCTTCTGAGATGGTTCATAAGATCCTTAACAGTATCAACAAGCTCAGAATGAGTAAGTTCAAAATATACCTTATCTTCTTCTTCAGAGTCTGATCTTGACTCTTCATCAGAAGATGTTGTAGCAATCAGGGCTATATTTGCTTCTTCTTCATCTTCCTTCTCAGACTCAGATTCATTGTCACTTATCATTTCATAGTTAGAGCAGAGAGAAGTGAAGATGGCCTTTGTTGTTGCTTTATCACTCAGCTTCAAGTATTCATTGTGAGGCAGATAGTCCACAATGATACCTCTTACATGGTGATGCTTTATGTAGATCTTTCTTTCAGCATCAGTAAGGCTTTTTCTATCAACAGCTACACCTTCTTCGTCAACATGAATAGATATTCCATCTTCTATGATATCCCATAAGGAGTCATCAATTCCAATTATGTGGTTGTACATCTTGCTTTTCCACCATGAAAATTCTTCAGGGTCACCAGTAAACATAGGAGGTTCATGGTGTGAATATGATTGCTTGTCATCTGTATCATAATCATATGATACAGAAGCACCACCACTTCTGGATGTGGATTCACCAGATTCACTAGAAGACATGTTTTTCTCAGGATCTTTACTGACTCACTGTTAGGTGATTGAATATCAGAACCAGAGCTCTGATACCAACTGAAGGTGAGAAAAACACAAGAAGGGGGGAGTTGAATTGTGTTGGCTTTTTCTTTTCTTTCTCAAAAACTTAATGATAGTTCAGAATCTGTTATTGATCAGATTCTGATGCTCTGTTTCAGAGTTGTTTTGCAGCGGATGGAAAGTAAATGAGAGAGAGAGAGGGACACAATCAATTATCCTGGTTCCTTCCACAATCCGGAAGTAGTCCAGTCCCCTTGTTACTAACAAGAGATTTTTCACTATAATCACAAAGATTACAATTGCTTAAGCACACAGCTATGAGACTTCCTTGCTCAAACACACAGTATGAGACTTCCTTGCTCAAACACACAGTTTGAGACTTCCTTGCTCAAACACACAGTATGAGACTTCCATGCTCAAACACACAGTATGAGACTTCCTTGCTCAAACACACAGTATGAGACTTCCTTGCTCAAACACAAAGTATGAGACTTCTAGTTGCTCAAGCACACAAGCAAGAGACTTTTAATCAAACAGAATTACAAAGAAATTTGTTTGAGTTTGAACACTTGGTATACTATCAGTGGTGTTCACAAAATACAACACAGATTAAGACTCTATACAATTTGGCAGAATTGCGTTTCAGAAAACAGAGTATTACGTTTTCAGTCTTATGAGTCTTGTTGTTCTTCTTCAAAACTTCAATCCTTTATAGAGGAATTAAGAGCTGTTGAGAAGAGCCAGTTTTCATCAAAAGAGTCGTTGCAAAAGAAGCTTCAGCCATCATTAAATTCATTCCTGACATGGTGTGCGAAACCAGAAAACAGAGGAATGGAATTTTGAATTGTTTCCTTAAAACAGGAAGAATGTTTCGTCCAAGGAGACAACTGTTGCAAAGAGCTGTTCTGACTGTACAGTACGTTACTGTTGACAGTTGCAATTGTTGACTTCTGCGTTTCTTCAAAACTCAGACTTCAGAAGCTGGTTATCAGATGCAGTTCTTCAGAAGCTGGTCTTTCAGACACTGTTCATCAGACGCACCTCTTCAGAAGCTGTCTTCATGCGCACCTTCAGAAGCACTGTTCATCAGACGCACTCTTCAGAAGCAGACTTCAGACGCACCTTCAGAAGCACTGTTCATCAAACGCACCTTCAGAAGCACTGTTCATCAGACGCACTCTTCAGAAGCTGGTCTTCAGACGCAGTCTTCAGAACTTGCAACACAAGCTTCAACATTACTTCTTCTGCTCTTAACTTGATATTTCAGAACCACTATTAGATACAACAATTAAATATATGGTCTTGCACACTTAGAACAAGGATTAGCATATCCAATTTTCTTTTTAACACTTTGTTATCATCAAAACTCAAAAGAGACTTGTTCATACATTTTGTTCCAACAGAAAAAAGCCATATTAGTAGGCTTATGTACTTTGTCGATTCATGCTTTTTGTTTTTAACTATTTTGTATTGTATCAATCAATTTGAATCAAAAAATATCGTTTATTTTAAGTAAAAAAACTCTAATAATCGGAAGTTATATAAAAAAATAAGTAAAGTATGACTAAAAGAAAAAAAGAATTAAAGATGATCTATCAAATACTAATTAGATGATATAATTTGTAATGACGAAAATTGTAATGAACCAAAAAATGTAAGAAATAAGTGGTTAACGTCCACATGTCCTAATTCCGTTAGTAACAATGTTGAAATTGCTATAACAGATGTCATGATCGGGGTCGAACCCCAAACTCCTATGATTATGGGTTGGTTATTGATTGTCATTTCATCTATCTATCTATCGACCAGCGACAACATGGGCTGGTAAGACACAAGCACATGGGCAAGCATTCTAGGTTTGATCACTTTACTAAGAAACCGACACACACCAACATTAAATTAATCAATCAATTCCTTCTAATAAATACAAAATAGAAAAACGTTGTACCCTTTCTCTTCTCTTTTCTTATCCAACGTTTCCATTCACTGTTCCTTTTTTTCTTCTCTCTCTTAAATAAAAAGTCAAAAACCAGTTAAGTTAGTGCTTGATTAGTGATTAAAGAGATTCTAAACTCGAGAAAAGAGCAATGAGTGTGTTTCAAGAAAATGACCCCACATGTGCTGTTTTCTGTAGATGCCATTTTCATTTATGAATTCATTCAATACCCTTAAAAAAATATCCATTATTTATTTATTTATTTATTTGGTAGTTAGAGGAAGGTGAAAGAAAGAAAGAGTCAATGCTTTAATTTGCTTATGTTATATGAGAGTTGTTTTTGGACATTTGTATGAGTTGTCAATTGTTTTTGTTTGTTTGGTTTTTGGTAGAGAACTAACTTGGTTGTTGACCTAAACTAGGGTTGATTAGATACATAGATAAGGAAATTTATGTTTTTTGGGATTTTATTTTGATTTTGAGGTTGTTTTTGCACGTGGGTCTTTTTTGTTTTTGTGTTTTACCAATGAATTGAATGGAGTGGTTCTAGGGTTTTGAAAGTGGTTTTGTTGAATTGAATCTGATTGTGGATTTGGGTCATTTTTTTTGGTGGGTTTCTGAGATTTTTTCTAAAAGTTGAGTCTTTTGGGGAATTGAAATTGAAAGAAGGTACATTGTTGGATACAATACTGAAATTTGAGTCCAAGTTTTTTCATAAATGGCTTGTGTGAAATTGGGTTCCAAAGCTGATGCATTTCAGCGTCAGGGCCAAGCCTGGTATTTATCTACCCTTATCCTTTTTATGCTCTTTTAATTTATATACTTTTTTTTGTTATTTGTTGTTATATTTTCTATTGAAATGTGATTTTTTTTTGTTGATTGTGAAGTTTAGGATTTGGAAGAACATGTTTTTCTACTTTTAAGTTGTTGGTTTACTGATAGGTTACTTGCCATGTTTCTTTTAGTGTTTATCAGTGGTTTAGAATATTTTAACTCATGTTCAAGTGTAGTGAATGCATATAGTTTGAAGAAATGATTCTGTCAAGGTCTTATACTCATATTTCTGTTCCTTGATAGATCCCTCTATGTAGAATTTGGGATTGGTTGGTGTTCTTATGGACTACATGACATGTAAAGCCCTGAAGAGTACAGAAGTGTTTTATGAGTTCCTTCCATATTTTCTGATTTGATTAACAAAATACGTATGTGTGGTGAAAGTCTGTAATTTGTGCATTTGATAGAAACATACCTGTCAATGAAGATTAAGACTGATTTTTATTCTTAACTTGATAAGTATTCATTCAATTTAATTTATTTTCTTTGCGGTCTTGAGGAAGTAATCTATAAATTATTATTTAATTTTTCATTTTATTATGCTTCTTATTGTCCCAGCGATGTCAATTTGCACCTTTTGTATGATAGGCAATAGTCCGGTTACATGAACTTGCTTTGCATTCCTATTAGTTAGTGCTATGTTTCTTTGGTTGTTCCATATGTTTATTTCATTCCTACTACCCCTATGATACTCCAAACTCACATTTGTCAAGATATGTTTATTGTATGATGGTGAAGGACACCGCTGTTATTTCCTTTAAGCCATTTTAATTGAGACTTCACAATACAACATGACTGAAATGCATTGTGTTTGTTGAATTTGTTGTTGAAGTTTTGCCACTTTTATGTAATTTCATTGCTCTCATAGGTTCTGTACGACCGGGCTTCCCAGCGATATAGTTGTTGAAGTTGGTGAGATGTCTTTCCATCTTCACAAGGTATATCTTAATGTCTTTCTTTATGATTTTTTTGAGACGAGTGTTAGAAACACACTCTCTAACACACACTCTTTAACACTCTCTCTTTGATTGGTTAAAATTCATATGCGTCCCATCAAATCTTGTGGGTCCCATATACATTTGGGGGAACCCTTGTGAATTTTATTAACAAATCAAAGAGAGTGTGTTGGAAAGTATGTGTTAAAGAGTATGTTGTTAGCATTGTTCATTAAGAGGACTGTTGGCAACACACTCTCTAACGCACATCTAGCTGATGCACTATTTATACGGATGTTATTAGTTTGCTCAAATTCTCAGCTCTTTTTTTCAAATGATGTTTGGCTGACTTGAAATCCATCAAAGTTTGCATGAAGACGTGCGTATCAGAGTTTTTCTGTAGTACATTTGAAGCATAATTTTTTTAACACAATATTATTAAATCTGTTTTTAACTTATTATTCATTCAAAATACACAATATTGCTACTGTTTGGACAATAATTCCAAACTCACCCTCGGTATTTGTATATATGCTTTTGTGAATATAAAATAAGCTGACCCCTATGCACACTTAATGCAGTTCCCTTTGCTCTCTAGAAGCGGAGTTTTGGAAAGATCAATTGCCAAAGCTTCTGAATCAGAGGAAGAATGCATCATTCACCTTCACGACATTCCTGGGGGGGCCAAAACATTTGAACTCGTTGCAAAATTCTGCTACGGCGTGAAACTCGAACTTACGGCATCAAATGTTGTGTGCCTATGGTGTGCTGCCGAGCATCTTGAAATGACTGAGGAATATGGTGAAGGTAATCTTATTTCCCAAGCCGAAACCTTTTTCAATCAAGTGGTCCTTCGAAGTTGGAAAGACTCCATGAGGGCACTTCAAACCTGCGACGATGTTCTGGACAAAGCTGAAGAGCTTCACATTGTGAAGAGGAGCATTGAATCGCTTGCAGCAAAGGCATCCACCGACCCAAATTTATTTGGGTGGCCGGTATTGGAGCGTGGTGGTCCCTTGCAGAGCCCTGGCGGAAGTGTTTTGTGGAATGGAATAAGTACTGGGGCAAGACCAAAGAATACAAGTTTAGATTGGTGGTACGAGGATGTAGCAAACTTGAGCTTACCGATTTATAAGAGGTTGATAGCTGTCATGGAATCTCGGGGAATTAGGCAGGAAATCATTGCTGGTTCTCTTGCTTTTTATGCTAAAACATATTTGCCTGGGCTAAATCGACGTCAGGTTTCCGGTGAGTCCAGTAACCGACTTACCCCGGCGGCTTTGGCATCTCCACCATCTGAAGAAGATCAAAAAATTCTTCTAGAAGAGATTGCTCAACTACTCCCAATGCAGAAAGGCCTGGTCCAAACGAAGTTCCTGTTTGGTCTACTTCGAACGGCCATGATTCTACGAGTGAACCCCTCCTGCATATCAAGTTTGGAGAAACGGATTGGAATGCAGCTTGATCAAGCTGCTTTGGAAGATCTCTTGTTGCCAAATTTTTCGTATTCAATGGAGACACTTTACAATGTTGACTGTGTGCAAAGAATTCTTGATCATTTCCTTGCCATGGATCAGATTACAGGTGGTGCGTCTCCATGCTCAATTGATGACGATGGCCAGTTGATCGGATCACCTTCACTGACACCCATTACCATGGTGGCAAAACTGATTGATGGTTACCTGGCAGAGGTTGCCCCAGATGTTAACTTAAAACTTCCCAAGTTTCAAGCCCTTGCTGCAGCTGTTCCAGAGTATGCCAGGCCTTTGGATGATGGTTTATATCGTGCTATAGATATTTATTTGAAGGTATGTAGCTAGAGCAAGTCTGTTTATATCATTCTATAGTTAGTGTTAATATGCTTCGGCATGGTATATAGTATTATAATGGGTTTAACTTATGGTGGTGACATGCATCATGCCACAGTTGAGCCATTCGTTGGCCTGAGTGAATATTATATATGTTTGTCAAATAGTATTTTCGATTCTGCAATGCTTCTAGGTGTTAATTTTTTTACTTTTTAATAAATAGTACTACCTCCGTCCCTGAATATAGGATCCCATTGACTAAATCACAAAAACTTTAAGAAAGTTGGTATTGTTTTACAAGTTTACCCTTCAGGATAGAGAATTGGTTTATATTTCGATCATCGTATGTATTACATGTTGCAGAAAAAGATGTAACATAATTAGGAGCATGTTGTAAAGAAATAATTAATGCAGTTGAAAATTTGATAGGGGTCCTATAACAATGGACAAGGGAAAATCTCAATAGGGTTTAGGGACGGAGATAGTACTTGTTGCCCATATTTAATTTTCATCCTTGATTTGTGTGGGCATACTTTACCCAAAGCATATTTGATTGAAAACCACATATCTTTGACACCTTTGTAAAACGTTTTCAAACTATATTGTTAGTTTAAATAATTTTTTTCATGCTTGCAAATACTCCAGTTTATGCTTTTATTCCCAATCCTTGAAAATATAAAAAAAAAATTTTGTTGTTTTGGTTTTAGTTACTGTAATGCTTATTCATGTTGGTTCTAACTACTGTGTACTGATTCAATGTTGCTATCGTTCAAAAACGTAGTCTCACCCATGGTTGGTGGAGACAGAAAGAGAGCAACTATGCAGGCTAATGGACTGCCAGAAGCTCTCATTAGAAGCATGCACCCACGCCGCACAGAACGAAAGGCTCCCCATTAGAATCATAGTTCAAGTTCTATTTTTCGAGCAGCTCCAGCTTCGGACTTCAATCGCTGGTTGTTTTCTAGTTTCAGACAATCTTGACGGATCAAGAAATTTAAGAAGTGGTTTGGTCGGATCCAACGAGGGTGGTTGGGCGTCGGCAGTCAAGGAAAATCAGGTATTGAAAGTAGGGATGGATAACATGAGGATGAGGGTATCTGAGCTCGAGAAAGAGTGCTCAAACATGAGGCAAGAGATTGAGAAACTTGGTGGTAAGGCAAAAGGATCAACAAGTGCTTGGGGAGTTGTGTCGAAGAAACTCGGGTTTAAGATAAAGTCTCAAATGTGTAGTGCTCAAGAAGGATCTGTTAGCAAACAGAACAATGGACATAATAATGTTGAAAAGTTGAAGGACAGACATGTAAAGCATAATAGAAGTTCTTCTATTAGTGACAAAGGATCAGTCTCTTCCGTTATTCCTTCTTAGTGTCTAAAATGTTCAAAAAAAAATTCTGTTAAATTACTGTCTCATATGCTAAACAGCTACTTTGCTTTTCCATCTCGAGTGAATGTATTTGAGATGGAAATGAAGGTCGTTATTTAGTGTTTTACTGTAAACTGTAGCTTTAGTTTTTCTTTTTCTTTTTCTTTTCCTTCTTTGTACCACATTGCACATTATGCTTCCTACTCTAAAATGTTCATTTGTTTTAATTTTGAAAGAGGTATGCTTACGGATGTAGCTATTTACATTTATGCTTCTTCCTCAACTCCCTTAATTCTTAAACACACTTTCTCTTTTGAAATTTATTCAAAGATATGGTAAATACCATTGAAATTCACACACACGCGCATGAGCCAAAGGTATAAAGTTTGATTGTATGCTTAGTCTTTTTGTAGTTCGATTAATGTTGATGTTGAGAAAAAAACTGATAGAGCAATATTGTGCTATTTGAAAGAAAATTGCGTGTATTATTATGGCAAATGGGTGGACTGATTGGAAAAAGTGAACTCTTATACACTTTATTATTGAGAAATGTAAGTAATTAGTTTGTTTGGAGAAGGGGAAAATGACAATAGTGGAGATTGAATCTCAGTCATCTTACACGAGTCATTCGATATCTCAATTCAAATCACTGGACTACTCCTTTGATGACATTGCTTTGATTAAGTTGAATATTAATAGAAATTAGCTAAACCAATTCTCATGGAAATGAACTATTTTACCATTTTATTAATGGAGCAGACTTACCCACTGTTCCATAGGCACAGTTCGACTTGTGCTTCACATAGTTTTTTTAAATGATGTCGTTTAAAGCATTTTAAGACGTGTTAGTAGGCACATGTTTTAGGACTATTTCAGTACAGAACAACATACACATTATCCAAGGTCCCGTATGTAACTAATTTCCTTTACTAATTATTTGATTGTGTATACTTCAAACCTCCTTAGCCAATAAGTATCCTTCTAGGGTTGCAGAAGATCAAGTCGTTTTGTGTTTATGTTTCTCATAGTCTTCAGGAATGCTTGGACTTAGGCTTAATTTTAGGATTGTCTTTTAATCACATTAAGATACGATGATTGCTCTATTACGTCCTGTTGATTGCTCAACATCTGATATAAACCGATTAGGAGATACAATTTTATGCAAAAAAACGTCGATCAACTTGTATTTCTCAATAGGTTATGTCTGATCGGGAGTTACAATATGAAAAATCGAGGGGGTTTTGAGCGAAATTGTGGGGACGTAGAGCATTTTCTTAAGAGATTGGGTAATAGGTTAACCCATTATTAGCCAAACATGAGGCTTAATTTTAAGTTGGGTTTTTATTTTCCTACTCTCCCCACTTCTCACACGTCCTCCAATAATATTTCGACCCATTCAAATTATATAATCTGAACTCCTTTTAAGAGATTTTCGGATTATGCAACTCAAAAACTACCAAAACCAAGAATTCATACTATAATTGATATGAATATCTCTGCTGACCATTATATTCTCCCCACATAAAATGCACAACAGTATGAATGGTCAACAATGACAATGATATCATAACTCACTCCCAAATAAAAATTAAGAAAGAAAATTGTAAAATGAATGAAAAGTGAAGAATGAATGAAAATGTTGAAGAATGCAAAACTATAGCCACAAAATGTTCCTAGACTATAACTACAATCAAAGAAAACATTTAAAATATCCAAAAATGCATTAAGCACACCATAAACCGTAAAGCCTTGCTTGTAACGCCACAAACCACATTCTAAAATGGTTCACATTATATCATCTGAACTAATTTCCATAATATTTCATATAATATAATCCGAACTAGTCCCAAATTGTGTTGAAACTTGAAGTTTGGAAGGTTTGGCAGAGATTAAGACTGGTTTGGATTATTCTATGGTGAACACAAGAATTTTTTTAAAAAAATCTAGCATTAAATTAAATTCTAAAACAACAACATACATTAAAAATAACAATTTCAACAACATAATTTCAACAACGTAATTCAAAAACATAAAACAACATAATAAAACACATACAAGATTATGGATCAACAAAACTTAAATCTTCATCTACTTTACTCATGCAAGCCCTGATTTCTTCGTAGGTCCTAGACCGAGTCAGACTTTCTTGAATATCATGAAAATATCTAACCAAGGAAGCGCCTAACTCAATCGGTCCCTTCGAACTATGCTCACCAAATATAGAGAACATAGTTCTCACATCATCGTTGTTTTAGAGCTTCATCTGGATGAACCAGACATTTCCATCTGAGTCCACCGACACACGATGATAGTCAACACTATCCACCATTTTTGTGTTTATGTGGTAGATACGACCTTTAATTTGGTCTAGCTGGTCCTTTAAGCCAAATAGTGTGACATCAATGTGTGAACCCTAAACATATTAGGTTTACCCTCGTTGTAGTACACTGCAGCTAGTTTGGTGTTTACATCAAATGGATAAATGTTCATGGTTCTGTCCAGCTAGTCCTTCAAGCCAGACAATGTGAATTCTATTCAGATTAAGTTTCCCCTCGTTGTAGTACACTGCAACTAGTTTGATGTTTACATCCTGGATAAGTGTTCATGGTTATGTGGTGTGGTTTACAAATGAACCAAACACGCCAAGTTATAGAAGTTTATGTGCATTGTGAACCATATAAGCTATCGGTGCAATGTGAACCACATCAATGTTTTGCCTTTGAATGGCTTAGATTATAAAATCTGAAATGTCCCAAAATTTCCAAAGTACAAGTTTTAAGACAATCTAGGGTCAGTTCAGATTATATAATCCAAAATATTATGGGAATGGTTTCAGATTATATAATCTGAATCAATCCATAATATGGACGGTGGCTCAGTCAACAAGTCTGACTTGAGAAAGTTTAGTTGAGTTGAGCCCTTGGAACTCACCAGGTCAGAACAGACCGCAAGGTTAAAAAAAACATACAGAAATACCTATAGATCACTCATCAAATATGTTTTCACATCAACAACAAAAGTTAAATCAACGATCTTATATTGATGAGCCAATTCCTTACAAATTGACCAAATCTTCGTTGGCACTGACCCAAACCCAAATATGATGTGCACATTCATGCATATATATATATATATATATATATATATTTTGGAATATAAAGCGGTCAAAGTTTGTTCATGCATATATATTTAATTAATTAAACTCAATATCACATGTTTTAAAATAAAATAAAATCTGAATTTCTTTCACTTGATATTACACATGTGTTGCAATTGCACGTGCATGTATACATTCGCTTAACTAGTAAGCAATTACAAAGATGAGCTTGTCACTGCCTACCACGCACAAAAAAAAAAAAAAAACTATTTGAAATAAAGCAAAAGCAAAAGCAATAGCAAGAAGAAGAAAAATTGGCATGTTAATGTGCAACCTTCCTTGGCTGGCCTATGAAAAGACCACAATTTACCACCACCAACAACCATTCGAGTAGTCATAAAGTTATACTTTTCATTTCATGTATTTGCTGCATGACGGCCAAAAGTTTTTTAAAAGATAAATGAAAACTGTACTGCCCAACATTCAAATAATCTACAATGCAATAAATTGAATTATATTATATGTATCTTAAACTCTAAGACATGACCTCAATAACAAGTAATAAGTAAACGACTAGCTTCGAAGCCAACTTATCAATGGAACAAACCCAAAAAGGTTTTTTATGAGAAGCAAATAAACATATTTTATTTGGATATTTGAAAGATTTTACATATAAAAACAAATGTGCATACACTTTGTTTAACATAACCCTTTTCAATTATTTAAAAAAAAAACCTATCTTTTTCAATAAGCACGGTGTGATACAAATGACAAATTAATAATCGTGTTTCTAACAAAACATTTTCGCGAGTTTAATTTCTGTTGGAGGTGATTCAGATAGATAAAGAACTTTTTTTTTTATTTTAAAATAATAATATCTACTCAAGTCTTAAATATTTGTTTGATAGAAGAAAATTCAAGTGAGTTGAGTTTCGGAGGCTCATCAAGATTAATGCAAGCCTCAAAACTCAATGAGCGTAAATGAGATACTTGCATACCATTCATATAAGAGATCATCACATCAACAGGTGAACTCACGAATTACAAATAATTTAGCTTCTTATCAACTAAACTACTCCCTCCGTTCCAAATTGTATGACGTTTTGGGCATTTCACACGTATTAAGAAATATAATTAATTTTGTGTGGGAAAGAGATATTATGAGTTCTTTTACAAAATTGTCCTTAATAAAAGGTATGAGAAAGATAATTTAAAGAATTGAAAGAAGAGAGAGTAATAAATAGTTAAGGATATACTAATAGAAAAAGTAACATTAATATTTCATTGATATTGTAAAACGACATATAATTTGAGACAAATTTTTTTTCCAAAACGACATACAATTCGGGATGGAGGGAGTAACATTTATTGGTATGTCTTAAATATTCCATTGAGTGTAATCATAATAATTATGTACAATCAATGCAGTAAGCCGTCAAATTTAATTGCAACACATGTTTCAATGCACCTCATAATTCTAGTAACACTAACATTTGATTTTACTAGAGTATTAGTCGTGTAGAAGTTTTCCGTACACCATTTCAAAGATTGAAAACTCAATTACTTTGTTTATTCCACCTCGATCTTTCATGTGTACACTTTGATCTTTCATATTCTTCATCTCTATTGTCTCTTTACTTTGCTCTTAAGGGAGTTTCGTCATGCCTTAGTAATCTGTAATTCAAGTTACGCTCTTTTGTTGGCCTATGTATTTTACCTTTTATATTCCCCTTTTGATGATGTCCCCCCACACCTCGATCTTTCATGTGTACACTCTGATCTTTCATATTCTTCATCTCTATTGTCTCTTTACTTTGCTCTTAAGGGAGTTTCGTCATGCCTTAGTAATCTGTAATTTAGGTTACACTCTTTTGTTGGCCTATGTATTTTACCTTTTATGTTCCCCTCTTGTTGAAAACTCAATTAGTTTGTTTATTCCACCTCGATCTTTCATGTGTACACTTTGATCTTTCATATTCTTCATCTCTATTGTCTCTTTACTTTGCTCTTAAGGGAGTTTCGTCATGCCTTAGTAATCTGTAATTTAGGTTACACTCTTTTGTTGGCCTATGTATTTTACCTTTTATGTTCCCCTCTTGTTGATGTCCCTCCCACCACCTCCCACCACCCCCCCCCCCCCCCCCCCCCCCCCCCCCCCCCCCATTTCTAGTTTTTGATTTAATCTATTTTTTTCCTAAAGTCTCATCTACGGCTTCCAAAATTTCTAGGGTTTTGTTTTCATTTATTTATTTATAGATTTGGTTGTTGAAGACACGTTCCATGACCCAACAAAAATTATGTGTCTCGTTGATAGTCCATTGAAGATGAAGATAGATTTTCTTAGTTTTTGAATGATGGTGTAACAAATTACGCAAAAAACAATAGTACAATATTGACAAATTTAAACATAAATGAACTGATAAGCTATAGCTTATAGTGTTTCTAGTTTCCAATTTCAATAAAAATTAGTGTGTTTTAGTGAAGTTTTAGAACTATTTTACTTCAAAGTATTTGTTTTATTTTCAAGGTCAAAATAATGAAGAACAAGTAACTTGGATCTAAAACATGTGAAATTCTGGCAGGTACTGAATCAGAACGTAAAACAGAGTACCAGAAACGTAAAGCAGAGTATGAAATCAAACGTTCAGAAGCAGAAATAAACAAGACAGAAAGTAAATAACACAGAGTATTTGTTAACCCAGTTTGGTGATAAACAACACCTACGTCTGGAGGATACCAATCCAGGAAGGAAATCCACTAAGTGGAATTAATTCAAAGACTCAGACACAACCCCTGTTCCCAGCCTTATCACTTAATCTCCATCAGTCTAGACTTCTACCCAGGAGCACCACCTAGGTATAAGAACCCTACTTACTTCCCAATTACGTAACCACAACCCAGTGATTAACAGACTCTTCAAAACAATTATGAAATACGAAGATACACTTCAAGACATCAAAGACATCACTCGTACTTAAAAGCTTAGAGTGATTTACAACTCAAATCAACTAAACCTACTCAAACAGTTGAGTGGTGTACAAAACAAAGTCTAATGCTTATACACTCAAAAACTCAAAGACTCTTATAATAATATCTGTTTTTGACTCAATCAACTTTCTTCAAAGCAGCACGTCTTCCTTATATAGTCTTCAACAGCTCACATAATTCTGAACCATATATTCTTCAAAGATACACTACTGAAATTGTTTAGAAGCTCAAAGAAGGAAATATATTTCTGAATTATATTTTACAAAGATCCTTTGAAAATATATTCATAAATAAATACGAAGCCAATCTTCAATAAGAACTTCACATAAAATTATCAGCCTTCTGGAAACATCAGCCTGGATAAATCTTCAACAAATCTTCAAAAGATACGCAGCAAGAATTAACAAAAAAGAACGCAGGAATTCAGCTTTTGAAAGGCAGCTTCTGAAGGTCAATAGAAGTCAACGACTGAACAGTGCGTCTGAAGACCTGTTCAGCGTCTGATGAACAGTTCTGCGTCTGAAAGCCAGTTTTGCGTCTGAAGGCCATTCCAGCTTCTGAAACTTCTTAAAACCAATTTCCAGCTTCTGAAGACACAATATGATTTTAGCAAACATTTAGCCAACCTTCAAATAACCAACAATCTCCCCCTTTGGCAAATTTTTGGCTAAAATCAAATTCTTAACAAAGACAAGTTCTTCACTCAACAAAATTAATCAACCATGAAGAACTACACACATCCAAACATAGCCACATAGTCAGCAGCGGAAAAATGCTATGTTAAACCAAACAAACAGCTTTAGTTAAGCTTCTGAAAAACCACAACACATCCTGAAGCACACAATCAAACACTCAGTTTCTGAAGCACACATAAAAACTTCCCCTGAAGCACAAACACACCAGCTTCTGATGGGAAAACCCCAGGAAACTCCCCCTGAAACTCAGCACATCACAAACAGCTCTCCCCCTCAATTCTGAACTGCAGTAAACTCTGAAATGATGCTTCTGAAACTGAAACAGCACACAACTCAGGAACTTAACACTTATGCACTCCCCTTGAGCCAGAAACTCCCCCTCAAACAAAACTACACAACTCTTGTTGTATTGCTTCTGAATTCTGAATAAAACAAACTCTGAACTCTGAAACTTAGTACATTCTGAACAGCTACATTCTGAAACCAAACACAAGTTTTTCTCCCCCTTTTTAGCCAAATAATCTTGACAAAACACATACTTCACATAGGGAACAAAAAATGAATGTTTAACACAGATTAAATTAGACTCAGACTCAGTATCAGACCCATCTTCATCTCCTTCACTTCCAGCTTGCTCACCCTCTGCAATCTGTAATTGCTATAACTCCTCATGCAGACAAACTCCCAGCTTGCTTCTCAGATTCCCAAATTGCTTGGAATCCAAAGCTTTTGTGAAAATATCAGCAATCTGTTCTTCAGTGTCCACATGTTCAAGCTGCACAATCTTCTCCTCCACAAGGTTTCTGATGAAGTGATGTCTTATATCAATGTGCTTTGTCCTGCTGTGCTGTATGGGGTTCTTTGAAATGTTGATAGCACTCAGATTATCACAGTATAAAGTCATAACATCTTGTTCAATATTGTATTCTTCCAGCATCTGCTTCATCCACACCAACTGAGAACAACTACTTCCAGCTGCTATATACTCAGCTTCAGCTGTAGACAATGACACACAATTTTGTTTCTTACTGAACCATGAGATTAAATTGTTACCCAGAAAGAAACATCCACCAGAAGTACTCTTCCTGTCATCTGCACTTCCTGCCCAGTCAGCATCACAATACCCAACTAACTCAGAACTTGCATTGTGTGAGTACATAATACCATAATCACTTGTACTGTTGACATACTTCAGAATCCTCTTCACTTGTGTCAAATGACTCATTTTTGCATCAGCTTGATATCTAGCATAGACTCCAACAGCAAAAGTTATGTCTGGTCTGCTTGCAGTTAGATATAACAAACTCTCAATCATGCTTCTATACTGGCTTTGATCAAATGAGTAGCTGCAGGTGTTCTCTTATGGCTAGCATTCTCCATCCCAAACTTCTTGACTATATTTGTACTGGCTGAGAGTACGATATGAGAAAACTAGGGTTTTCCCCGTCTGTTTTTTCGGTCCCCCCTCTTTGGGATTGATCCCAAGGTTGCTATTTATAGTCCCAATATGGGCCTGTCCAGCCATGGTTTTGGGCCCAGATCATAAAGGGCCAAAACTATGGTTAGGGCGCCCTTTCAAGCTGCTGAGAGCGCCCTCAGAGGGTGCCTTTAGGAAGGCTCCCTAAAATTATGTGACTGTCAGGTGGGCCTTCACTACAAGAAATTTGTCATTTTGCGACACTTACTTTGCGACCCTTAGCTTTGAACAGTCGCAGATTACACTTTTGCGACTATTATTGCGACTGTTAGGCTTAAGGGTCGCAAGTTTTATTCTTTTTTTAAGCGCCTTTCTCATTACATATTTTGGCCAAAAATTTTATCCCTCCCGCTCTTCCATTTTCAGTCTCCCTCCCACACCTCCAAAACCCTATAACCCAATTTTATTCCCCCAAACTGAGCCTTAACAAATTCGCAAGCGCAAGCTTCTTTCCTGCGATTCGCAAGCGCAACCTTCTTCCTCCCTTCCGCAATCTTCTCTTCAACTTCAGCTTGAGTCCCAAAACTGAAACCTAAATCGCAAGCGCAACCTTCTTCCTCCCTTCCGCAATCTTCTCTTCAACTTCAGCTTGAGTCCCAAAACTGAAACCTAAATCTCAAGCGCAACCTTCCTCCCTTCCGCAATCTTCTCTTTCCTGCAACTCGCAAGCGCAACTTTCTTCATCTGATTCAGCGCCACCGCAATTTCAGCATTGATAAATTCGGATTCTCAAAAGGTGCTTCTTCCTCTGACATTGTTCGTATGGTTAGAGGTAACCCCAATTCATAATTTACCTATATCTCTCTCTAATTGAAATTTTATTTTATTTAATTAATATTTAAACGAACTATTTTATTTGGTTGATTTCTTTGGATTAAGGAACTAGATAGGGACGAGATTGATTGGTATTTTTTTATTTTGTTATGTTTTAATTTGATAGGATTTTTTGATTTTATCATTTTAATTTGTGTGTATAAACTATAATGATGTAGAATGATACTTTTGTGTGTTTTGGTTGCAAATTTTGTTTATATAGGAAGATGTTCTTAAGTCAACTAAATGCAAAGATGTTGTTTTTGTTGGAGTTTTTAATTGATAGTATTTCTGATTTTTATCATTGCAATTTGCAATTTGTGTCTATAATTTATGAGGATTGAATATTGCTACTTCTTCATGTTTTTGGTTGCATTTTGTTTATATTGAAGTTGTTTATAAGTTACCTGAATGCAAAAATGTTATTTTTGTAGGTTCTTGTTGTTTTGGAGATTCAATATGAAACCGGTATGTCCTTTTGTTAAAATTCCCCGGCCGGATGACAATAATGCTTCTAAAAAATCGAGTGAAAACTCAACTAAACATCATGTAGAGCATGAAAGTAAGGTGAAGAAAGAGGTTAAAGACTCAGCTAGTGTCTCACCAAAGTGCCCTTTGGGATATGACTCACAAACATTTAAGATTGGTCCTCTTAGTTGTATGGTATGCCAGGCACTTCTATTCGACACCAGTAAATGTGTGCCTTGTTCTCATGTTTTCTGCAAGTATGTATCGCGGCCTGTGTTTATTTCTCGAATCTATATTGCATAAATATTTTTGACTCATTTTTTATTTTATGTCTTTCCCTTGTGCAGGGCATGTATATTGCGCTTTAAGGACTGTCCGTTATGTGGGGCTGATATTGAGAAGATCGAGCCCAATGCTGATCTTCAAGGTGTAGTGGATCGATTTATTGAAGGTCATGCCAGGATCAAAAGGTCTGTTAATTTAGACAATGGCGAAGAAGCAGCAGAGAATAATAATCCTGTCATATACGAGGACGTGTCTTTGGAAAGAGGTTCTTTCTTGGTGCAACAGGCCATGAGGGTATGTCCTTTTCAAATGTGAATGAAGTCTTGTATATGAAGGATTAAATTAAAATTGTGAAAGAATGGAAGATCCTTGAAATTTTTGTCATTAACTATTATCATCCACAATGAAAGTGGTGACTATGATAATGTTGATTACTTTTGATACATTCTGAGCTGGTAAATATTATTTCCTGTTTAATACTTCGGCCCTGTTTGGATAAACAACTTATTAATTAACGCGTATGCTATAAGTGCTTATCATCTAAGGAATTATGTATAAGCTATTTCTATAATAACAAAAGACAAAATAAAATCAAATTGTTTTCATATAACCTATAAGTTCTTTATCTGGATATGGCATTGTCGATGGAGACCCTTGATCTGCTGAAGCTACAGCTTTTTATTTTACTAAGTTTCTTTTATACTTTGTTTGACCACTTGATAATAACATTTTACCAATTGTAATTCTAAAACAGGCATTCCGTGCTCAGAATTTAGAAAGTGCCAAATCAAGACTGAACCTATGTGCAGAAGACGTTCGCAGTCAGATAGAAAAAGTCGGTAACACTTCAGAGTTATGTTCACAACTTGGAGCAGTCTTGGGTATGCTTGGTGACTGCTGGTAAGTTGTAGGATATTTTCAAATGTATTCTATGATCATATATTGTTTAGACATATGGTTGTTGCTTAGCGAAAAATGGAGAAATCTTAAACTAAGAGTAGTATATCTGTTAGGACTTAGGAGTTTCATTGATTGAGGACGTAATAGACTGATATATAAGGACACGGTCGAAATACTGATGCAAGCAGTAATCAGTGTTGTCAAATAGTGGCTATAGCGTTATAGCATAATAAAATTTGAACAAATCTCTATTATTCCGCGATACTCTATTTAGTGTGAAGTGCTATCAAATAGCAGTGATAGTTGCGCTATAACGTTGTAACGTAGCAAAATTGGAGCAAATTGCTATTTTCTGCAATCAGCTATTGACAACATCGACAGTAAAACTGCATATAACTTGACTGAGACCAAGAAAGATAAAAGCAAACAGAAATGTTTAGATTATGCAGGAGTAGGACCCATAGGTTTGGCCCAAGCTAATAATCCAGGTAATTAACATTGGTTACTTGCTTGATATGCATTGTTATTACGAATCATGACTATGAACACTTGGGATGGAGAAAATACTTGTAATGTGAAATAGCAGCTCTAAGGATTTAATGACGTAGAATTTGATAGAGTGGTAGCAACAAGCTTATGATATCATTTAATGACGTAGAATTGAACACTTGGGACTGTGGCATACTTCTTAGATAAAGTAGCAAGATATTATAATAAAGATTTATATCCAAGGCACTAATATTCTTGGACCTTTAGCAACAGACTGATTTAGATTCCTGGTTCTTAATGAGCAGGGGATTTTGGTGTTGCTGCACAGCTTACAAGGACTATGTCAAAGCGCAATACGGTAGTTGTTGTGTTTAATATTGTTTTAATATTATTGTGTCATATAATGTATGAAGTGAGGAGTAGGAACATGGTTTTAAAATCATAAATGACAAAGATATGGTGTTGATGTAAGATTGTTAATTTTATATTAAACAGTAAAGTCAGGAACAAACTTTTCTTACTTCATCGTATTCCAATTTTGAAACAAATACTAAATTGGAAATAAAGAAAAAAAGTGCCATTAAATGCTCATCCTATTGGGGGACATATCTTTATGTTTTTTGTTTGAATAAACTTATCTGAAGCCAGTTGTTAATTTATTCATTAGAACTAGAATAGGATTAGTAGTCTCACAATTAACCTTAGTCTGAATATAAATAGGGCCTATTCTACGGTTGGAACACCTGATTATATTGCTCCAGAAGTTCTTCTGAAGAGAGGATATGGCATGGAGTGTGATTGGTATAATAATAGTATATGTTTTTTACTGCTTGTTTTTTTTTACTAATTTCTTCAATATATTCTGATTTCATGTCAATGCTTTCAGGTGGTCTTTAGGAGCCATAATGTATGAAATGCTTGTGGGGAATCCACCATTTTATTCAGACGAACCAATGGCAACATGTAGAAAGGTAATGTCCGGACTTCTGGAATGGATCACTTTTTGTCCATTGAATTCTGCAAGGCTTATGTCCTTGGAGGCTTGGATTATTGTTTTCTTTCTTGAGTGTTGAGGTCGTAGAATTCTTATAAGCGTATTAAGTTCTACTATTTCTATTTCAACAATGTCACCGTTTCCTTTGATGGCTGAGAATCTAGGATTGAAAACTGATCCTAAGGGATAAACCAAGATATTCTAGAAGAATATTAAGATATTATCAGATATTATTTTCAACACTAATAATAATAATAACGTGGCAACGTTGATTGCCTGCATGGCTTCCTTATATTGCATCAATTTTGGTGTATGTCACTAACAATAATATTCTATCTCACATTCGATTCACAGATAGTAAATTGGAAAACTTATTTGAAATTTCCGGAAGAATCTAAACTATCACCAGAGGCAAAGGATCTTATTTGTAGTCTCCTATGTAATGTTGAGCATAGGCTTGGAACTAAAGGAGCTGATGAAATAAAGGTGTTGCGTTTTGTTTTCTCGTAAATTCAGTAATTTACTCAAACTGTTATATTTTAGCCAATATAAATAGTTGATCGTTTTATTTCCAGGCTCACCCATGGTTCAAAGGTGTTGAATGGGACAAATTGTACCAAATGAAAGCTGCTTTTATTCTTGAGGTCAATGATGAATTAGATACTCAAAATTTCGAGAAATTTGATGAGGTATCTTACTTATTTTTTATGTTGATGGATATAGAAGAGTTGATTATTTTTTGTCATGATATAATATTCTGCTCTATTTACCATTGATGTGCAGGTGAACATGCAAACTGAACCTTCCTCACAAGCAGGGCCGTGGAGAAAGGTTGGTTTTTGTTATTTAAAATTGTGTATGGTTTGGTTTACAACTGCTTGTTAATATCACTGGTGTAGATTGGGCTATTATTTTTTCAATTTATTTGTGGTTTTCAATCTCGTAATTAAGATTTTCTATTTGGATTATATAAATCAGCCTCTTGCAAATGCATTTTACAAGTGCAAGATAAGGCAGACTTTCTATAGTAAACCAGAGTCTGACTCTTCTTTAGACTGTGCCATGGTAGGAGCTTTGTAATTGTAGCACCGGATATTTATTGTTTATAGCTTTGAAATTGTAGCACCGGATATTTATTGTTTATGGATTTTATTCTACCTAGAATGCAAAAGCTTTTGAGATACTTCGGTATATTCTAACAGTAATGGAATTTACTTTCGATGAAACTGGAATGTGACAGATTTTTTCTTTAACAATAACAGTTGTGGATAATGCAAAAGCTTTAGCTGTTTTAAGCGTTATTTTTGGTTTCAGAATTTTGAGGACTTTGTTGTGGGGAATTTCATCAGCCGTGCTCATGATATTATGGCTGCACGGATAATGCATACGTGGAAATTGGAAAGTGTTCAGGATGTTGATGAGTTCGACGAAAGCTACAGAGACCGAAGAATGCCTAACAAAGGTTGCTTTGAGCTACTTAAGATTTCTTTAGATGGACATATGGAAGTGCTTGTCAAAGAGTTTATAAGGATCAGAGCTAAGATTGATTTAAAATTAGAATTTTTTTAGTTTGTTCTTTTTGATAATGTATAAGTATATTTTTGATACTTATTATACAATGTTTATAAAAATGAATGAGATTTAGATAGTTTTAGTTATATATTTCTGTATTTTAAGTATTTATTAATATATTTATTTAAATTGTCAATAAAAATTGCTCCAACCAATTTTTTTTTAAAAAAACTAAACATTTGCGACTGTTGTGAGGGGTCGCAAGTCCCTTCAAAACCATGTGAATGCTCTTCCTTTGCGACTGTTCCTAACAGTCGCAATAGCCTTTGCGACTGTTGGTGCGACTGTTGGTTGAACAGTCGCAAAATACCCTTTGCAACCCCAATTTCTGTGTCTGTTGGGGAACAGTCGCAAAGGGATATCTGCGACCCTTCTAACAGTCGCAATCCATGATTTCAGAAGTCGCAAAATGCCTTTTTTCTTGTAGTGCTTGTACCCTTCTGGAGAGCGCCCAGCCTGATTCTAAGGGTACAAGCCTTTGTTTGTGGGGCCTAAAGGCCTAAATGGTAAGATCTACAGTCCACAGCCCAACAAGCACGAGCTTTGGGACAAGGCGAAGTGACTAAACTGTTGCCAGGGAATTATTTGTATACGACTTCCTGCCCAGCAAGTGAGACTTACTGGTTGTGAAACTATGAAAAATTTTGAATTACGAGGTGCTAGCCCAACATGGGTGTTAGCCCAACACGAGTACTTAGCCCAACACGGGTGCTAGCCCAACATAGGTGCTAGCCCAACAGGGGTGCTAGCCCAACACGGGTGCTAGCCCAACACGGGTGCCCAACATGGGTGCTAGCCCAACACGGGTGCTAGCTCCATGTTTCTGTTTTGAGTGCTTTAATGGGCGCTAGCTCAACGAGAGTATTCATAGCCCAACAAGCACGAGTCTTGGGATAAGGCGAAGTGATTAAACTATGTGTAGAAACGGTTCCTTTGAGTAGACTAGATCGCAACGCCGGAAATACCCAAACGTGGGCGTGATCCCTTTTGAAGGTTCAGGTTGAGGACGCGCCTTAGTGGGATCCGACGGCTGATGTGAGGCGACCTTTCGCTCTCGCTGACGTGTTCAGGCTCAAGTCGCCCTTCTCCATCCTGGCGTCGACATTTCCGCCCTTGATTCCTTTAAGATTGTTGTAGGCTGGTGGACGAACCGTAATTTTTTGTTGTAATTGTTAATTTTGCTTTGATCTTAGTGAACTCTCTGAATTCGTAGTGATGCATTATTTGTACTATGTTGCTTGAATTTCTTCATTTTAATGGCGATGCTAACGATGTTTCCTGGGCGGTAACTATTATTTGTCTATTTCGTGACTTGCTAAAAATTGTCAAACCGTTTTATTCTCAGCGTTGTTGTTTTGTTGGGCCATCCTTTTACATGAACCCTTCTATTTTCGCAACGTCTTATAGTTCCCCTTTTGGGGGTAAGGAGTTAGGTGGCGGTCTCATTTTCGGCTCGCGACGTCTTAGAGCCCTCTTTGGGGTTAAGGAATTTAGGCGACGATCTCAGAAGCTTAGCACACGACGTCTTAGAGCCCTTTTTTAGGGTTAAGGAATTAGGTGTGCAACCCTCGCTGGGGTTTGGCGATCTCATTTTAGCACACGACGTCTTAGAGCCCTTTTTTTAGGGTTAAGGAATTAGGTGTGCAACCCTCGCTGGGGTTTGGCGATCTCATTTTAGCACACGACGTCTTAGAGCCCTTTTTTAGGGTTAAGGAATTAGGTGTGCAACCCTCGCTGGGGTTTGGCGATCTCATTTTAGCACACGACGTCTTAGAGCCCTTTTTTTAGGGTTAAGGAATTAGGTGTGCAACCCTCACTGGGGTTTGGCGATCTCATTTTAGCACACGACGTCTTAGAACCCTTTTTTAGGGTTAAGGAATTAGGTGTGCAACCCTCGCTGGGGTTTGGCGATCTCATTTTAGCACACGACGTCTTAGAGCCCTTTTTTAGGGTTAAGGAATTAGGTGTGCAACCCTCGCTGGGGTTTGGCGAGTACAAGCTTCATTTTGTCTCCAGATATTGCCGGATTGTGTCGCTTTTACTTCAAATCTTTAAATTGCGACACTTCGTATCTCACCTCTGCAAGAATTCAAACTAGCACAGTAAAAGCATGTAGAGAGTAATAGGGCTATTAATTAAGCATGTGAGTATAATAACAACTAACAAGTACTCGCGCCATGTTGACAAATTACAATTTTTACGGATTTTGGTGTTAGAACGCGTGGTATCATGTGATATATTCATGAATCACAATATAAAATAAAGTATCATCAAATAAACAAGGATATGAATCCGGCGGCTTTGATATGTCTTTGCCACCTAGAGAATTATGCATGAGAGAGAGAATAAGATCCTGTGCTTGAATTAGACTGGGCGCCTTGTGTTAAAGTTACGAGTATCCGTTCGCTTTGCCTTGGACGTATGCCCGAATTTGCCATATGGTTTACCTTCTTTCCCTAAGTCAAATCCAAACAAATAGAGATCATTTGTTAGGATCGATTATCCTTGCTTTGAAGCCGTTATGCGATTTCACAAATCTGTCGTTTCGATAAATCTTTAGATTTTCAAGAATAATCATGTTTTGAGGAACAATTTATAATATCAATGAGAGAATCATTTCATATGACCATTGATCATGAGAGAAAGTAGAAAGGGATTTGCACTTATCTTTATGTTTGTGGAGTTTGTAAGATCTTCCACTTCTTAGGCGGCATTTGGATGCCTTGCACTTGATTTAGGAATTTCTCTATGTTGGAATAATTCACCACTTTGTTGTAAATTTTCCATTTGCTTTGATGAACATTTTGCCTTGCCCCCTCGCTTCTTTTTTGAGGAGTTCGCGCGTCCGGATGTTGGCAGGAACGATCATAAAGTGTGTCGGGCTCGAAGGTATGCGGCTAGAAATAGCATTAATGTGCCTGTGACATTTATCTCAACAAATTCTACGTTCTTTATGTTAGAACAGTTTGTTAGTAAATTATGGGTAACTCAAGTTTCAGCAACCATAGAGAAGTCATGTAGGAAGTGGCATTAATATGCTCATTTTGAATAATTTTATAATATGCTTTAGATATAGGGATGAGGTTTGGAGAGACGAAAAATGCCATGTTCATGCATCGCTTTGTCTAAATAAAATAGAAAAAGTAGGGATTTGATATTCTTATGTGTCACCACCTTGGATCTACCTCATTTCAAGTCACCACCATTCTTCGGCGTCCTCCCTTCTGGACTGCAGCACTTCATAGGCGGAAGCCTCTCAGGAGCCTTCAACGCGGGAACTTTTCAGGGCAGAAGTCTTTCTGCGTCTGAAGGCCAGTTCTGCGTCTAAAGGCCATTCCAGCTTCTGAAACTTCTTAAAACCAATTTCCAGCTTCTGAAGACACAAATAAACATCTGAGGACGCTTTGCTTGTACAATATGATTTTAGCAAACATTTAGCCAACCTTCAAATAACCAACAACATGAAAGAAGAGCCAAGAAAAGGAAGAAAAATCAATTTCTGAGGCATTTTCAAGTGCCTCATTTAAACTAGGTCGTGCTTCCCCATTGCCTGGGTCGTGCGCATGTTGGCAGAGATATCACGCACGACCGTGCGCCCCTTCAGAAGCCCAGTTTTGACGTTTTGAAAACTAGGCACGGTCGTGCGCCCCTTTGGCACGACTGTGCGCGTTATGCAGTTAGTTTTTAATGCTAAAAACTCTTGGAAACTGCCCATTATTGCCTTGTAATCTGAGTTCTATGCCTTGTCTAAGGTTCTAGGCTATAAATAGGGTCCTCTAACAGAGTTGTAATTGTCTTGGAATGCTTGTAAACTTACTATAGTGAAATATAAGTTCTACATTTTGTTCTAAGTTCTTTTGCTTTAGTTTTTCTGCATTTTTACATTCTTGCTATTTACTTTTCTGTTCTTTACAATTCCAGCAATTTATATTTAGTCATTTACAATTATGCAATTTACTTCTATGTCTTTTTATTTCAATCTTTTGTCTACTGTGATCATGAGTGAGTAGACCTTCTAGTCTTGGGATTGTTGGAATAGTTTAATGACTTAATCCTATTCAAACCAAGTCTAGATATCTATTTTGTTTAAGTTCTATTTTCTAATCTAATCTCATAGCTTTTAAACTCAGTAACAAGTATTAAACGAAGGACCGAAATGTGAAGTTTAATAGTTGTTATTTCATCATCTCAAATATCAAATGAAGGATCGAAAGATGAAGTTTGATATTGGAACAAATGAGATTAGCAAGACAACACAAAACTTGATAGGAACACCACAAATGAATAGTTTTGTGAAGTCTTGAGACAATAAGATTCTCAATTAAAGGGTCTCAATAACAATCAACAATGAGAATAGACTTGGTTGTTATTGAGATACATTCATGTATTCTGAAAGGAAACATGAAATACCTAAGAGAATCTTGTCTTTAGAAAATTTTTTAACTTAAAGATAGAAAAATAGATTTGAAATGTTTATGATTAAGCATTAAGATGAAACCAACGATCCCATCACGCCTTTTAATCTGAATTTTAACCAAGCAATTATAAAACCAACTAACTTATTGTTGTTTTTGGATTTCCAAACTGTTGTATTTGGATTTCCAAATTCTATTTTGAAATAGAATATCTACCGAAGTTGTTACTAGGTTGAGTCACGACCAGGTCGCTCTCTTTAAGACGTTTCGTAGCACTGCCCAAAATTGTGCAAGGCAGACTATCAACCACGCCGCCTCCAGGATAAAACAAGCCCAGCTACAACTGTGTGGTTAACTACTGCACTGTAGAAAACCGTTCGAGATTTACACCTCCAATATGGTACTAAGACCACTCTTTAATACTGAAACCACTTTCTAATATGGTAATGTGACCACTCTATTATGGTGATAAGACTACTCAAATATGGTGTTATCACCATTCTAACATTTGAGCTCTCCAAAATATCAATATGGTACTAAGACCACTAAAATATGGTGATACCACCATTCTGACTTTTTAACTTCTCCAAGTGTAGAAAAATATCGAAAGAATATTTATATACCGTTAAGATCATTCTTAATTCCGACGGGACATTATTATTTCAAAAGGGATTATGATCTTAAAAGTACTCTTTATTCCGAAGGGACTATGTTTTAAGACCTTTCTTAATTCTGAAGGGACATTATACCGAATAGGGACTAAGGTCTTAAGAACACTCTTAAATCCGAAGGGACAGAAAAATGAGATAAGGAGAAGAATAGCTCGTTAACACAAGCTGGAGGGAGAAGAGAGAAAGAGTTCTCGACAACTCAATAGAACTCTTTGATGTGTTTTTTGAACTGAGTGGAGTCCTCTCTTTATATAGAGATTTTGTAACTGTTTTAGCTAAAACTGCGGCAGCAGTTACTCTAATGGATAAGATCAAAAAGAAACTTAACCACTAATCAGTTCAACAATGCTTGTGGATAAGATCAAAAGGAAACAAATCCACAAAAGTGGAGGAAACAAAGTCATTGGATATGAATGAAGGAAAAATAGGAAGTTCAGTTGAATTCTCAAACCTTATCACAACCAACATAAACTAAAATTGTGGGAAGTGATATCTATGAATAAAAATAATAATTACTATTATTTTATCATTATCAAGTATTTAAAATTAAATACCACATTTTAAACACTACTAATGTGTGTGTTCTATTTTATGTGGGACCCCCACTCTCTATTTTTTCAATTCATATCACACTAGCTCAAAGTCTTATTACTTGGTGTTTAATCTTTCAATTTCCTTCCAACTTCACACCAATGTTCCAACAATCCCCCACTTGAATTTAAAAAATGGTTTCAATAATAACGTCAAAACGTTTCTATAAGGTTGCTAATAAACAAAGGTGTCGCCTACAACTTGAACCTTTGCATAGCGAATACTATTCTGATTCAACAAGAGTTGCTTACAGCATTGAACTCTATCTCAAACATAGAGTCCGCACACAAACCTTTTCCTAAGGTGTATCCTAAAAGCCCGTGCATTTATGGCCATGCACGTTTATCCCAGTTTTAACGAACGCTCTAGGTATTCTGCCTCAAAATCCCATAGGAACCGGCCTCAGTTCCACATTCGTATAGGTGAGTCTATCAAGAGTACTCCTGTAGCTATGTACTCCACTCAACATAGAGTATAGATCTCATTAAGAGTTTCTATTATCTCATCCTTCTGTCGCTGAAGGATTCATGCTTTCTTAATTTTCTCATAGCATGTTCTTTCACTCATGACTTGTTATTACCCATTGAACCTATTTCTTGGGATCTCCAGTCATTTAGGTCGGGATACCATCACTTGTGATCTTTAGGCATTAGTCCCATCTTATTGGATGTGTTTATGACTTTCTTTCTAGTAATTCCTTTCGTCAAAGGATTGACTAATTCTTTATCAGTACGTACATGATCTACTTTAACCGTTCCTTTTGAGAGTAGCTAGCTCTCTAATTTGTTATGTGTTCGTGCCTTAATTATCGTCTCTTACTATTGTAGTAACGATTCTCAATTTTGTAATAGCTGCAGTACTATCACAATGAATTAACACTCATGGCAACAGATTTATCCACTAGGGGATCTCAATTAGCAAGCATTTTCTCAACTTGCTTCTTCACTAGTTTTCTCTAGTGTTCTCATCTCAGATAATTCCATAGTGGATTGAGTCAAAATCATATGTTTCAACAAACAACTCCTCCAGTGATGTTCAATGTGCAGTCACTGGTCGCTTAAGACTCGTCTGAAGGATGTTCTATTTTGTATCTTGTACCATTCAAGTACAACAGGATACTCCTCATAATGTAATCTTAGAGTCATAGTCTTCTTAAGACACCTTATAACTCTTTTAATAACATGTCAATGTTTCTCACTTGGTCTACTAGTAAACTTGCACAAGAGTTCCACGACATAGGCAATGTCGGGTCTAATACATTCAGTGACATATCTAAGGACTACCAATGATGCTCGCATATTCTATTTGTCTAACACCACCTCAAGTGTTCTTGAAGAGTTTTACACTTGGATCATAAGGTGTGCTTGCAAGTTTATAGTCAAATAATTAAATTTCTTAAGATCTTGTGAGATTGATCAAAAAATTTCTTTTTTTTTTGATATAGTAATCTTGAAACCAAGAATTACTTCAACTTCGCCTAGGTCTTTCTTATCAATGTTGTTGATAAACAATGATTTCTCATAATTTATAGCATGAATCTTTGAACCAAATATGAGCATGTCGTCTACATAGAGACATATGATCGTGCAAATGTTATTTACATATTTGTAGTGAATACATTTGCCACTTTCATTCACTTTATACTCATTCGATATCTTTTGGTTGTCAAATTTTTCATGCCATTTCTTAGGAGTTTAATTTTAGACCATGCAAAGATTTTTCTAACTTAGTGACCCTGTTTTCTTGTCCATGAATCACAAAAACCTTCGGGTTGTTCTATATAAATTTCTTCTTCTAATTCACCATTTAAAGAGGCAGCTTTCACATTCATTTGGAGTACTATGAGTTATGTACATCGGCTAAAGGGACTAGTATCTCTCATGAATATGATTCAAGTGACTGGTGAATGAGTGTCGAAGAAATCTATATTTTTTTCTTTGCCTAAAACCTTTTTCTACAAGGTGAGCCTTGTATTTAGCAACCGAACCATCAGGTTTTAGTTTTCCATTTCCAAAATTCAAATACAACCAACTGGTTTGCAATTAGGAGGCAAGTTAACTAAGAGTCGTGTTTTGTTAGACTCTAGAGAATCCATTTCATCGTTTACTGCTTTTTTTCGTTTCAAAAGTTAGCATCCAATGAAGACAAAGCTTCTTGAAGGCCAGATGGATCCTCTTCCAATATATAAACCATATAATTATGTTTATACTCTTTAGCAATTATAGCTTTCTTACCTCTTCGAGGTTCTATAACATCTCATACGATGTTTTCATAACTGTTTATGATTACTGGAATGTGATCAGATGCAGTGCCCCCACTAGCTCTCAATTTAAAAGGGGAATTTACTTTGCCCCCACTAATGGCGTGCTTCCATTAGCGCCCCTACTAGTGCCTCCACTATTCTTTATTTAAAGGGGTATTTATTTATATAGAAATCAGTATCGTTTAATTCTATGCTCACTTTAGCATTTAGGTTTTAAAACTTACATGCTTCGTTATTTATAGCATACCTAATGAATACACATTCATAGGCTCTACTAGTGAGTTCAACTTTCTTGGGGTCCAGAATCCAAATATAATCTAGACAATCTCAAGTTCAAAAAATAAGACAAGTTGGGCTGTCTTTTCTTCAAAACATCTTAATTAGAAATTTTGTTCTTAGACTTGGGTACTCTATTCAACATAAATTTCAATTTTTGTTATAAAAATTGAACGTATCAAGCGTATCAATTTTATTTTTCAAAATTTACAGTCATATGATAAAATATATTTTTATCATTTCTAGTTTATGTGTCATCAAGTTCGCACATATCATAATTTATTAAGTTTAGAGGTTCAAATTCTCTAAACACTGATTTATATGAACTTTTGGTTCATTCATCTTGACTGCAAAAAATAAAATTTTCTAGTCATATAACTTTGGAATTAAGTCCAAGTTACTCTAGTTTAAAATTAAACGCTTGTTCATATGATAAATTTTGACATGTCAAATATTAAAATCACACAACTTATAAAATAGAGGGAGAATTTAATTTTGAGCATATCATCAAAGGTGCAGTCTTTCCCCAACAAGAATGCATGATGTACAAGTCTCTTTTTAAGTCCGAGTCAACTCAGTCTTATTCAATATAAATCTGAAATTCAGATTCTTTCTTATTTTGGAGCATGCATCACGTCCTAGAGAATAATTTTCTTTTCGGACGTGATTTGCAACTTCACATCTCCAATGCCAACGAATTTAATGTTGTTATAATATCCTAACAACACTTTGTTATTTACAACAGTAGCATATGTTTTTGAACATAGCATAACCATAGCAAACATGGCGCGAGGCGCTAATGTTTATCCACCATTCACTTAATTCACCAACTAGATTGATTTAACTAGTCATATCAATGAATTTCCCTTTTTTTTTAGTTAGGTTAGGCAGCGGAGCAACAGTTTACTTGTTAATATACTTGCGGGACATATGACCTGGTTTCTCACAATTATATTAAAAATAAATTGTGAACCAGTGTCATTTCTTGATGGTGGCCGCTGATTTTCGTTTAGGACCATTTTGAGGTTCCTATTCTGTTGGCAGTTAGAGTTACTTATTCACAGTGCGGTTCTGATTTTTGAAAATAGTTTTTAAACAAAAAAAATTCAAAATCGCATATGTGAATTTCTGAGTGTTGTTGTTATAACAACAAGCACTTCATTGTGTTCAGTATATAGATGCATTTCTATAGCCTCTTTATCCTTCTTGTATTTAGGGAAAATAAAACTCGAGTTAGTAATTTCTTCGGTAGACATGGCTGAAGGAAACGTCTTAAAATTGTTGTTTTTGGATTTACAAACTGTTGTATTTGGATTTTCAAATTCTATTTTGAAATAGAATATCTACCGAAGTTGTTACTAGGTTGAGTCACGACCAGGTCACTCTCTTTAAGACGTTTCGTGGCACTGCCCAAAATTGTGCAAGGCAGACTATCAACCACGCCGCCTTCAGGATAAAACAAGCTCAGCTACAACTGTGCGGTTAACTACTGCACTGTAGAAAACCGTTCGAGATTTACACCTCCAATATGGTGCTAAGACCACTCAAATATGGTGTTATCACCATTCTAACATTTGAGCTCTCCAAAATATCAATATGGTACTAAGACCAGTCAAATATGGTGATACCACCATTCTGACTTTTTAACTTCTCAAAGAGTAGAAAAATATCGAAAGAATATTTTTATACCGTTAAGATCATTCTTAATTCCGACGGGACATTATTATTTCCAAAAGGGACTATGATCTTAAAAGTACTCTTTATTCCGAAGGGACATATATTATCGAAGGGACTATGTTTTAAGACCTTTCTTAATTCTGAAGGGACATTATACCGAATAGGGACTAAGGTCTTAAGAACACTCTTAAATCCGAAGGGACAGAAAAATGAGATAAGGAGAAGGAGAAGAATAGGTCGTTAACACAAGCTGGAGGGAGAAGAGAGAAAGAGTTCTCGACAACTCAATAGAAACTCTTTAATGTGTTTTTTGAACTGAGTGAAGTCCTCTATTTATATAGAGATTTTGTAACTGTTTTAGCTAAAATTGCGGCAGTAGTTACTCTAATGGATAAGATCAAAAAGAAACTTAACCACTAATCAGTTCAACAATGCTTATGGATAAGATCAAAAGGAAACAAATCCACAAAAGTGGAGGAAACAAACTCATAGGATATGAATGAAGGAAAAATAGGAAGTTCAGTTGAATTCTCAAACCTTATCACAACCAACATAAACTAAAATTGTGGGAAGTGATATCTATGAATAAAATAATAATTACTATTATTTTTATCATTATCAAGTATTTAAAATTAAATACCACAATTTAAACACTACTAATGTTTGTGTTCTATTTTATGTGGGACCCCACTCTCTATTTTTTCAATTCACATCACACTAACTCAAAATCTTATTACTTGGTGTTTAATCTTTCAATTTTCTTCCAACTTCACACCAATGTTCCAACACTTAATCTTTTCAGCTAATCAAAACTAAAAACTAGATTGGTACTCATATAAACTCCCTGTGGATTGATAATCTTTTTACTACTCGATAAAACCGTATACTTACAAATTCGTATCATGAACAAATCATGAATAAGAAAAAAAATTAAAAAATTAAATCGTCACTTAAAATTAAAAAACCCATATGAGTAACTTTGTCTTTTTTTTTCTCTGTCAAACAACCACCACATTTTTTACCTGTGTGATTCATGTTATAGTTCTAGTTCTAATTTTTTCTTTCTTTTCAAATCAACCATACATAATTATAATCTTTAATCCATAGTAGATATTCCGAGATATATCCATGAGTAATTTCTTTAAATGTATTATAAAATTAATTTTTGAGTCGATCCATTTTTTTTAAAACAGAGATGGACAACCTTTCAAATAAACGACAACAAAAGATAAACTAAATATTTTTTCTTAGATAAGGCCCATATTACCAACTGTATTAATTGAACTCAATTTTTTTTTTGTTTGATTAGACTCATATACTACCAATTTTGTATTTCTCTAGTTATAGTTAAATTGGGCTAAGCATTATAATGTCCAACTACTTATTATCTGAAGTAGCATGCTCATAAAAAAAAATAAAAAATTCTAATTTAATCATCAATAAAAGGTGGGTAATACTATACATGTTAAATTGGCCCAATCAAAACAATGTATTTATATAACATTAAAAATAATTGAAAACAAACAAATAACTTTATTGGTGTCAACTCAGCATGGATTATGTTACCCACCTTTTATTGATGGGTATCCAAATTGTCATCTAAAAAAAATTGGTTAAAATGATGATTTAATAGTGGAAAAGAAGAGAAGATGAGAATGTGAGAAAAAGCAAGTAGAAAGTAGTCTTTATCTTTTTTGTACTATAAAACTTTTCTTGGACTAAGCTGCTAAGTTATCACCCTCACCCACCCCACCCCAACTCACCCCACCTCACTCCTCTTTCATTTGCTAACAAAACCTCCTCTTGTGTATTGCATTGCATCACCATTCACCATACCAGTTAGTACAACTGTCAAGTAGAACAACCTCAACCTCTTGTTGTACTGTTCTGTATGCAACTGAGAAGTTGAGAACCACGCACGCACGCACGCACGCGCTCCTGTACTCTACTGAACTGCATGCTCTCTGTAAATATTTTTCTCTCTCATGTCATCTTCTTGGGTTTTGTGCCTGTTTACTTCCTCTTTGTTTTGTGAGGCATGCATGAGGAGGGAACATCTTAGGATTCGCTTTTGTTTCTGTGTTTTACAAATGTCTTTGGAGTACCACAATTTAACATTTATGTTTTTCTACTCATCTGCTTCACACACCTTATGTTCTATGCCTCTCTCTCTCTCTCTCTCATTATTTTTCTAATTTCAACTTCTCTTGGATTGGAATCTATACATTTTTATTTTCACTTTTTTCCCTTTTATGTTTTTTTTTTCGGTTGTTTTCACTTGGTATACCTTTAGACTTTGTTTGCCAGGACTTCACAAAATAAAAGAAGCTAGTAGAAATATAAGACATTAAAAAGGGAGGAATTTAGGGGTTTATTTTTCTTTGTAATAAAAAATCTTCCTAATTCGGTTAACTCAAAAATTGTGTTAGAGAAGAATTTTGGTTGGTTTATATGAATTATTCAAATTTAATTTATGTTTTAATATTTTTAATATTAAAATATATTAATCGTAAGCTGCCCTAGAGCACCATAAATCTGGCTCTATCTATGACTTGTTATCTATATGTTTATTTTGTTCTTTTGTAGGTGATAATAATTAATTTTTGAATCAACATAATCTATTGATCAAGCAAACCAACTCAAAATCTGTGCAACACACACATGACTACAACCATTAACAAGGTTTTTGGATATCTTTGTGACTTGTCAGCTTCTTTTTCAGTTATGTTTGTAGGAATGCAGTTAGTGAGTATCAATGGTGAAACTTGATGCTCCATAAATTTCTGAGGCTGTCATTTCTCTAGGTGACTACTTCTCAACTTTTTGGAAAATTAGTGTAACAACTTGTTACCAACAATAGGTTTATTTGGGTTATCTTTGAGTGTGGATAGTGTAATTAGCTCATCTTCAAAATGGGCTGTGTGTTATCAAGTATTGATGAGAATGGAAGGGTTGGCATATGCAAGGAAAGGAAGAAGGTAATCAAACAGTTAGTTTGTAATAGAGAGGAGTTTTCTGATGCCTTATTAGCTTATTTGAAAGCATTGAGGAACACCGGTGCCACACTTAGGCAGTTCACCGAGTCCGATACATTAGAATTGGACTTTGCCTCTACTGGCCTGCCTGAAGCCCCGCCTTCCCCGCCGTCTGATTTGCTACCTCCACCGCTGCCTCCTTTTCTTGCTGGAAAGAGTTCTGTGCACGTTGGCGAAGATGAAATACTAGAGAATGATGGCACTGACAACGTTGTTCATATGCTGCAAATTGGCCAGAGTTTGAGCTCGTCGTTGCTATTTCAACCTGTGGATAAAGTAGAAGTTGTAGAGTCGTTTGAGGAGGAGAATTGGGAAGAAACCAAAACTGAATTTGAGGATGAAGTCCAAGATTCAGAAGCTGATGTAAGTGTGGGAAAATCACGTAGCGCGAAGCAACCGGTCAAAGAACCAGTTGATGATAGTTCCTCTGCTATTACTTTGTTTAGAAAAGAAACTCATGTTACTAAAGCTATGCCCGTGGTGATTGGTAGAAGCGGGAGATCATTGGAGGGTATAGTTAAAGAGTTAGATGATCATTTCCTGAAAGCATCAGCGTGTATAAAGGAAATCGCTGTTTTTATTGATATCAGCAGTGGAGATACTCTTCTGCGGCAGAATTCTGGTCGTCACCCAAGTAAGACTTCGTATCGTGTCCTTTATGATTATTGAAGTTCCTTTATGATAGATTAGGTTTTGTCATTGGCTAGCCCTGACCTTTTGCTTCCTGTCTTTTCTGTTTTGGAAATTAATTAATATATAGTTTCATTTGATATTCACAATGCATCTTTTGATACTCTTTAGTTATTTCTTTTTTGAAATGTTTGAATGTATGGTTTATCCATAGAAACTTGTATAGCTTATGCTGAGAGTGAGCTTTGGCATAACAGTAAGGTTGATGCCTTGTGACATGGAGGTCACAAGTTTAAATATTGGAAACAGACTCTCTGTTTGCAAGAGCAAGGCAACATATACTTCCCCTCCCCAGGGTCTTGCTAATCAGTGCAGCATTTCAATTTCAATACATTATGAATTTTAAAAGCTACACTTTCCAATACGATGTTTCTAATTTGAATCTTTACCCTAAGGATAGTGGTTAACACTTGGCTTCGTAAAATCCACTGAATACCATTGCGAGTAGTAGTAGATGGATTTCATCCACAGTAATAGTTATATGAATTATGAAAAGTATAGTGTGTATTACTTGCTTGGAAATGTTATCTTTGCCTGTTTCAATAACTTTTTTCCAGAAAAGTTGCATGATTTTTATCATGTAAATGAATTAAGAGTAAACAATGATGTCACCATTCTCTCACATTTCAGACTACAATATGCTGGATAGTAATTAGGAAGCTCATATACTACCAGAGCTATGAATAAGGGATTCATATAATATAAAAAATGCTATCATATTGACTTACCTATCAAACTTATTGTACATATTAATTCCCTATATGCTTCATGTCTTATGACAGACTTGTAGTTGATGTTGTCATAATTGTAGAGATAATTTATTTTCTGTGTATGGATGATGACATTTTTTTTCTACTCTGGCATCTTCTTTGTAGGCAAGAGAACCAATTCTGCAAGGGTATTTAGCGTACTATCATGGAGTAGGCATACTAAGTCACCCACGTTCACCAAAGATGACGCTGAGTTTTCTAGTCCTAGTGAACCATGCAGGCCGGGAGCTCATTGTGCCACACTTAAAAAATTATATGCGGCAGAGAAGAAACTTTACAAGGCAGTAAAGGTAAGCCAATAATAAAACCAATAAACAGTCTATGATGCTGATTTTCTATCTGTTTTAGTGCAAATCTGAAGCAAAAAGTCATATATTTAATTAACCTGCATCATATTAGAAAACTGCAAACATGGTGTGCCCCAAATATTTTTGGGCTGCACGAGGGACTATCATTTAATGCAAAAGATATTTAGGGAAAAATAAATCAGGAACAAAATTTCAAGGCATATTGCTCCAAGACTGTCTGTCTCTGTTTTGAAAACAGAGTGTGTCAAAATTGAGAGTAAAATAAGCGATATGTCATGAATAATTAATATTACTGACCATTGCTAAAAAAAATAAATAACAACTAATGTTTTTCATTAGAAAACATTAATAGTAATAATTCACAAGATTGGAAGTAAATATGGTCAGAAGTGCCGAAAGTGCGATGGTGGCAGCCGCATTTGAGAGGAAGCTACCTGTGCAGTCTGTGCTACATTGGTTGTCCAAGGAGGGTGACCATGGATATCAAAACACCTATCGATAGTGTGGTCGATCATGTGACAATGGTCACACTTAGGACGACATTTACCATGTTTACGGGATCAACCATATTCACCACTTTGAAGAGCCGAGGCGGAGGAGTCAACAGGTTCATTAATAACATCCACATTCAAAGATAATTCTTCCGGTATACCCAACAAGGTAGACATTGCAGAGTTGAAAGTAGGTCCAACGGGAGAATGTAGAATTTGATCCCGAACCAATGAATACTCCATAGGTAATCCACACAACGCCAACATCATAAAAAAGGTTTCTCGCTGTTCACATTCCTTTGGTAGGTGCGCCAGCCGGAGGCATGATTTCATTGAAATCATGTAAGAGACCTTGAATCTTATCCAAATAGTCAGCCATGGAACCATCAAGTCGTCTAGGGCCAACAACCCTCATGAGATTTTGGCAAACCTACTATAACCTTCTAGTATCACCGATGTCAAAAATCTTAGCCTTCTTCCAAACAGTCTCACAAGTGACAAGAGTTGTGAAGAAATTCTTCACGGAGTCATGGATGGTTGATTTGATGACGATACATAGTTGAGCATCGATCATTTTCCAGAGTGAACGGTCTGATTCGGGCACAGAATAGATGTTCTTGGTGAGATGGTCTTCATAATCTTGAACCCTAAGCCATTGCTTGATGTTTGATGACCATGAGTGATAGCTGGTGGCTTCCAACTTCTCAGTTAAGAGTGGAACAGTGACGTAGTTGGTAAAAACCAGACGGTGTGGAGGATCTGAGTCAGCCATTAGTTAGGGAAGAGAAGAGAGAGATGTCTGGTTTTTGACTGATAACTCGCTGAGAAAAACTAGGGTTTATGAATAGCACGTTGAGTGAACAAAAAATACAAGGGTTACAATTTTCCTAATTTTTTTAATGTAATAAAAATAGTAAAAATTTTACTTAATACCAAAAATATTTTAATTAATCTTGGAATGACATTAATACCCTTTTCACTACTTTTCTCTGGAAATTCGTTAGTCTAAAACTAACAAACAGACCTACGTAGAAAGAGACTCATGTCTACTTGCTTGGAAACTATCATCCTGTTTCCTTCTCTTTTCCTTTTCATTTGCCTATGTTTCACTATCTTCCTCCTTGTCTTTGAAGTCATTTATTTATCTGGTTTTTGGATCAAATTACCTTTGCTTTTATTCTTTCTTAGGCTTACTTAAATTCAAAAGGTTATAGTCTTGTATATTATGGCTCAATTTATGGTAGTTACTTGTATTTTTCGGTAAAATGACTAGTTAGCTTCTGTCTATCCCTAGTTAGGGTGGCAACTGTCTTGATCATTATATTTGTTTCTTTTGATCAAAGGAAAATATTTATTTATTTACGTACTTTACATTTGGCATGAATGTCCTTTTCTCATTGTTCAAATGTCATATAATGTAGGAGGAGGGAATTACCAAATTGGAGTTTGAGAGGAAGTCATTGTCATTGAAAAAACAAGAGGATGAGAACCTTGATTTGGTTAAAATTGACAAAATTCGATCAAATGTTGAGAAGTTGGAGTCTGATTTGATAAGCCTGCGGCAGTGCATCAGTGAAACAACTTCATCCATTTTGGAACTTATAGATGAAGAGCTTTTACCCCAGTTGGTTGCATTAACTGCCGGGTATATTTCTCAGATTTGGATTCATTACACTTTAAATTAATGATGTGTTCATACACCTACATTGTTTTATCCTCTTATAGATATGCAAAGAAACGTATCATGGAATTTGCTAGCAAATTTCATGATACATTTATAGATTTGTTTTATGCTCTTATAGATATGTGAGCAATTATGGAATGTATGGAAGCTTTCTAATTTCATTCAGTTTCATTCACACTGATGCCATTTTGTGATGGAGTCTGCTTTGATTAGCATAAAGAAAAATATTTTGAAAAAGAAACTTTATCATTTAATAATCAACAAATGGAATGATAATGATATTGATTGAAAGTAGGTTTTGAAGAATTGCTTATGTTATCAATCTTGATTTGTTGGGAAGAGGCTGCTGCACTTGAAACCTGAAATGATTAATGGTTATGCACGAAAACTCAAAGCGTATGGGGTTGCCACACTAACCTTTAGGTTCGATTCGCCCCCACCAATAACTTTATATTGGATGCAATAGGAATGTCCAGCGAATCCCCTTCAGGATACTATGAGTTCCTTGATGTGTATTGCACAATCACACCAAGCGTATCTCCTAACAATATTTGACAGAAATATGTTTCCAACAATTCACTCATGCATTAGAGAATTGATGGATGATTTAGAGTATGAGAATGAGGGAGAATTTGACTGTAATTGATGTCAAAAACGTGCTCCTTCTGATACACAAATGCCATGCATTTATAGTGCATCATATGCCCCTTCATATGAGAGAATGTAACTTTTAATCAAAAGTTACAACCATATACATTCAACTTTTGGCTTGAATCAATGCAATGATTCATGATTTATCAGTAAATGATAACTTCCCAATGTATACAAGTCATTCCCATGAAGAGTTACAACTTTTGGAACCCAAAACTATGAGAAAAAGTGCAGAAAAACACATCCAGTCCCGTGGTAATCGATTACCATATGCAGGTAATCGATTACCCAAAGTCTCTGTTTACCGTTTGCAAATTTTGCTTGATGTAATCGATTACATCGATATGGTAATCGATTACCATGTGTAATTTTCTGTTTTTCAGTTTTTCTCACCTATTTTGGAAATCTCCAACAATCCCCCACCATTTTCAAAATACTAAATCCCATAAAACTGGAAATTCCATGGTTTCAGATAATGGTATCTCACGATTTGAACCATTACTTAGTAAATTAAGTTTTCGCTCATTCCCAAATAGTATGGTAGGCAAGCTTTGAACCAACTATTCATTAGAACAAGTGTACATAATTTACACATAGAATCTCAATATCATTAATAAAGAGAACTGTAAGATGACACATTAATAGGGCCTTGTGTCATATATCCCTTTTCATGAAAACTTAAGAGTCAAGCCCTTGAACTCCGTGAAGCGGCCAAACTTCATTCTCACATAGGTAGACTATATCGGAAATGCCCCATAAGTATGCATTTCAGCAAATGTATGCTATATGTCCATTAAGAGAAAAATCTCAACCTACCATTTTTTAATCTTATGGTCCAAGTACTTTTAACCTTGGGATGTATCTATTAACAAGTACTTCAATTACTCTAATAATGTACTTTCACCATTGAACCCAAGACTTGATGTTACTCAAGTGTGGGTTGAGTTTCCATTATTGGTAATCAATTAGATATGGGCTTGAGTCCCATCTCCAATGATGTCTTCAACACCATGTCTCTTGTCAAACCTTTCGTCAAAGGATCTGCAAGATTCTTTTCTGTTCTTACGAACATGATGGATATTACTCCATTAGAAATCAAGTCTCTTACATAGCTATGTCTTAAACCAATATGCCTTGATTTCCCATTGTATACTTGACTATAGGCCTTTGATAGTGTGGATTGACTATCACAATGTATGGATACTGGTGCCATTGGCTTTTGCCAGACTGGTATCTCATACAACAAATTCCTTAGCCATTCTGCCTCTTTACTTCCTGCAGCCAATGCAATAAATTCTGCAGCCATGGTGGAGTCGGCAATGCATGTCTGTTTCTTTGAACCCCAAGAAACTGCACCTCCACCAAGGTTGAAGATCCATCCACTTGTGGAAGCATGATCCTCAACATAAGTTACCCAACTAGCATCTGTGTATCCTTCCAAAACTGAAGGGTCTCCACTATACGTTAAACAATAATTCATTGTTCCTTTCAAGTATTTTAATACTCGTTTCACAGCATGCCAATGTTCTTTACTTGGATTGCTAGTATACCGACTTAACCTTCCAACAGCATATGCTATATCAGGTCTTGTACAGGTCATGGCATACATCAAGCATCCGATTACTTTTGCATATTCAAGTTGTGCCACCGGACAACCTTTGTTTGGTTGCAAACTAACAGTTTGGTCAAATGGGGTAGAGACCGGATTACAATCTAAATGATTGAATTTCTGAAGCACCTTTTCTATATAATGAGATTGGGATAAACCAATGTGGTTACCATCTCTTATGATTTTAATTCCTAAAATCACATCTGCTTCGCCTAAATCTTTCATATCAAAATTTTTGGATAAGAAAGCTTTAGTCTTTTCTACCTCATCTAAACTTGTGCCAAAAATTAACATATCATCTACATATAAACAAATCATGACACCTTTTCCATTGTGGAATTTACTGTAAATACACTTGTCAGATTCATTTATAATGTATCCATTGGCTAACACAACTTGATCAAATTTTTGGTGCCATTGTTTAGGTGCTTGTTTCAACTCATATAAAGACTTAGTTAATTTACACACTTTATCTTCTTGACCTTTGATCACAAACCCTTCTGGTTGTTTCATATATACCTCTTCATCCAACTCTCCATTTAGGAAAACAGTTTTAACATCCATTTGATGGACAACAAACTTATGGATGGATGCTAGTGCAATTAGCACTCTAATTGATGCAATTCTTGCAACAGGTGCATATGTATCAAAATAATCAATTCCTTCTTTTTGTGTAAACCCTTTGGCAACTAGTCTAGCCTTGAATTTATCAATGGTACCATCAACTTTCATTTTCCTTTTAAAGATCCATTTACAACCTATTGGTTTGGATCCGGGTGGGAGATCTACTACTTTCCAAGTTTTATTACCCATAATTGAATCCATTTCTTCCTGGATAGCTTCTTTCCAAAAGGCTGAATCTTGAGACTTTATAGCCTCTTCATATGTCACTGGATCACTCTCAAGGTTAAAGCAAATTGGTCCATAACTATTTATGGATGTACCAGTTCCTTCTATAAGAAACATGAAGAAGTCAGGTCCAAAATCTTTTTCTTTTCGGATCCTCTTACTCCTTCTAAGTTCTGAACCATCCAATGTATCTACATTTGATTCATTGTTTTCTAAATTTGGTACATTAGAATGAACAATGTCCTTGGGATAAGAGAATGATTTAAATCTATCTTCTTGAAAAATTGCATCTCTTGACTCAATTACTGTATTGACAGAATATGAGTCATTCGATTCAATAACCAAGAATCTGTATGCTTTGCTATTTTCTGCATAGCCTAAGAATACACATTCAATTCCTCTTTCACCCAACTTCTTTCTTTTTGGTTCAGGCACTTTCACAATTGCTCTACAACCCCAAACTTTTAAATAATTAAGATTTGGCTTCCTTTGTTTCCAAAGTTCATATGGGGTTATTTTGTTCCTTTTGTTTGGAACCCTATTGAGGATATAACATGCTGTAAGCATTGCTTCACCCCAATATCCTTTAGATAATCCAGAATAGGACAACATGGCATTAACCATTTCTACCAAAGTCCTATTCTTCCTTTCTGCTATTCCATTTTGTTGTGGGGTGTATGGTGCAGTAACTTGATGCACAATACCGGTGGATTCAAAATAACTCGGATGATAGAATTCTCCTCCCCTATCGCTTCTAAAGCATTTAATGAAAGTTTCATGTTGAAGTTCTACTTGTGCTTTAAACATTTTGAATTTATCTAAGACTTCATCTTTTGAATGCATTAAATAAACATAACAAAATCGAGTGCAATCATCAATGAAAGTAACAAAGTACTTTTTACCACCAATGGTGGGCCAACCATGTAAATCACATACATCTGAATGAATTAAATCTAGCACCCTAGAACTTCTTTTAACACTTTTAAAAGGTTGTCTTGTAATTTTAGTCAACATGCAAGTAGTACATGAATCAAAGTTTTTATCAAGATTAGGAATTAGATTTGATTTCATCATATCCTCCAATTTTCTAAAATTAACATGTCCCAATCGCATATGCCATAAATCACAAGACTCAACAATATAAGCAGAAATCATATCATTATTATTAATATTTGCAATATTACATTTGAACATATTCTCACACAAATATCCCTTTCCTACAAACATACCCCCTTTTGAGAGGATAAATTTATCTCCCTCAAATACAGATTTGAACCCATTTTTATTAAGTAATGGTACAGAAATCAAGTTCTTCCTAACTTCAGGAACATAAAATACATCTTTAAGAGTAAGTGTCTTTCCAGAAGTGAATTCAATCTCTATGGTCCCTTTTCCTTGGACTTGCACAGTTGAAGCATTTCCCATGTACAAAACACTCCCATCTTCATTGATGGTCTTAAACAATTCCTTGTTTTTGCACACATGACGAGTAGCACCAGAGTCTATCCACCAAGAATCAACATCTTCAATCATGTTGATTTCAGAAATGACCGCAACAAGATCATCATTTGTTGCACTTGAATTCTTTTCTTTGTTCTTCTTTTTCAAGAACCTGCACTCATTCTTAAAGTGTCCTTCTTTCCCACAAAAATAACATTTACCTTTCTTTTTCTTTTTAATGTTATTACCATTGTGGTTTTGAGACTCATCATTTTCATGATTTCTCTTTTTGGAAGTCTTACTTGATTTTCCCTCTTCCACAACATGCACCTTCTCTTGAGTAATTTGATTTTTAATACCTTCTTGTTTTCGGTATTCTTCTTCTAAACGAAGGTGATTTCCAAATTGCTCAAGAGAGATATCTTCCTTCTTATGTTTCATGGATCGTTTAAAATCTTTCCATGAAGGAGGGAGTTTGTCAATTATGGATGACACAATGATAGTTTCATCCATATGCATGTTATGTTGTTTGTAGTTGTTAAGAATACGTTCAATATCATATAATTGTTCCATAACAGGCTTACCATCTACCATTTTGTAATTATTAAATTGTGAGACAAGGAATTTCTTACTTGTAGCGTCTTCACGCATGTATCTGGTTTCCAATTTGTCCCACAAATCCTTTGCCGATGGGCTGCTCTGGTAGATATCGAACAGAGAATCAGACATGCCATTCAAGATATGTCCCAAGCAGATGTAGTCATCGTTGTCCCACTTCTGTCTCTCTCTGGTCTCAGCAATGGTTTCATCATCTTTCTCCACGGGCCTTGCCATGTTCAGAACGTAAGCCACCTTCAATGTTGTGAGAAGAAACTTCATTTTCTTCTGCCAACGGATGAAGTTTCCTCCATCAAACTTTTCCAACTTAACAAAGTCAGAGGTCATTTCTTTCAATGAAGCAGCCATAAAATCGAACCTAAAGATTGTTATCAATCTTGATTTGTTGGGAAGAGGCTGCTGCACTTGAAACCTGAAATGATTAATGGTTATGCACGAAAACTCAAAGTGTATGGGGTTGCCACACTAACCTTTAGGTTCGATTCGCCCCCACCAATAACTTTATATTGGATGCAATAAGAATGTCCAGCGAATCCCCTTCAGGATACTATGAGTTCCTTGATGTGTATTGCACAATCACACCAAGCGTATCTCCTAACAATATTTGACAGAAATATGTTTCCAACAATTCACTCATGCATTAGAGAATTGATGGATGATTTAGAGTATGAGAATGAGGGAGAATTTGACTGTAATTGATGTCAAAAACGTGCTCCTTCTGATACACAAATGCCATGCATTTATAGTGCATCATATGCCCCTTCATATGAGAGAATGCAACTTTTAATCAAAAGTTACAACCATATACATTCAACTTTTGGCTTGAATCAATGCAATGATTCATGATTTATCAGTAAATGATAACTTCCCAATGTATACAAGTCATTCCCATGAAGAGTTACAACTTTTGGAACCCAAAACTATGAGAAAAAGTGCAGAAAAACACATCCAGTCCCGTGGTAATCGATTACCCAAAGTCTCTGTTTACCGTTTGCAAATTTTGCTTGATGTAATCGATTACATCGATATGGTAATCGATTACCATGTGTAATTTTCTGTTTTTCAGTTTTTCTCACCTATTTTGGAAATCTCCAACAGCTTATTGGATATGCTTCATAGATAACTAAACTATGTAACACCGTTGAAGGTGTGTGGTTGCATTCAATTATTTCATTTTCTCAAATTATTGCCAGTGTTGATGTATCAGTGTGTGTGTGTGTGTGTGTGTGTGTGTGTGTTGTAACCAGTGTCAGTGTCCTCTTCATATCTACAACGACATTTTTTCTATCTAAATGGAGAAGAACTTCTAATTCTAAATACATCGCAGTCATTTAGGTGGCATCTGATGAAACACAGAACAGTGTGTTAACTATATCTGAATCATATCCTAGGTTTTGCTTTAAACTGTTGTTTGTTTTGTAGGTTGTCACAAATGTGGAGGATAATGCATGGATGCCATCAGTCACAGGCACTGATCTCCCAGCAGCTGAGTAACCTCAGTGATAACCATAATCCAATTCTAAATTCTGAATATCATCATCAGGCTACAATTCAGTTTGAGAGTGAGGCTTCTTATTGGTATAACAGCTTCTGTAAACTTGTAAAATCGCAACAAGAGTATGTAAGGACCCTCAGTAAATGGATTCAGCTTACCAACTGCCTAAGGGATGGTCATGAAAGCGGCAATCACTCTTCTATTTGCACCATTTGTGAACAGTGGGAGCTTGGGCTTGATGGATTACCTGATAAGGTACTTCTTACCCTCACAACGTGCCATGTTTTGTTTTTCGAATGGAAAAATGTAAATTCTTTTAGCAAAACTCTTTTGATATTCTATTCTGTGTCTTTTATTTTAACACCTACAAATCTCATACTGTTATGTATGGGCGTAATGTGTTTATTTGCACAAAACATTTCTTATTGCTCAAAGACACTTCTATCTTTTTTCTATATTGTGTATATTTTATGAGTGGAATGATAATAATTTTTCTGGCACTTTGATGCGCTTACAGGAGGTGGCTGATGCAATAAAAAACCTTTTGTTATCCATACGTTCCATAATTGCTCAACAGGCCGAGGAAGATAACATTCTGAAAAAGTTGGAAAAACTTGAAAGAAAGTTGCAGAGGTGCTCGACGTCCCTGGCCGAGATGCAGAGAAAAATTGAATGTAACTTTGAAGATGATGGCGATGCAGCTAATATAAGCCCCAGGCATCCACTATTTCATAAAAAAGCCGAAACAGAAGCCTTAAAGAAGCAAGTGGAAATTGTGAAAGCAGATTATTTGGATTCTGTTGAGTATAGTAGAACCATGACCCTTGATAACCTCAGAACTAGACTTCCTAATCTCTTCCTGTCACTAATGGAATTTTCAAGTGCTTCCTCTCAAGCAATTGAGGCTATTCATTCTCAGTCAAGCCAATAGAATTCAATTTGTGGTGCTTTGGATGGTAGTTAGTCTGGCTTGTGCTTCATGCTGATATGAGCACAAAATACATATGGTGTAAATTGTGTTTATGAATGTTTGTATACTGAAACAAAATTGTGTCTAGCCATTCTTTTGGCATAGAAATATTCCTATTTTAAAATATCACTTTAAAATATCTGAAAGTATCGTTTTATTTTTTAATAATAGTTGTAAAAAAAACATTGTTTTATCTTAAAACGAGTATAATGAATGTTTTCTCAAAAGAAGTGATCTTCAATAAGGGGAGAGGCATGTCCTAGAATTGGATTGCACTTGTGTGACATAATGTCACGTAACATTGACCAATTCGATTGTGACACGTGGCAATACAATTTTTTTAAACATAAAAAGATGAGAGAGAATAGTTGAATTGGATTATGTGTCACAATTGGATTGACCAATATCACAATGTCACGTGACATCATGTCACACAAGTGGTGTCCGATCCTCCTAGAATTTCTTTTAAACGCAATTGTAATGTGCAAGATATGAATAGTTGTATTTTTGTCTTTTATGCAAATAATGCGACATGTTAATCAAAAGTGTCATAAATATGTCTTCTAGTGCATATTATATGAATATAATAAAGATGGTGAGCAAGGAAGGAAACCACATAATCATGGAAATACCAGAACCACAAAATCAACCTTTTATTCTCTTTCACCTCTTCATTGTCTCTTCCCAGATCATGTAAAAAGACTGATTCCAACAAAACAGAAAACCTTGTCGAGTATTCTTATGTTCTAGATGACGTTCAAATTGCTGAAACCATAACTCTCCTTCTAAGCCCTTACAATATATTCAAAAGACAAAAATCAATACCCGATCTATCAGAAACTTAATTCAACAAATCACCCTCATATGAAAGAATATGTTCAGGCATCTCGACTTGATCAATGTAGCCTTATAGCAAAAAACCAAGAACAATATGTAGGTTTAGAGATTCATCAGTCTTATAAATCATGAAATCTAAAGGATACACAACTTTACATTTAGGAGCTGTTAGGCTAATTCTTTCTCTTCATGGAAGGAAAAACCAGCCTATCTTTTGCATGATAGCTCTTCTAGATTCAAGATATCTTCATTATGAAAATGCTCTAATTGGGACTGTTCTAATTTCACTCCATGCTGGAAGAGTTGTGCTCACTATTTTCCCAAATTATAATGTAAGTCTTAATGACAACACTTTATCTACAAGATTTAAAGTTCAAGTTCAACTCAATGGATCTGACCAAGTCCCAGAAGTCTTGTCTGCTACTCTTCATCACCAAATAATATATCGCCTTCAAAATCACTCGATATATTTGCCACTCTAGGGATGTTCTTCTGATTCACTATTGGTTGTTACTAACAGAGAAGAAGATATACCCTCTGTTGTTTTCGAGTTTAGAAAAAATACCTTTTTAAAATTCAGAATTCACCACCGAAGATATTACCGGTTGAGTCACGACCAGGTCGCTCTCTTTAAGACGTTTCGCGGCACTACCCGAGTTTGTGCAAGGTAGACTAACAACCGCGCCGCCTCCAGGATAAAACAGCCCAGTTCACCAGTTGGATTACGTACAGCACCGTAAGTAATCATTCGAGAATTTACACCCTCAACGTGGTATTAAACCACTCTGTATGGTACGAAGATCACTCGAAACCGAAGGGACAGAAAGGAGTAGAAAAAGAAGAAGGACTCGTCAACACAAGTCGAAGGAGGGAGAAGAGAAGAAAAGCACAAAGCATCAACTGAATTTCGGGGTAAGGAATAAGTGAGGCCGAGCTCTCCTTTTTTTGGGAGAGTTCGTAACAAATCCGACGTCATTTTTGGGATTAAGTTAAGCGGAGTAGAAAAAGAAGAAGGACTCTCGTCAACACAAGTCGAAGGAGGGAGAAGAGAAGAAAAGCACAGGAAGCATCAACTGTGAATTTTGGGGTGAGGAATAAGTGAGGCCGAGTTCTCCTTTTATAGGGAGAGTTCGTAACAAATCCGACATGATTTTTGGGATTAAGTTAAGCGGATTAACTTAATCTTTAAGCAGACGCGGATTAGATCAACGAGTGGATATATCTGGAAAGACTTCCGGATATTCTGTTGGATCAGATCGGAACGGAATGGAGCTTATCCTTATCCGTTAGAGCGCTTTCAGATAATTATTAAATTAACAAAAAATAATTTCAGGTGATAAGAAATATATTCATTTTTTTGACCCGGACCCATGCCCAGTCGGACGGACGGCGGCGTCGTCGCCATATATATATATTTTCGTAAGCGTTCACCCGTTCGCAAAAGTGGGTACCCAAGGGCACACCCTTGGAGGTCACCCCCCACTTATATAAACACTACTAGTGGGTATGTCCTATGCAATATGAGACATTTTTCAATTCATACCAACACCAGTTCTTTCCCAGGAGACATGTGTTTATTCTTTCCAACTTCCACTCATATTCACTAGTGTTCCAACACCCTCCATTGTCCAGATCCCAAGGAGAATCTCAAGAGAGGAATCAACTCAACTAATTCCTTTTGAATGGACAACAAACTATGAAAAAAAATCAATCTTGACAGAAGACTAATACAATCACAAGAGGCTACCTTCAGGAGATCCACTAATAGGTCAGTCAAAACAATCTTAAAAAAACCAGATAAAGGGCCAAACTCAACATCCTCTATTTTTCAAACCATGACGATACAATCAATACTTAAAGAAGATTGATGTCATATTCATGTTGTCATTGATAAAGGATAGCCTATATACAATGACAAAATAGATGACCATTTTATTTGGGACGTAGGTCCCAACATGTGCGACCTAGTATGTGATTGTTGGGTGCATGATGATGATATCGATAGAAATTATCCTCCCTAAAAATAAGAATGGGGCATGTAGACCATCTCCGCCACCACAGAGAAGATCTGATGCTGATAAAGACCCATGGGTAGGAATTCATAAGAAAGCTCATCCTATTCCTATTTATGTGGAAGCAGTTAAAATCCTCATAAAAGAAAATCTCTTGCCACCTAATGATCTTGATCTTGTTACATGGTCTCCTTCAAACTATTGTAAAACACTGAATCCTCCAAAAAAAATTTAACAACCCCTTGCTTCTTGTTCTTAGCTTCAACTTCATACTATGACCAACATTTCCCCGCTCTAGAAAGAAAAGTGGATCCCATCACAAAAGAATCATCCAAACCTTTCATACAACCAAATGAAGTCCAACCTGATGGAAAACTTATACCTTTAACTCAAGTTAAGAAAGTTTTAAATTGACAATCTAAAAACATGGTTGCTCAAAATGATATTCTCCAACATCTCGACAAAAAGGTGGAAAGGTTTACTAAAAATATGGATGAGACACATGAAAATCTCGGTTTTGTCTAAAAAAAATGCACAAGTACTACAAAAATCTCAAACCTCAAGTCTCCCAATTAGACGGTGACTTAAGGAGTATGTTGGACAAAATAACTTTTGAGAAAGATTTTAACCAAAAAGAAAGAGAAATCATAACAAAATTGCTCTTTCCACAAACAACATTGCTCATTTCTAAAGAAAATGACGGAAATACCCCTGTGTGAGTTAACTCACGCTCGGTAGCATCTGCACTTAAGTCACGCTGCGCCAGCGTGACTTAACTCACGCTCGCTACAAACCAGCGTGACTTAAGTCATGCTGAGTTCTGTTTTAAGAACACAACAACCAGAACACAGAACCACTGTGTTCAAAATTTCCAAATCGAATTTTCTCCCCCTTTTTGCGATTTCAATCATTCTTGTGTCAATCAAAATCAACTTCTACCCAAAATTAAGTAAGTGTTTATTATGCTATTGCATTGGCTTTTTGTGGTTTAAATTTTGGTTTTTTTTTTTTTGGAGAAATTTCACATATTTAGGTTTTTAGGATTTGATTTGCATGTTAGTTTTTAGGATTGTTAATTATGAATTAAGTTAGGAATTGTAGTTTAGATGTTGTTTAGAGTAAGTTTCACTCTAATGCGGTAGTTTATGGTTTAGAAATTGTTAGATTTTATGTTGATTGAATGTTGCACTCTAGGTGTTTGATAAGATATCTCAATGAAAATTTGTTTGATTTTTGCACTCTAGGTGTTTGATAAAATATCTCAATGAAAATTTGTTTGATTTTTGCATTGTTAATAATGAAATTAGTTAGAAATTGGATTGTTAATGTTGATTATATTGAGTAAAATGTGGTAGTTTAGGGTTTAGTTAGAAATTAGATTGTTAATGTTGATTAATGTTGATTATAATGAGATTGAATTGTTATTTTTGCATTGATTTTTGTTTCTAAAAATGTTGTGTAGATATGTCTCAGAGACCAGACATGATTAGAGGTTACATGAAGAGCATGACTAGTAGTGCACGTGCCGATAAGGCGGCTGCGCGCCCTCCTACTACTCGACGAAGATAGGACGTTAAGACAGAGCAGGAGGTGGGATCGTCGTCCCAGGCGGGTGCGTTCCAGATAATGGAGGTGGGACCGTTGTCCCAGGTGTCATGATGGGTACATTACATGGTTCTACAGCGTATCTCATCCCATCATGATCGACCTTGCTATCGTTGCAGAGGACGCCCCTCCTTTCCCTCCTAACGAGGAGGTTATTGTTCAGCAGCAGTATGCCCGACAGGTTCCCGACCCACTGCAGATCATTGAGAATATCAGACGCAAGGTGGAGCCAGCATTGGAGCATCATGAGCATCATGACTTATTTCGTGTGTTGCAGGGCATCCAGTCGGATTATCTCATATTGCAGAAGCAGGGGGTTCCCCAGAGGAAGACTGGGAGCCATAGTCCAGTGGAGTATGGTCTTGTGACTGATGTAGTTTTGTATATTTTTAGTTATTTTTTATGACATTGATGTACTATATTTACACTCACGCCTTTGCGCATTTTTATGACATTTTGGTACATTTTTGGTTTTATTTTTCCGTATTATAACTATGATTGAATTTGCGTATTTTAAATTTGAATGAATGAATGATTGAATTATTGATTGAATGGATGGAAAATGGATGAAAATGGAATAATGAATGGATGAATGAAGGAATGGATGAATGAAAATACACAAGTACGCGTAATAAATTTCAAAATTAATAGAATACGACAAATTTATTTACTTATAATTTCATCTCCGTTCAAATAAACGAAGTGTTACATTACATTATATTCTCCCTAAATATGTTGTATCATCATGATGTTGTATTAAAATTAAATTCTATAAAGTTTGCCGAAAATGTTGGCATTGAAGTTTCTTATACTTAGTGTAAAAATTTGCAAGTTTCTTTGAAAACTCAAAAAAATGAAGAGAACACAACACATGTATTTTACTGAATCAACTATATAGGTTTTTACATCGAATTCCCTCCTATAAGATGAGTCATGACAAAAAGGAATGCATTTCCAATATATTCTTTTGAACTTAATCATATTGCCCTGCCAACTGACAAGTTTCAATTGACAGAGGAGCATGATCAAGCACAAAACAACATCTTAGAACTGCATTCCCTTTTGTCACACTCATCTTATACGAAAGAATTCGATGTGAGAACCTATATAGCTGATTCGGCAGAATACATGTTGTGTTCTCTTCATTCTTTTGAGTTTTCAAAGAGACTTGCAAACCTTTACGCTAAGTAAAAGACACTTCAATGTCAACATCTTCAGCAAACTATCTAAAGATCTTCATCCGGCCGAATCAAACTCTTGAGAATATCTTCAGGCGACCTCAACAATGTAGCATCCATCTCGATGGGGATCATGATGTGTTGAGCAAATAGCGAGAACATGCTCCTCACGTCGTCGTCGTTGGTTAACTCCGATCGAGTGAACGACAAATTCCCCTCTGAGTCGAACGATGGACTATGGTACCAAATGTATTCCACACTCCTTGTGTCTCCGTTGTTGAGTCGTTGGTTGATTTCATGAAGTTGATCATTCAATTTTTTTAACGTGACATCGTCCCGAACCTTGAAAAAAATGAGAGTTTCCACCGTTGAAGGATACTTGAGCGTATACTTGAGCCATTGTTTCAGATCTACACCATAAGAAATTAAAAACAATCAATGAAAAACTCATTCAAACATTTCATCAAACACTTGGAGTGTAAATTATACATAAACCCTAAAAATAAAAACTATAACATAAACATGCAAACATCTAAACATTTAAGCAACATAAGTCATTAACATGTAAACATTCTATCATTTCTTGCAAAAAATAAAATCAAAATTTAAACAAACCCTAAAACTTAAAAATTTCTAATTTAAGAGAAAAAATGTAACATATAAACATAAAATGACAATGGTACTTGACTAAGAAAACTTACTTGTTGGAGTGGTGGGTGATTTGAAGTTGAAGAAATTTGAGGTTGAATGATTTGAGAGATTTTTTAGAGATTTGAGAAGTGAAATGGAGAAGTGAGGTTTTACCTGGGTTATAAATGAATGCAGCGTGACTTAAGTCACGCTGACATCTACCGAGCGTGACTTAAGTCATGCAGGTTATACACCAGCGTGACTTAAGTCACGTTGATATATACCGAACGTGACTTAAGTCAGCAGGTGTATAACTTGTGTGACTTAAGTCACAATAGGGGTATTTTCGTCAGTTTGTATGGGAGGGAGCAATATTGTTTGGGAGAAGAGCAATTTTCAAATCATAAAACTACAAGGCCAAGTATAGGAAATTGATGATTTCTTGAGAGCTTTTAAAGAGAAAAAGCCCAAACTTGTTGAAGATCCTTTCTTTAACCCTCATACTTTTCCTACTTATTTCACATAACCAGAAAAGCCTTCTCTTTTCTACCCTTCATATGCCTCATCACCATCATATTAGGTCAAATACATACCCTGAACTTATAGACCAAAATCTACCAGAACTTCCACTACAACCTCTAGGTCCAAAGGAAAAACTGTTTGGTTAAGTGTATCATCCTCTGATTCCCAAAATGTTCCTGAAACTCCTCCTCCAAAATTTCAAAAGGAAGAAACTCTAGACAAAAGTTTCCAAGCCATGACAATCTCATAGAACTATAAGTCCCCCCAAGTAAATTATTCTTCGACAAAATCTCCACATAAAGCAGTGAAAATTCCTCCTCTTTTGATGAACACGATTCTTCTCAAAATACATCCACTAATTAAACCACACAAGATTATTTTCATCGAATTGGAATCTGAAAAAGATTGCATGAATATTTGTAGACTTTTATGGTTAATGTAAACGAAGAAATATCTTTTTGTGACGAATCACTTGAAGAAACTCCAGTCTCTGAAATTGCTAAAATAAATATTGACCCTTGGTACCCGCTTGATGATATACCACCTAGTCGCTGGAGAAAAACACTTCTCGAATTTGGTGCATGACTTAATACTCAACTGATGAAGGCAAGCACATATTCTTACAAAATCATTGGAGTTCTTCAAACTAGATGAATTACACAGACTAGTAAATGTTGTTGATGTCCTTGGAGTTCTTCACAATGAATTCATTGGTGATATGGATATATTTGATAGAAAAAACGGACAATAATTCTGAGATGAAATGTTGTTTTCTTAAGTCAAAGACCTAAAAAAACATTGTCAAAGAATGTCTAGAGGTACTATGTTCTCAACGTGTTTAATGAACCTAGTCTCAAAAACACACATGTCTCCTCACTACCACAAGAACTCCAACTTGAAATCTATAGGATGATAGCAACAACTTAGAAATATATTAAAGCTATGAGTTTTGATCTGATCCATCAAATGACATTAGAGGCACTTGAAAAGTTGTGCAGATTGCATCAACATTTCTCAGAAATTGTAGAGCAAAAATCCCAGTTCACTAAGGCATGCAAAAAGCTTTACATGTAAATCAAGTGTAAAGATAACAAATTTAGTTGTGCAAGGAAAAAGAAAAATCATCGGCAAAGGTACACCAAACCTTACAGAATCTTCATAAAGGGAAGAAAAAAGATAGCTTTGAAGTTCTTTAAAAATAAGCAATTTAGAGTAAATGGGAAAATTCAGAAATATTTTGATTTTAGAGAAAAGAGACATTTTTCAAAAAAAATTGTCCTAATAAGACCAAAAAAGCCACAAAGCTGACTATCTTACTTCAACCTCTAGAAGAAGATCTAGAATCTTAGTATTTCAAACAAAGCTCTGTTGATGAAGAAACACCTTTCGATCTTCAAAACTCTACGTCTGATGAAGGATCAATTAATGAGTCAGGAGATGATGGATATTTCCTTATTTAATCATTCAAAGAAACAGTGAGTACTGTACATACTCCTCATATCCCTTGTGTTGAAACCCATGTCCTTGCATCAAAGTTTTCTCATCCTAAGACAACCATAGCTTACTTGGATACTGATACTCAAATAATAACGATGAATCAAAACTGATGCATGGGTAAACCATGTTGCATACTTTGTAACATTCTCCTAACCTTTCCTCGGATGGTAGGGATCTTTTGGATCGTTAGGAAATGACTCAAAGTATCTAGAGAGAGAGAGAGAGAGAGAGAGAGAGAGAGAGAGAGAGAGAGAGAGAGAGAGAGAGAGAGAGAGAGAAGAGGAGGCGAGAGAGAGAGAGAGAGAGAGAGAGAGAGAGAGAGAGAGAGACGAGAGAGAGAGAGAGAGAGAGACAGAGAGAGAGAGAGAGAGAGAGAGAGAGAGATGGAGAGAGAGAGAGAGAGAGAGAGAGAGAGAGAGAGAGAGAGAGGGAGCGTAGGGCTCTGTTGGGTCGTTAGGAAATGAACCAAATGAATAGGTCAAATTAGATGATTGAGATAATCACTTAATCTGAAATTATTGTACGATAAGCTAAAATTCGATAATAACTTATTGAGATAAGCACTTGACATCTTTAAAACTTAGTTTAAGCTAAATTGAATCATTACCAATTAGGCGAAAACAACACAAATTGATTCAACTGGATGATTAAGATGATTTTTCATGTTATTAAATCTTTGCTAAGATTTAACACTTAATTGAGTTTCTTTCAAATTAATAAAAAATTAGGTTTTTTAACAAAACACTTTTTAAACCTACAATTGAATCAATTCAAAAATAGAAATTAAAGAGTTAAGGGATAGAGATAAGGAACAAAAATTTATAGTGGTTCACCCATATCGTCCTCGCTAGTTGGTTACTCCACTCCCAAAGACCTAAATTAATGAAGTTTTTCGAACCAACTAATGGGTTACTTCGCCGTCCTTGATGAAGCCTTGTGTAGCTTTAGGTCCTTGTTTTGATGATGTTTGTTTTGATAGGTAATAGTGTTTATTAGAATGTTCATTTGATGATGTTAAAATGTTGATAGATATAGGCTAGAATCATGTTAAAGTACTCTAGCAACTGTCCTCCCATGTGTTGTCTTGTTCCATGTGTCCGATTTAGTATACACGCGTAGAAATGGTCTTTTCTTTTGGGAAAATCAGTTTCTAACATTTTGATTCGATTCAAATTACTTTGAATCGTATCACAAGATCTTTCTGCCTTGTGCCTTGCAATTTTGATTCATATCACTGTTTCTCTCTGACTTTGGTTTTTGGCTTAGTGATTCGATTCACATGATTCGTGAATCGTATCAACCTTCATTCTCGACAATTAGAATCGATTCACTATAGGTCTGAATCGTATCAATCTCCATGCTTCTTCTTGTTTGTCTTTTTGTTGTCTGAATCGAATCACACATTAAGTGAATTGATTCAGTACGTTGTTTTTGGCCAAAATATTGCACTTGCCACCCTTTTCTATATATACTCATATCCTCCTAACATCCAAACTACTGAATCATTTGCATCTATTTTCTCTAGAGTCTCCAAACCTCATTGTCTAATTGTTCTTGAGATTAAACACTTTTTCTAAGAATCATTGTGGTCTTTTGAGTCATAGATTGCTAGAGTGCTATAGAGATTGTAAGTTGATTGATTTCAAGGATATTGATTGGGAATCAAGGATCTAAAGTGAATTGAGTAATTTCATTCCACCTCCAAGGGGTATTGGGGGTTCTTTCTAAAGTTCTTGAGTTGAAGGGGATCCAACCACCAGACGTAGCAAAGAAGAGTTCGAGTGAAGAGCTTCAAGGATTGCACGGGTGATTGAGGATTCGAAGACTTCAAGAAGCACCAATTCAAAGGGTATTTGAAGATTGGGGGAGTGGTTGCATAGGAATTGAAGAACTAGGGTAGTTTCAAGGAATTCTTGTAATCACATTTGTTGGTATAAGCCCTAGAGGCCAATAGTTTATGTCAAACTTTTATATGTATCATGACTTTTATTATTGAATAAAATATGGCGTTCTTTATTACACTTGTTATAAGATAAATAAAGTCCCTAGAATAGTTAGTTCATGTGATGGAATATTAAGTGTGACTTAATCATGAGATTACATCAACAGAAAGAACACTATTCTTAAATGTATCCGTAGTCAAGCTTTAATATGAATTGGGATAATATTAAAGCATGGAGACTATTATGTATGTAGACTGATGACCACATCTCATGGGTCATGAATATGAGATATTAAGTCTATACATAGGTATAAGTATTAGGAGTAATATTTATACTGGATTGACCCATCGTGAGAATACTACATAGTATGTTATGAAATCGTCATAAGTTATTCTCACAATGATAATAGTGTATATCACTCTTAGACCTGAAAGCACTATGATTCCTAGATGTGGACTCAAGTGTTTTATTGCCATTCAAACGTTGTCTGTAACAAGATGACTATAACGTTGGTTAATGGGCACTTGACGAATCATGCTGAGGGACATGAGTGTCCTAGATGGGATTTGTCCCTCCTCATAACAGGAGATATATCTTTAGGCCTCTTGATGGAATATGACTGGAAAAATGCATGGCCATGCCGAATTAAGTCAATATGAGATATTGGACTTATTCGTTGTTCAGTATATTTCGGGATCAAGAAATATAGATATTGAACTAAACAAGGGTGACGTAATCTATGCCTTGTGTTCAATAAAGATATTAGGACAAAGGAGTAATCGTACACATAGATATTATCATGGAAAAGGTTTCGTCAGATCACTTGACATTCTTGTCACTTGGGTAGCAGTGATGTGTTGCTAGATACCGCTCACTGTTTATAATATTAAATATAGGATTTAATATTATTGCCAACGTTACAAGAACCTATAGGGTCACACACAAAAGAACGGTAAAAAGGAGAAATATAAGTAGTACTTATATGATGGGGTACGTTTAGCAATAGGCGCTAATTAGTTAGCGGAAGCTGATGGGCTGATGGGCTTTTGAAGCTCAAGCTGATTTTGTGCAGCAAGGAGTTCTATAAATAGAAGCTCTAGTGCTGAAATCAGCTAGTGCTTTTTCGTCTAACCCTAGAGCAAAACCGTAACCCTCATTCTCTCCCTAACCTCTGATCGCTTGGCTAGCACCGGGAATCAAAGGAAGCCGTTCGTGTGGACGAGTAGAGGCTTTGCTTACTTGCTCAGCTGTGATCAAAGAAACAGTTTCTGCACTAAGAGGTAACAACTCTATCACTGATTCATGTGATATTCGTAATGATCCAAGGAAAGGAAATCAAAAATTTTAAACTTCCGCTGCACTATGAATGTCGATTTCCCTTCAGTGGTATCAGAGCCAATTACGAAACCATGAATCGGATTGTTTTGTTTATTGCTTTATGTTTTAATTGGATTAAACATAATCGAATACAATTAAATAATAAAGACGAATTAAAATTGGCAAGGCATCACATTTCCGTGCATGGCTTTTCGGTTTGTTTGAAGCTTCGGAACCGTATCAGGTGAAGCATCAATATATCGATTATCCATATCGACGGAGATGTGTTGCTCGATCACATACGCACATAATTGAATCGTATCACTTTTCTGTGCATGGCTTTTCGAATTGTTTGAAGCTTCGGAACCGTTTTCTGGTGAAGCATCAATATTTTCGATTATACATATCGACAGAAATATGATTGATAAATTCTGTGTAACAGAAGTATATGTGATATACTCGTGATGATCGTTCACTAAATCAAGTCAGATGATATTTGTTCATATTGGATGATTGTAAACTGGAGCTTCGGAACCGTATCAGGTGAAGCATTCTAAGTTCGATCACCATATTGGATAAACAATCAGAGTACTTTGATTGGTGTGATCATACTGTTACAACGGGGTTCATAACGCCGCAAGTGTTGTGCCGTCATGATTAGGGTTACGAAAAAGGCTGAAACCTGGTTCAGAATCGTGACACGATTGTAGAATCGTGACACGATTTTGTGCCCAGCAAATCGTTTGCTTCTGCCTATAAAATCGTGACACGATTCCAGAATCGTGACACGATTTTGTGCCCAGCAAATTGTTTGCTTCTGCCTATAAAATCGTGACACGATGCCAGAATCTGCGTAGTGTGATCAATCGCCGAGTTTTAATTTAATTTATTTAATTATGAGGTGTTAATAATAATAAAAGGTGTTTTATTGTTGTTGAGTGAATGATTATGGCCTTAGTCTTATTATTTCTTTTATTTTGGATTTTTGAAATACGGCCTGCGTGTCGTGCCTCTCTCTTGAATTCTATATGTACATTCTCTTCTCATCCAATCCCTCGTATGTAAAACGAGTTTCTTTATATGTAATGTAATTAGAATACAAGGAGGTAATAGGACCATTGACGTTGGATTAGCCCTAGAAGTCTAGCTTGGAGAAGCAAGGTCGTTTCTAGGATTAGTTTAGATTCTTTCATTGGCTTGAGAGAATCATAGCGTTAGGAGGCCATAATCATGTCACTTTTATTTTGTATAATTGTTATGCATGCTTGAATGATTGGAGTGCGAATATATATGATATATAAGCCGTGGTGAGGTGAGATCAAACTAAATTAAATCCTTCAAAGTGATATATTAAGTTTAATGCTTTCCAAAAGAATAACACCCTTCAAGACTAATATCGAATGTGTGGGTTCTGCCCTAGCGAAGCACATGTTCTATGTTTGTAAGTCGCGGTGCGGTAATTTCATTTACCCGATTGTTATTCTATTGGGTTTAACTTAACTAAATTAATTTTAATATGATTAGAATAAATTTAGAAGCAAGAATTGGGAAATATCTATATGATAGATCAGAGTAAGAGTTACTCGCCCAATTGATTTGAAAGTTGTATGAGATACAATTGGAAGTGTTCCTACCTAAATAGCTGAGTTTTGGGTGATCAGCCCTAGCTGACTCAAAACAAGGTGAAATAAGGATTTCAACCCGCTAGAAAATCTTCCAACGGGATTTTCCGAATTAAATGTTTGAAGGTCATTTGATTTGAGTAAAATAGTGGGAGCGTATTTAATTGAAGGCCAAATTAAATATGTTATTTTCATGACACTTATTTTGTATATTTTAAATTGTAGATGGCAAATAACACTTCAAACAACATTTTGCGATCAATCCTTGAGAAGGATAAGCTGAATGAAACAAATTTTTTTAGACTGGCACCGAAACTTGAGGATTGTCCTCACACATGAGAAAAAGCTGTATGTGCTTGATGAACCTGTTCCCGAAGAGGCACCAGCTGCAAATGCTCCCAGGGCTGAGAGAGATGCTTATAGTAAGCATGTCAATGATGCCGTGGAAGTCGCTTGCATCATGCTTGCAACTATGACCTCTGAGCTTCAGAAGCAACACGAGAACATGGCTGCGTTCGATATGATCGAACACCTTAAGACTCTTTATGAAGAGCAAGCTAGGCATGAAAGGTATGATGTCTCCAAGGCCCTTTTTGGAACTAAGCTGTCAGAAGGAAGTCCTGTAGGACCTCATGTACTCAAGATGATTGGGTACGTTGAGAACCTCGCGCGATTGGGTTTACCCCTTGAGCAGGAACTTGCTATTGATCTTATCTTGCAATCGTTGCCGGAAAGCTTTAGCCACTTTGTCATGAATTTCCTAATGAATGACATGGACAAAACTCTTCCACAGCTTGCAGCAATGTTAAGAACTGCTGAAAAGAACATGAAGGGAAAGGGTAAGACCATCTTGATGGTTAATAATGGAAAGGTCAAAAAGCATAATAAGAAGCCTAAAAGGTCTAAGGGAAATGGCAAAGGCAAAGCAGTTGCTAAGCCATCAACCAAAGCCTTGAAGCCTACTGGAGGTGTGGCTAAGGAGGGCAAGTGCTTCTACTGCGGTAAGACCGGGCACTGGAAGCGCAACTGCCCAAAATATCTGGAAGATAAAAGGAATGGAACGGTTGCTTCCACTTCTTCAGGTATTTTTGTTATAGAAATTAACATGTCTACTTCTACATCATGGGTATTAGATACTGGATGTGGTTCTCATATTTGTACTGATGTGCAGGGGTTGAGAACGAGTAGAACATTGGCAAAAGGGGAGGTCGATCTACGAGTTGGCAATGGCGCAAAGGTTGCTGCTTTAGCTGTTGGAACTTATGAATTGACTTTACCTAGTGGTCTCTTAATACAGTTAGAGAACTGTTATTTTGTACCTGCAATTAGCAGGAATATTATTTCCGTTTCTTGTTTGGACAAGTCCGGTTTTTCATTTACAATAAAAGACAAATGTTGTTCTATTTATTTGAATAATATTCACTATGCTAATGCCATTATGAGTAATGGACTTTATATTCTTGATCTCGATATGCCAATCTATAACATAAATACGAAAAGGATGAAACCAAATGAGTTGAATCCAACATATCTTTGGCATTGTCGTTTAGGCCATATAAACGAAAATCGCATTTCCAAACTCCATAAAGATGGAATTTTGGACTCCTTTGATTTAGAATCATATGAGACATGTCGATCTTGCTTATTGGGAAAGATGACAAAGACCCCATTCACCGGAACAGGTGAAAGGGCTAGTGATCTTTTGGGACTCATACATACTGATGTATGTGGACCACTAAACACACCTGCTAGAGGAGGTTTTTATTACTTCATTACATTCACTGATGACTTTAGTAGATACGGATATGTGTATCTAATGAAACACAAATCTGAATCATTTACTTTCTTCAAAGAATTTCAAAATGAAGTAGAAAACCAACTTGGCAAGAAAATCAAAATGCTTCGATCTGATCGAGGTGGCGAATATTTGAGCCAAGAGTTTGACGATCATCTAAAAGAGTGTGGGATCTTATCCCAGCTCACACCTCCTGGAACACCACAATGGAATGGTGTTTCCGAAAGGAGAAATCGAACCTTGTTAGACATGGTCCGATCTATGATGAGTCATGCTGATCTTCCAAACTCCTTTTGGGGACACGCCTTATTAACTGCAGCTTACACACTTAACCAAGTTCCATCCAAAGCGATTGAAAAGACACCATATGAGATATGGAGTGGTCGAAAACCCAATGTGAAACATTTAAAGATTTGGGGTTGTGAAGTTTATGTGAAACGACTAATGTCCACTAAACTTGAACAAAGATCTGACAAATGTTTCTTTGTGGGATATCCTAAAGAAACTAAAGGATACTACTTTTACAAACCATCTGAGGGCAAAGTGTTTGTCGCTAGAGATGGAGTATTCCTTGAGAAGGAATTTGTTTCCAAAGAAATTACTGGGAAAAAGGTAGATCTTGAAGAAGTTCAAGACCCACAAAGTAGTACGCCAATGGAGGAACAAGAGCAGGATACACAAGCTGTTGTGACAGAAAATCCTACTCCAATAACACAAGAACCACGTAGGTCAAATAGGATACGTCAAGAACCTGAGAGATATGGGTATCTCATATCAGAAGAATGTGACGTATTGCTCATGGATCAAGATGAGCCTATGACTTATCAAGAGGCCATTACTGGTCCTGAATCTGAGAAGTGGCTTGAAGCCATGAAATCTGAAATGGATTCCATGTACACAAATCAAGTTTGGAACTTGGTTGAAGCACCTAAAGGAATTAATCCTATAGGATGCAAGTGGGTTTTCAAAAAGAAAACAGACATGGACGGAAAGGTTAACACCTACAAAGCGCGGTTGGTTGCTAAAGGCTTCAAACAAATTCATGGTGTAGACTATGATGAAACCTTTTCACCAGTCGCAATGATTAAATCCATTCGGATCTTACTTGCTATCGCTGCATACCATGATTATGAAATCTGGCAGATGGATGTCAAGACTGCTTTCCTTAATGGAAATCTCCTTGAGGATGTGTACATGACACAACCTGAAGGATTTGGCATTCCTAATAACATCCAAAAGGTATGCAAATTGCAGCGATCAATCTATGGATTGAAGCAAGCTTCCAGAAGTTGGAATCTTCGTTTTGATGAAACTGTACAACAGTATGGATTCATTAAAAATGAAGATGAACCTTGTGTTTACAAGAAGGTTAGTGGGAGCATAGTCTCATTTCTGGTATTATATGTGGATGACATATTGCTTATCGGAAATGACATCCCTACACTACAAGAAATTAAATCTTGGTTAGGGAAATGCTTTTCTATGAAAGACTTAGGTGAAGCTTCCTACATATTAGGAATCAGGATCTATAGAGATAGATCACAAAGATTGCTTGGCTTAAGTCAGGGTACATACATTGACAAAGTCCTGAGACGTTTCAATATGTATGAGTCCAAGAAAGGACTTGTACCTATGTCATCAGGTATAAGTTTGTCAAAAGCACAATCCCCTTTAACTGATGAAGAAAGGGATCGAATGATCAATGTTCCATATGCATCCGCAATTGGATCTATCATGTATGCTATGTTATGTACTCGACCAGATGTCTCGTATGCTTTAAGTGCTACGAGCAGATACCAGTCTAATCCAGGTAACAGTCATTGGGTTGCTGTTAAGAACATCCTTAAGTACTTGAGAAGAACTAAGGATACTTTCTTGATCTATGGAGGTCAAGAAGAGCTCTCTGTAATTGGTTACACAGATGCTAGTTTTCAGACAGATCATGATGATTTCAAATCGCAATCTGGATACGTGTTTTGCTTAAATGGCGGTGCTGTTAGCTGGAAAAGTTCAAAGCAGGAAACAGTCGCTGATTCTACAACTGAGGCCGAGTATATTGCTGCATCAAATGCCGCAAAAGAGGCTGTTTGGATCAAGAAATTCATCTCTGATCTTGGTATAGTTCCAAGCATTGTGGATCCCATTGAATTGTTATGTGATAACAATGGAGCAATCGCACAAGCTAAAGAACCTAGATCTCACCAAAGATCCAAACACATACTTAGGCGCTATCATCTCATTCGAGAAATCATCGATAGAGGAGATGTGAAAATATGCAGAGTACCAACATCAGACAATGTTGCTGATCCACTGACTAAAGCTCTAACTCAGCAGAAGCATGATGGTCATACTAGATCTATGGGTATTAGGTCTATGCCTGATTGGCTCTAGTGCTAGTGGGAGATTGTTGGTATAAGCCCTAGAGGCCAATAGTTTATGTCAAACTTTTATATGTATCATGACTTTTATTATTGAATAAAATATGGCGTTCTTTATTACACTTGTTATAAGATAAATAAAGTCCCTAGAATAGTTAGTTCATGTGATGGAATATTAAGTGTGACTTAATCATGAGATTACATCAACAGAAAGAACACTATTCTTAAATGTATCCGTAGTCAAGCTTTAATATGAATTGGGATAATATTAAAGCATGGAGACTATTATGTATGTAGACTGATGACCACATCTCATGGGTCATGAATATGAGATATTAAGTCTATACATAGGTATAAGTATTAGGAGTAATATTTATACTGGATTGACCCATCGTGAGAATACTACATAGTATGTTATGAAATCGTCATAAGTTATTCTCACAATGATAATAGTGTATATCACTCTTAGACCTGAAAGCACTATGATTCCTAGATGTGGACTCAAGTGTTTTATTGCCATTCAAACGTTGTCTGTAACAAGATGACTATAACGTTGGTTAATGGGCACTTGACGAATCATGCTGAGGGACATGAGTGTCCTAGATGGGATTTGTCCCTCCTCATAACAGGAGATATATCTTTAGGCCTCTTGATGGAATATGACTGGAAAAATGCATGGCCATGCCGAATTAAGTCAATATGAGATATTGGACTTATTCGTTGTTCAGTATATTTCGGGATCAAGAAATATAGATATTGAACTAAACAAGGGTGACGTAATCTATGCCTTGTGTTCAATAAAGATATTAGGACAAAGGAGTAATCGTACACATAGATATTATCATGGAAAAGGTTTCGTCAGATCACTTGACATTCTTGTCACTTGGGTAGCAGTGATGTGTTGCTAGATACCGCTCACTGTTTATAATATTAAATATAGGATTTAATATTATTGCCAACGTTACAAGAACCTATAGGGTCACACACAAAAGAACGGTAAAAAGGAGAAATATAAGTAGTACTTATATGATGGGGTACGTTTAGCAATAGGCGCTAATTAGTTAGCGGAAGCTGATGGGCTGATGGGCTTTTGAAGCTCAAGCTGATTTTGTGCAGCAAGGAGTTCTATAAATAGAAGCTCTAGTGCTGAAATCAGCTAGTGCTTTTTCGTCTAACCCTAGAGCAAAACCGTAACCCTCATTCTCTCCCTAACCTCTGATCGCTTGGCTAGCACCGGGAATCAAAGGAAGCCGTTCGTGTGGACGAGTAGAGGCTTTGCTTACTTGCTCAGCTGTGATCAAAGAAACAGTTTCTGCACTAAGAGGTAACAACTCTATCACTGATTCATGTGATATTCGTAATGATCCAAGGAAAGGAAATCAAAAATTTTAAACTTCCGCTGCACTATGAATGTCGATTTCCCTTCAGTTGTAATCAACCATCAATTCTGGTGGAAGTCCTTGGTGGAGACATTTTCCATCAAGAAGAGTAGATGTACCCCGAAGCGAGGACGAAAGGGGGAACTACTATAAATCTCGGTGTCGTTTCTCTTCCCTTTCCTCTTTAATTTCATTTAATTTTGTGTATATGTTTGTTTGATAATTGTTAGCATTGAGTTGAATGTGATCTTGGTTCAAATTGTTAAAACATGACTTAATTCATTGAATTAGGTTTTCTCTTAATTCTCATTGATCACATTTGATTTCAATCTAGTGTCAATTCATCAAACACATATACATTGTGTTCTCTAGTATAGTTTATTTAATTGCTCTTACGTTTGGTTTGAGATTTGTCTAGTTTTGTACTCTGTGTTAGAATTATTAATCTTTGATTGTATTAAGATTTGATTTTGAATCTCTCAATTCAATAATAAACCTTAGAGTATTATCATTGCCTTTATATTTTTGTTATCGTTATCGTGCACAAATCCAATAAGTCAAACCGTTTTCAAAACACGCTTTTGCTAAACTCGATAAACTTTTAAAAATGCTATTCACCCCCCTCTATCGCGTATTACCTTGCCATATAGACCAACACTTGAGACTTAATATTTCAACCAAGAATCTAAATCCTTCAACAATTCTTGATGTAGCCCTTCAACCCTCAAAGACAACCACCCTTAATTAATCCGAGAGCCTCCTCAATCTTTGCATGAGCCACTCAAACCCTTGGGTCTCGTTTGATTAGAGCATGCAACCTTTGATTCTCCTTTGATTGTTGAGAACCCGTCAATTTGATCTTGAGATGTTGGAATAAGAAAAAGCTCCTATAATCCCAATTGGAGGTGAAAGACCTCGATCTTTTCCTCAGGTTTCAATTGCCCCAATTTGCAAAAGCCTAGAATATCACATTCTAATGTACAAAGAAATCCTATCAAAGTTACTCACAAGGTTCTCAACTTCACGATCAATATCTAAGAGCTTTCAAGGAATAGAAAGTATAAGATGAGTGTTTGAGAGAAGAGATTGTCAAAAATCTATGTTTAGAAAAATAATGTTATGTTACTTATATAATATTTAGAAAGTAGTGAAAAAGAAAGTTATGAAATGTGATGTCACAACAGAGTGAAATGATTCATTATGCTAAGTGAAACGATTCACAAAAGCTTCATGTATGTATGTGTGAAACAATTCATACATACATGTGAAACAATTTACTTAAAAATTGAGCAAAATATTTTTCTTCAAAAGGAGTGAAACAATTCACTATATGAGTGAAACGATTCACACTATTTGAAACAATTCACTCCATCGAACGAAATGATCGACAAGTTAAAATATGCAAACTATGCAATTTTTCCAAAAACAAAAAATAGGGAATGAATACAAGGTTTCAAAATATGCAACCTAGATATGATTGTGAAGTTAAGATCATAAGAGCAACCTAGGAACACAAATTCTACCCAAAAATTTTTTCATCTATTAAAAATTAAACTTAAGCCTTATTACAAGAAATTAAACCAAGGGCCAAATACACTTACACGCTCCTCCCTTTTTTATGATGTCAAAACATAGAACCAAACCAAGTTGAATTTGTGAAGAATTTGTAAAAGCTTCCCTTGAAGGTGTACCTTGAACTTTAATTAAACTTGGTGTGGAATATTTCCCTCTTTGAAATTATCAAAAGAAGACAGACAAAAAAGACAAAAAAAAACTATTAGCAGTACTAAACTCAATACAATTCAAATTACAAACTCAATTCACATAACGAAGAAGATCACTGGACAATAAACACATTACACTATATAACGAGATAAAAAACGGGCTAATGAATATGCACTTGCGCAACATATAACCAACCAAGTAGGATAATCCAATATTACAATGAAATAAATAAATCCATGGTGCAAGTACCTTAAGCACATACCACTTAATAAAATAAAAGTAAGTAGCCAAAGCCAAATGCACATATACACAAATATCAAAGTAACTAAATGAACCAAATTTCAGTCAATAATTAATCACAATATGTTGAAGTAATCTAAGAATTAAAACAAAATATATGTCAAATTTGGAAAGTGCATGGATCATGTGCACCAAATAATAAAGATATGTAGGTATTTAGGGAAGATGTAATATTCGATGTTTCATGTCTTCTTTACCTGATATATGAGCGTAAGATGTTTCTACTTTAGAAAGACTGTTAATGTGTGTTTTCTTTTCAATGTGGGACTACCACATTTTTCAATTCACACAACACTAGTTATTAGTCTCAAGACTTAGTGTTTAATATTCCAACTTTCAACTAATTTCATACCGTATGTTCCAACAAAGCCTCTTATTAGTGTAATAGCTTTTGTAAACTTGTAAAATTGCAACAAGAGTACGTGATTCGTTCAGCTTACCAACGGCTTCAGGAATTGTCATGAAAGCGGCGATCACTCTTCTATTCGCACCATATGTGAACATTAGGAGCTTGGCCTTGATGGATTATACCTGATAAGGTACTTCTTGCCATAAATTTATTGTTACTCCCCCCTCAATACAATGTGCATGTGTTTTAACGGAAAAAATACAAATTTTACTGGTTTCTACCACTAGACTTGTTACTTTTCCATTCCAGAATCACGGATAATTTTTCTCTCGTATAGTTTGATGTCCAGACAAAGCCGTTCAAGTGATGATTTTCATAATGATATACTCAAAAATCATACTCATGTTGCTCTTCCATCTAGTACAATTCTTAAACCATAATTAGATTCATAAATGCCTTGTTTGCTCAACGACACTTATATCTTTTTTCTATATTGCAAATGGTTATAATTTTTTCTGGCACTTTGAAGATGATGGCGATGCAACTAATATAAGCCCCAAGCATCCACTATTTCATAAAAAAGTTGAAACATAAGCCTTAATTAAAGAAGCAAGTGGAAAGTGTGAAAGCAGATTATATGGAATCTGTCCACTTAAGCCTTTTTTTTTAATTAGTAATTACACAGGTGGCATACCACTCAATTAAGTGAGCTGTCACGCAGGCATTGAGTTGGTCAAAATTGGCAAAAATGACTACTATTGTAAAGGGGCTTCATTAAGGAATCTGGATTACCAAAACTTGCCCAGGAATCTGGATCACCAATTATAACTGTAAAAAATTAAATGAGGAACATAGAATTGATGAAAACCACATGGCTATTACATAAAATTAATTGGTGATGTAGAGTTCTATTAACCACCTCATAACATTAGACCTAGTGTATAACAGCAAAGACCAACTTATGACTGTTGAAGTAAAAACCATGTAAAAGATCATATGTAGCTCAATGGTCCTGTTTTTGCAGTATGGAAATTTTTGCCCTTACTTCTTCTCACTGCGTTTTCTTTTGAGCGATCCACTAACAGCGGCTTTAGCTTTTTTCCACTCTTTCAAAGAATCAGCACTTCTCATAAATGAGCAAGTATCTCCTATTTCAACATTGGCACTGGATATTTCCCTTGTACTGGTTTCAACTGTTTTCTCAACTACTGGAGCAGAAACTATATCATCGGTACCAGCATGCTCACTATTCTCTGGTACAATCTCCCCTAAGTTGAAGCCATCAGTGACAGTTCCATCAACAGTATTCTTATCAGCACCATTGTGCTCGCACTCATTGGAACCGGCAGGGTACAAAATGGGTTCTTTAGCCGTTTGTTCTGGGAAACTAATGCCAGGCAAAAGTTGTGAAAGGCTAAATGGACTGTTATTCTCATTAGCCAACTGGGTCCAAGATTTCTTTTGCCACCATGAAACACCTCTGCTGGTTATTTTTGGTGCTATGATATGCTGAGTTTCAGCAGGTTCAGTTATCACTTGTTTATTGGTAGGTTGAGCTTCAGCAGGTTCTTCCATCACTTGTGCATTGGTAGGCAGAGATTCAGCAGGCTCTTCTGTCACCCTTGTATTGTTAGGTTGAGCTTCAACATGTTCTTCGATCACTTGTGTATCGGTAGGTTGAGATTCGGCATGCTCTTCTATCACTTTTTTATTGGTAGGTTCGCTCTCTGGGTATTCATCGCTTTCCATGTCTTCAGTTTCATCGTTTGTAGACGAGGGTGTGTAAGAACCATCAGAGTTTTGCTGATCTTCAGCAGAATCAAACTTCGGCAATATGAGAGAGGCACTGAATGAAGCATTGCCTCCTTTACCAACAAGTTCTCTCCACGAAGACTTCTGAGACCATGAAACTTTGGCCGACTCCCCAAAATCATATTCTGGTTCAGTAGGCTTTGCACCAGATCCCAGCTCATCTAGAAGGGTCTGCATTTTACTCTTGCCTACAGGGGTACTAGACGCAACCCCATTGCTTTCACTTTCCAATTTGGGAAGTGATTTTCTCTTCTTGACCTTGTAAGAATTGCTATTGCTCCTTTTGTGCGTTTCAATGGGTTCTTCCCTTAAAATATTTGTTTTATTGGACCATTCCTGAAGACCAAAAATCACAGTTACATAGATTGAATAGCTTACCTATTCTTTGATAAAAGTAATCCGCGACACGAACGCTTAACAAAGGGATGTGGTGTTTGACTAGTCATTTCAGCTACTTTATACATTTTTTTAGCAAACGTTTAGAGCCTATTTGATTAGCTTAGAAGCTTGTTTGACCAAAGTAGAGATATTTGATAAACAAAAATATCTCACTAGTTCGTTGTGTTTAAGGAGCTGCTCGAAGTAAAGTTATAAGAAAAGGATAAAAGTTGAACTTAACTGAAAAGCCTAAAACTATATTTATTTGAACATGTATTTTTGTATACAAAACAAAACTAGAATTTGTATAAAAAAAAATAGTATAAATGTATTTTATCATTTTACATTTATCAAATAGTTCAACAATTAAATTTACTTAATACTTCCAGCTGAATAACCTAGCTAAACAGCTTTTTAACAAAAAATTAGTCTCTGAACTTTCAGCTTTTATAAAAAAGAAAAAACTACCTTATCAGCTAGTTAAGGCAAACAAACCCAAGAAACAACCTGAATTTACCCCCCCCACCCCCTTCCAAATAAATAATAAATGATATGAAACTAACCTGATTTTCCATGATCCTTTCAAGTTCTTGGGTCCCTGTCAAAGCTGCTTTATTTTTTTTCGTTGCAATGTTGGTTATGAGATCATCATCATCATCTGTTGCACTATCTACTTCACATTCATTAGAATGAAAAGCACCGAGAGATTCAAAAGAATCGTGCTTCTTTCCAAGCTGCTTGGTGTTAGAAACCTTTTCTTTATCAAGAAGCTTGTTCATCACAGCATTCATTATGTTAATTTCTTCATCATTTATTCCACCAATTTCTGCTTCCCCACTCATAGATAACTTTTCCCTTTCAGCTTCCCCATTCATAGATAACTTTTCCCTTTTTGTGATAAAAGGACTGCAATGTTCCTCACAATCACAAAAATGCACAGGGAGAGGACCAACTTTAATATTCTGGAAACTGTATTTGTGCTTGCCAGTTCCACTGAATGGTATGGATTTAACCTGCACAGGTATATTTGTAGCATGCAAAATTTGAGTCAGTTGGTTTAGTAATGAAATAATTATGCAGAAGCAAACATTACGTAGCTATAATTCCACCTTCTAATCCGATTGCAACTATACCACACTCCCTCACCCTCAAACAATTGTCAATACCCTAGAAGCCACCTGTTCTCTACACTATTTTCAGTTCACCCTAGAAAATCCTAATCATTCCAAAATCCTTCTGCCCTACATCACAATTACTATCCATAACAGCAATTGTGACCTTAACGTCAAGGTTTTCGATGACTAAGAAATCACAACTGTGACCGTATTAATGTTATTTACCGCAAATATCTGCAATATATCAAGAATCGCAATGCAACTGCTATTTAAATCTTGACCAAATTTTTTCTAAATAGCAAAGAGCAATCTGCCAGATTTTTTCTAAATAGCAAAAACAATAAATCCTGTAGAACATACTAAATTAAATAAAGAATAAATATGTTATATTGGTAAGTTACCGTTCTTAATCTTGGGAAGAAAATATTGAGAGGCTTTGCATTTGGATCTACAATGCGTCTTGCATTAGGCTTTTCCTTTTCCAAATCCTCCTTATGAGTAGAAACATCAGTAGCTGGTGGTTCTATACTAAGAATTGCGTCTTCTTCCCATTCTTTTTTCAAACGATCAAGGTAATGCTCTTTAGCCTTTTCAAGTCTCAGCTTTCCACCTTTCCACACACACCCATTATACTGCAATGCCAACATAATTATTATTTTTTAAAAAAATATATGAATGACATGGAATTAAATGTAAGGACTTAGGCCCTCTTTGGATAAACAACTTAACTAAACGCTTATACCATAAGCTATAAGCACTTATGTATAAGCCATTTCTATACCGAAAGATAAAATGTAGTTAAATTGCTTTCGTTCAAGTTATTTGTTTTCATAAGTTTGCCTAGAGAGCTTATGGAATCAAGATAAAAACAGCTTATGCATATAAGTCAATCCAAACTGACTCTTAATTCATATATATTGTCAAAACAGCAGAAGGTGTTTCCATAGCTCTCAAAAATTCTCCTAAGTGTTTATGCGAGTAGATAAGTTCAAATAAGTCAATCCAAACTGATTCTTAATCCATATACATTGTCAAAACAAAGATTTTTTTACACGGTCAATCAATCAAAATCGTCATATCATTAAAAATATTTAAACTTCAATCTTACTTACTTCTAAAGTCACAAGTATCAAAATTAAAATAAAATAATAAAAATGTGATGTAATTGATTAAGTCAAACCGTTTTTCATACAATCTATAAGCTGTTTTCATAAAGAGCATATGAAAACAAGCTGGTTCTCCCAAACAATCTCGTAAGTGTTTATGTTAGCAGATAAATTCAAATAAGTAAATTTTAACCGAGCCTTAGGCCTAAAATCATATATGACTATATTTCATATAATTTTTTATTTTTTTTACATTGTCAATCAATCAAAATCTTCGTATCAATAAAATATTCGACTTTAATCATAACTTATTAAAGCTAAACTAAAATGGAAGTGATAAAGTGAAGTGAGGAAGATGGGTACCTTACTGAAAAGTTTGGAAAGGGATTTAGGATCAGCGAGAAAATCAAGGTAAGCGAGACTGCGACCTTTGGTACGAATGGTTTCGAGTGATTGAACGCTACCCAATGATTCGAACAATCTTCGAATGTCATCGGTGGTTACGGTTTCGCCTAATCCTCCGACGAATATTCTCACTGCTCTCTTCTCGCTTTCTTCTTCCTGCATGCTTGCAAGATCCAAGGCGTTGTAGCCGGCGAGATGGAGTCGGAGAGCGAGAGACTGATTCAAAAGTAGCGGTTTTTGTGGTGGTGGTGGTGGTGGGAGGTTGGAGGGTTTCAGAGAGGAGATAAATCTTTGTGAGAGAGAAGTGGGAGGAAGATGAAAGAGAGTGGTGAGGTGAAATTACAAAAATATCCAATTAAAAATATGTTCCATTAAACAAATCCGAGCTAATATTTGAACCATCCCATCCCATCCCATGTGGCATTTTTTATTTATTATATTAAGGGCAATTTTGTCCAATTACAAAAAAACAAGGACAGTTTTATAACATACCGTGACAGATCAACACAGTGCTTAGACAAAATAATGATAAGTTTAGAGTTTATAATATCTTTATGATGGATGCATATGAATCCTACTTATTTAAATTGTGATAGTCCAACTATTGTCAGTGAGATTTCACTGGAGGAACAACGTCTTCAAATTGAAAATGCTAGGTTGAAGGATAAGTTAGACAGAGTTTGTGCACTTTTTGGCATGCACTTATTTGGTGAGATTAAGATTGTGAAGTCAAGAAACAAAAGAATAACATATTAAGCTTATCATAAGTTAATTGTCCTTTAGTCTTCTCTTAGCTAATTGTTAGCCCGCCATGTTTTTAATTAGCTAATTGGTTGCTTGGGTTGATGTGAGATGTTGTACAACATTATGCATTTTGTTTGGAGTTCAGATGAGATTCCTTGCTCTGTATTTTTCCTTCTTATTTTTCAATTTAGGTGAGGCGAGCGTCTAACTTCAGCAGCGGCTGGTTCTCTTGAGGTCTCTTATATGGGCGCAACTGTGTTTTTCTCCAGTTTAATTATGTTTACTTTTCCTTCTGTAGTATTTGGATTTGGTGAGCATGTGAGTTTAAGCGGCGAGATTGGGTAATCTTCAGCAGCCGTCGGATCATCTGAGTCAACCGCGAATGGCACAGGTATTTTCAGTGTATTTTCGGCTATTTTCCTCTGTAATTGTTGGAGTCCTTGAGTTTATGTTTTGGTTTTGGTATCATTCCATTTGTATGTTTTAGAATCTTTAGTATAGTCAAGCTTTTTTTGTTTTATTAACTTCAGGCAATTATGTATCAGAAGTTGTGTTGGTCAATCTTGGTTTTGTCTCACTATTACACTAATTTGTAGGCACCCATGATGCCATATTTGCTTTAATATAACGTTGGTAGTTTGATCTGTGTATGATTTATTCCATATGTTTGTGATTGTTATTTTGTTGTGTTAAAAACATTGATGAATCTGTTTGTTGCCATACACATTTGTGTTACATTGTAAAATGGTTTGTTCACTTGATTCCCTCACACTCTCAAGTCTTCACATACACTCTCAACTCCCTCACACTCACACACCATTGTTCACTTGATTCCTTCACATTCACCTTTCTAGCTCATGCTTGTGCCAATTTAAACACAATCCATTTTGGTTTTCACCTTTATGGTGTTGTTTTTAAACTTGGTTATCACTCCCATGTGTATGTGCAAACTGTGTTGCTTCATATGTCGGTGAAATGCCAGAGATAAATACAGTTACTTGGAATGTTTTTATTAGTGGTTTGATTAAATGGGGTCAACTTGAATTTGCTCGATCGAGTGATTTGACAATGAAGGTGAGAAAAACACACAAGAAGGGGGGAGGGGTTGAATTGTGTGGGCTATTTTTTCTATCTCAAAAGCTTTGGTTAAGTTCAGAATCAGATGTTGATCAGATTCTGAAACCTTTTTAGAGTTGTTTGCAGCGGGTAAAGTAACTGAGAGAGAGAGAGAGAGACAGCAGATTATCCTAGTTCCTTCCACAACCCGGAAGTAGTCCAGTCCCCTTGTTACTTACAAGAGATTTTCCACTATAATCACAAAGATTACAATTGCTCAAGCACAAAGCAAGAGACTTCATATTGCTCAAACACAAAGTAAGAGACTTCTTTTGCTCAAACACTAAGTAAGAGACTTCCTATTGCTCAAACACTAAGTAAGAGACTTCTTTGCTTAGACACACAGTCTAAGACTTTGAATCAAACAGATTTTACAAAGAAATAAGTTTGAGTTTGAACACTTGATATACAATCAGTGGTGTTCACAAAATACAACACAAGTTTAAGACTCTAAACTTAAGAAATTCCAAGATAAGAAGTTTGTAAGAATTTCTAAGTTGTTTTTGGTGACTTTCGAATTTGACAGTTTTGTGTTCAGTAAAATAGTGCACAGAGTTTTATTCTTTGAGTTTCTTGAGTCTTAGTTTTTCTTCTTCAAATCTTCAATCCTTTATAGAGAATTAAAGAGCTGTTGAGATTAACCAGTTTTCACCAAAGAGCCGTTGCAATTAGAAGCTATGTCCAACTTAATTTCTTCCTGACATTGTGTGCGAAAAACAGAGAACAGAGCACACAAATTTTGAATTGTTTCCTTAAAAGCTGGCTGCGTGTTTCTTCCAAGGAGGCAACTGTTCCATTGAGCTGTTCTGATTGTACAGTGCTTTACTGTTGACAGTGACAGTTGCTTTTCCTTAAAACTCAGACTTCAGAAGCTTCTCTTCAGAAGCTGGCTTCAGGAACTGTTCATCAGAAGCTCCCTTCAAACACAGTACTTCAGAAGCTGGCTTCGGACGCATTGTTCATTAGACGCAGTCTTCAGAAGCACTGTTCATCAGACGCAGTCTTCAGAAGCATTGTTCATCAGACGCACTCTTCAGAAGCTGCCTTCAGACGCTCCCTTCAGACGCACCCTTCAGACGCTCCCTTCAGAAGCTCTTCTTCAGACGCTGTCTTCAGAAGCTCTTCTTCAGACGCTGCCTTCAGAAGCTGCTTCAGACACTGATTTGCTTCACACTTGCAACACAAGCTTCTATGCTTTCCTTCTTGCTCTTAACTTGTTCTTTCATAACCAATGTTAGATACCAAACTTTAAGTACATGGTTCTGCACACTTAGAATCAAGCATTAGCAATTCCAATTTTCTTTTTAACACTTTGTTATCATCAAAAGCCAAAAGAGAGTTGTTCATACATTTTGTTCCAACAATCTCCCCCTTTTTGATGATGACAAACACAAGTATTAAAAGAAAATTGTTGTTAATTTAATTAACAAGTTGACTTCAGGGTCTGAGGTTTGTAAGTTCCCCCTGAGTCTGATAATCCACAAGGTGAGGTTTGTAAGCTCCCCCTGAGTCTTATCCAGGTTAATTAAATTCAGTTTAAATCAAAGAGATGAAAAATCAAAGTGTAAATTCATTCAGAATTTAAATAACAAACTGACTTCAGGGTCTGAGGTTTGTAAGCTCCCCCTAAGTCTGATAATTCATAAGGTAAGGTTTGTAAGCTCCCCTTGAGTTTTACCCAAGTTATTTAAATTCAGTTTAATTTACAGAATTGAAAATTCTGTTCATCTCACAGAATTTAATTCAGAGGCTAAGAGATTAAAAGCTGTTCTCATAAGTTAATTAATTATCAGAAATTAACTTATATGCTGAGCTCAGAGCCTGAAATACTTGTTACTTTTACTCCCCCTTTTGTCATCAACAAAAAGAAAATTCAAGAATTTAAGAGAGTTAAAATGTGAGATAAAAATGTTCAGAGCATTATGTTCAGTACCACTGAACTGTTTCAGAAACAATTGTTCAGAACATTTTATTCAGTACTGCTGAACTCTTTTAGACAAAATTGTTTGAGAATTTTTAAACTGGGTCTGAAAAACTGAACACATAAGATGAAAACTGAAAATTGTGTTTTGAGTGTTTGTTAAAACTTTTCAGAAACAGAAAAACATTTAAACACACTGCACATTGATGACTTTAGGAGGGTGCAAAGTACAACTTTCAAGGCTTAATTCATCACAACCCAGTAGTTATAGCTTATCAGATTCTGACCAAGTGTTAGACAACTGTACAGATTCACTCTCATTAGTGGGCCACATGTTAAGTGTCCACTTATAATGAGTTTTATCAGAAGTCACAAAAATTCAGATTATGAAACTCAGATTCTGATGTTTTCAGAAGCTGAAATATCTTCAGACTCTCAAAGTGAGTGTCTGTTAAGTCTTAGCTTCTGATGAACTTCAGATTCTCAGTTTCTTATTCAGAGTCAAGCAATTTTTAAGAGATGAAATGCATGTTCAGATTCTTTTTAATAAAATTAAATCTGTCTTCTGTGAGGGGTTTTGTAAATATATCAGCCCATTGATGATCAGTATCAATGAATTGAATATCCAAAACACTCTTCTGAACATAATCTCTAATAAAATGATGTTTAATTTCAATATGCTTGGCTCTTGAATGCACAATTGGATTTTTAGACAAACAGATTGCAGCAGTATTATCACAGAAAATAGGAATGTTGTTTTCATGAATCTGATAGTCTTCTAACTGATGTTTCATCCAGAGCAGTTGTGTGCAACAACTTGCAGCTGAGATGTATTCTGCTTCTGCTGTTGACAAAGCAATAGTTGCTTGTCTTTTGCTGGCCCAGGATATCAGATTCTCACCAAGGAATTGACAATTTCCACTGGTGGATTTTCTTTCAATCCTGTCCCCAGCATAATCAGCATCACAGAATCCAACTAGCTTGTAATCTAAGGATTTCTTATATAGAAGTCCTAGATTAGTTGTTCCCTTCAGATACCTGAAGATTCTCTTGACAACAGTCATATGAGATTCTCTAGGATCTGATTGGAATCTTGCACACAAGCAACACTAAATAAAATATCTGGCCTAGAAGCTGTTAAGTATAACAGAGAACCAATCATACCTCTGTAGAGCTTCTGATCTACCTTTGGGCCAGTATCCTCTTTGCTTAAAGTGCAGGTTGGATGCATTGGTGTTGTCATCAATTTACAATCTTCAAGCTGGAACTTCTTCAGAAGCTCCTTTGTATATTTAGATTGATGAACGTACACTCCATCTTTGCATTGGTTGATTTGAATTCCAAGAAAGAATTTCAATTCTCCCATCATGCTCATTTCAAATTCATCCTGCATTAACTTAGAAAATTCTTTGCAAAAGGTGGCATTAGTAGAACCAAATATAATATCATCAACATAAATTTGAACAATTAAGATGTCTTTCTTAAGTGTTTTTCTGAAAAGTGTATTGTCAACTTGTCCTCTTACAAAATCATTTTTAAGTAAGAAATTACTTAGTCTCTCATACTAAGCTCTAGGAGCTTGTTTCAGACCATATAGTGATTTCTTAAGTTTAAAAACAAAATCTGGATTTTTTAAATCTTCAAAACCAGGAGGTTGTTTGACATATACTTCTTCAGAAGTAACTCCATTTAAAAAAGCACTCTTAACCTCCATTTGATATAAGATGATATTATGATTAACTGCATAGGAAAGAAGTAACCTGATTGCTTCCAGTCTTGCAACTGGAGCAAAAGTTTCAGTGTAGTCTATTCCTTCCTGCTGACTGTAGCCTTGAGCAACCAGTCTAGCTTTGTTTCTGATCACTTCTCCTTGTTCATTAAGCTTGTTTCTGAACACCCATTTTGTTCCAATAATGTTCTTGTGATTTGGTTTTGCAACTAAATCCCAAACATCATTTCTTTGAAACTGGTTGAGTTCTTCTTGCATAGCTACAATCCATCCATCATCTGCAAGTGCTTCATCAATTGTTGTAGGTTCAATCATTGACAGTAGACCAATCATAGAATCATTCTGACAGAATGCTGATCTTGTTTTACTTGGACTGTCCTTATCCAATGATCAGCTCCTCAGGATATGAAGACTTGTACTTGAATGAAGTTCTAGGTGGATTTGCTTCTGAAGAATCATCAAGTGCTTGTTCAGAACCATTTTGATCTTGATTGACTTCAGAAGGAGTGTTAGTATCCGAGAGTTTTTCAGCTTCTGCAGTATTTTCAGCTTCTGGACTTTCTTCAGACTCAGAACTCTGTTCAGGTTCTGAAGGGTCCACTGAGAGCCTCATATCTGCAAAACTCTCAACTAGCTCTGGTATTTTATTATCAGGCTTCTTATCATCAAACCTAATGTGTATTGATTCTTCAACAACATGTGTTTCAGAATTGTACACTCTGTATGCTTTAGATCTCTCAGAGTATCCTAAAAAGATACCCTTGTGAGCCTTAGCATCAAATTTCTTTAGGTAGATCTTATTGTTCAGAATGTAACAAGTACAACCAAACTGATGAAAATAAGAAATGCTTGGCTTTCTTCCTTTAAATAATTCATATGTTGTTTTATTCAAAATTGGTCTTATATAGATTCTGTTCTGAATATAACATGCTGTGTTAACAGCTTCTGCCCAAAAGTACTTTGCAATTTTAGATTCATGGATCATGGTTTTGGCCATTTCTTGCAAAGATCTGTTCTTTCTCTCTACAACTCCATTTTGTTGTGGAGTTCTAGGAGAAAAGAACTCATGGAGAATTCCATGATCTTCACAAAAAGTTTCAAATGGTTCATTTTCAAATTCACCACCATGATCACTTCTAACTTTTAAAATTTTCAAATCATTTTCTGTTTGTACTTGTTTGCAGAATTTGTTGAACACATCATATGTTTCATTTTTGGTTCTTAGGAATTTAACCCAAGTCCACCTACTGTAATCATCAACAATTACTAACCCATACTTCTTCCCATTGATTGATGTTGTTCCAACAGGACCAAACAGATCAATGTGAAGTAGTTCTAAGGGTCTGGAAGTAGAAACAATGTTTTTGGATTTAAAAGAAGTTTTAGCAATCTTTCCTATCTAGCATGCTCCACAAAGAGCATCTGAGTGATATCAATGTTTGGTAGGCCTCTGACCAGTTGCAACTTGCTAAGTTTAGAGATGAGTCTCCAGTTAGCATGTCCCAACCTTTTGTGCCATACCCATTTCTCATCACTCACAGACAGAAGGCAAACTACCTTATGTTCAACCAGTTCTGAAAAATTAATTTTATAAACATTGTTTTTCCTATTTCCTTTGAACACAACAGATTTATCTTTGTTGTTGATTACAGTGCAATTGTTCTTAATAAATAGGACATCATAACCACTGTCACACAATTGACTTATGCTAAGTAGGTTATGTCTTAGTCCATCTACCAACCAGACATCATCAATGGACATGGAAGAATTACCTATCTTACCAGTACCAATGATCTTTCCTTTCTGATTTCCTCCAAACCCCACAGTTCCTCCCTCTTTCATGATCAGGGTTTGGAACATAGACCTTTCCCTTGTCATATGAGGCGAGCAGCCACTGTCTAGGTACCAAGACCATTCCTTTTCTTTGGATGTTAAGCATATCTGCAATAAAATTATTTCAGACTTAGGTACCCATATTTTTATGGGTCCTCTTTGGTTAGTCTTGAAAGGATAAGGTTTCTTTTGCACCTTTGGTCTGACATTTTGAGGTTTGAAAGGTTTTGAATAGACTGGATTAGTATTTTTTGAAGATTTCATAAACACAGTCTTATTAAAATTTGAGTTTGAATTTTTCAGATTCTGAGACTTTCTTGTCTTAGGTTCTGAATTCTTCAGACTTTGAACCTTTTCAGATTTAAAGTCTGTTTTCCTCATAGTCTTAGACTTAAAATCTTTTGGTTTAGACTTCGGCAAAGTTTCAGATTTTGCCTTCATCTTTCCCTTAGATTCAGAAGTTTTAGATTCTGAGTTGTTCAGAACCTTAGGTCTGGCAGTCTCATTTTCTGAAGGATTAAGTTTCTCAGAACTGTCAGAAGCAGGCACAAAACACACCTCAGTGCCTTTCATAATACTTTCAGAACAGGATGGTATTTTTGATTCATTTGAATGATTGAATGAATCATTTTTGAAACCAATACCTTCACCTCTGTTTCTGTTAATGTTATAAATCATAGAGGCAACCTTACTTCTATTGATTCCAGTTAAAATAAAATCCTGAAGAGCAATTTCTTGTTCATTTGGAATTTCTTTAGGTTTCTTATGCGCCACTTCTCTGAGTTCTCTAACTTCTTCATCAATCTCATTGATGTAATTTTGAAGTTTGAGATTCTCCTCAGTCAGCAAGTTATGTTTATTTTTCAAAGATTTTAGTTGACTTAACTTGCTTTTGAGGTGGTTCATAAGATCTTTAACTGTTTCAATAAGTTCAGAACGTGTAAGTTCAGAATATACCTCATCTTCATTATCAGAGTCTGAACATGATTCTGCATCAGAGAATGTTGTTGCCATTAAAGCCAGATTTGCTTCCTCTTCATCATCTTGGTCAGATTCAGAATCAATGTCAAGATCATCCCATGTTGCCATAAGACTTTTCTTGAGTTTGTTTCTGAAGTTGCTTGATTTAGAGCTGGTCTTCTTTGATATCTCTTTTGACTTGTCCTTCTGAAATTCAGGACATTCAGCAATGAAGTGACCAGACTTCTTGCAGTTGTAGCAACCCTTCTGATCTTCCCTCTTGGAACCAGATCCTTTGAAGTTGATGCTTCTGTTAGAAAATTTCTTTTGTCTTTTCATTAAGTACTGAAATCTTTTAGAAAGCATTGAAAGTTCCTCAGCATCTGAATCTTCTTCAGAATTTCCCTCAGAAGATTCTTCAAAAGATTCAATAGCTTTGAGAACTTTTGATGACTTTCCTTTAGATTTCAGTGCTATGGACTTAGTCTTTCTAACATAATCATCTTCATTAAGTCCCAGTTCATGCACTTTGAGGGAGCTTATAAGATCTTCAATACTTAGAGTATTTAGATCTTTAGCTTCCTCAATAGCAGTCACTTTGGGTCTCCATTTAGATGGAAGACTTCTTAGAATTTTGTTCACATGATCAGCAGTAGTATAGCTTTTCTTCAGAATCTGAAGTCCAAAAACCCGAGTCTGAAACCTTGAGAACATAGTCTCAATATTTTCATCCTCCTTCATTCTGAACAGCTCATACTGCTGAACAAGAAGATTTGCCTTAGCTTCTCTAACCTTCTTGTTTCCTTCATAGTTAGAGCAAAGGGATTTGAAGATGGCTTTAGCTGTAGATTTATCACTTAGCTTAAGATATTCATTGTGGGGTAAAGAGTCCACAATGATACCTCTTACATTGTGATGTTTTCTGTAGATCTTCCTCTCAGCATCACTCAGGCCTCTTCTGTTAACAACTACTCCTTCTTCATCAACTTGAATAGAAATTCCATCTTCTATGATATTCCATAAGGAATCATCAATTCCAATGATGTGGCTGTACATTTTGCTTTTCCACCATGAAAATTTCTCTGGATCACCAGTAAACATTGCAGGTTTATTGTGTGAACGAGATTGTTTTTCATTTGTACCATAGTCATGTGAAACGGCAGAGTGATCTCCAGGGGTAGGTGGAGGGGAACCACTAGATGACATGTTTTTCTCATGATCTTAATCTGACTCACTGTTAAGTGATTGAATATCAGAACCGGAGCTCTGATACCAACTGAAGGTGAGAAAAACACACAAGAAAGGGGGGGGTTCAATTGTGTGGGCTATTTTTTCTATCTCAAAAGCTTTGGTTATGTTCAGAATCAGATGTTGATCAGATTCTGAAACCTTTTAAGAGTTGTTTGCAGCGGGTAAAGTAAATGAGAGAGAGAGAGAGAGAGAGAGAGACATCAGATTATCCTGGTTCCTTCCACAACCCGGAAGTAGTCCAGTCCCCTTGTTACTTACAAGAGATTTTCCACTATAATCACAAAGATTACAATTGCTCAAGCACAAAGCAAGAGACTTCCTATTGCTCAAACACAAAGTAAGAGACTTCTTTTGCTCAAACACTAAGTAAGAGACTTCCTATTGCTCAAACACTAAGTAAGAAACTTCTTTGCTTAGACACACAGTCTAAGACTTTGAATCAAACAGATTTTACAAAGAAATGAGTTTGAGTTTGAACACTTGATATACAATCAGTGGTGTTCACAAGTTTAAGACTCTAAACTTAAGAAATTCTAAGATAAGAAGTTTGTAAGAATTTCTAAGTTGTTTTTGGTGACTTTCGAATTTGACAGTTTTGTGTTCAGTAAAACAGAGCACAGAGTTTTAGTCTTTGAGTTTCTTGAGTCTTAGTTTTTTTTCTTCAAATCTTCAATCCTTTATAGAGAATTAAAGAGCTATTGAGATTAACCAGTTTTCACCAAAGAGCCGTTGCAATTAGAAGCTATGTCCAGCTTAATTTTTGCCTGACATTGTGTGCGAAAAACAGAGAACAGAGCACACAAATTTTGAATTGTTTCCTTAAAAGCTGGCTGCGTGTTTCTTCCAAGGAGGCAACTGTTCTATTGAGCTGTTCTGACTGTACAGTGCTTTACTGTTGACAGTGACAGTTGCTTTTCCTTAAAACTTAGACTTTAGAAGCTTCTCTTCAGAAGCTGGCTTCAGGAACTGTTCATCAAAAGCTCCCTTCAAACACAGTATTTCAGAAGCTGGCTTCAGACGCACTGTTCATCAGACGCAGTCTTCAGAAGCACTGTTCATCAGACGCACTCTTCAGAAGCACTGTTCATCAGACGCACTCTTCAGAAGCACTGTTCATCAGACGCACTCTTCAGACGCTCCCTTCAGACGCTCCCTTCAGAAGCTCTTCTTTAGACGCTGTCTTCAGAAGCTCTTCTTCAGACGCTGCCTTCAGAATCTGCTTCAGACACTGATTTGCTTCACACTTTCAACACAAGCTTCTATGCTTTCCTTCTTGCTCTTAACTTGTTCTTTCATAACCAATGTTAGATACCAAACTTTAAGTACATGGTTCTGCACACTTAGAATCAAGCATTAGCAATTCCAATTTTCTTTTTAACACTTTGTTATCATCAAAACCCAAAAGAGAGTTGTTCATACATTTTGTTCCAATAGACAACCACTACCCAATAGTTTCGTATAATGTAATGTCGATGCTTCCTTTTTTTTCTTGGTGGCTTGAAAGTGATGAAGATGGAGAGGTTGAAGATGAAGAATGGATTGAAGATGATGATTTTTAATTTCTGTTTTTTAGTTTTGTTTTAAATTTTTAATAAAAATTTATTAAAAATATAGATAGTTTGCTAAGTAAGACATGACACGTCAACATTTAATAGCCACATGTACAGTTTAGCGGGGTTATATGGAAAAGGGTAACAATGCAAACTTTTGAAGAGATAAATGACCAATTTCAAATTTAAAAAACTGTAAAGTATCAACATGGGGTGAAATTTAACCTGGGAAAGCAAAGTTGCTTCCCAGCATGGATAAGGGTAATATTTAAGGACATGTGGCGGCTATAAGGACCCGATCCCCGAGACTACTAATCAACGGTAAATAAACATCTAACATGAAATCGGAACCTTACATTTCTTCATAAAACTCATATTAAACATATAATATGAAAATCCCATCAATAAAAATAAACATATCACATCGGAATATCTCAACATATATATAATCATCTCGGGTCATCTCGAAAACATCTCAAAATAAATACATAAGTATCTGGATCATGAAGATCACTCAAAATAAATCCAACAGAGTACGAAAAATAAAATCCCACGACATCCTAATCAGAGCATCCTAACTCTAGACGTCTCCCAAGCAAAGCATAAAACAAGAGTTAGGCGTCAAGCCACAACCCATCACGACTCACCGGAAGCAAGCGCTCAATCCTGCAAATCTACATCCACAAGGGATGAGGCGACAACAAAGCCACTGGAGGGTAAGATATACATTCATTAATAAGAAATAATAAACAAGTGTAGTTCAGACAACATTCATGTCAACACATATTCAAACATCACAAACTGGATTATCCGAAATTCAAGAACATGTATCTCATAATGATATTCTCAAACAAGTCTAACTACACCATCATATCAACTCATCATTTACAATCATCCAATTCATACCATCATCGATAAACAATTAAGAATGCAGCACATCACATCTTCAATGCACAATTATCACTTAGATGCACAAATGCTCATCAATACATTAATACATTAGACTCGTACTTATGCAATGTTCCTACACGACTCTATATGCATGTGGTACCAAACATCGTCGCTTTTTGGATATCGGAACTTACCAAGTAATCCCATTGTCACTTTGCATACTAAATATGTCATCGTCACTTTGCATACTAAATATGCCATCGACACTAAACTCGACTCATGAATGAATGCATGATCATATATTCGACTCACATCAAGTACACATAAGACTCGACAACAACATCATCATCACTATCATATATTCTCATATGATTAAACATCGTCGCTTAATACATAACATGTATCATCATCATTTACTCAAACATCGTCACTTAATACATAACATGTATCATCATCATTTACTCAAACATCGTTACTTAATACATAACATGTATCATCATCATTTACTCAAACATCGTCACTTAAATACATAACATGTATTAACATCATTTAATCAAACATCATCATCACTTCATCACTTAGAATATAGCATCGTCATTTAATCACATATCATCAATAACATTGTCAGTAACATCATTCACATCACAAATTTTACTCAAACGGAGTCACACTAACCCATCACTAATTTACTCATCACATTCTCATCATTAATCACTCATAGCACATCATTATGAATTGCAACTCCATCAATACATAATCATTTATTAGCTCTAAAGGCTTCCTAGGCTCATCATTAAATATAAGGATGTTTCATAGTTCATTGGAAAAGTATACGGGAGTTTTCACGAAAAATGTGTCATGACCTATGTGTAGTAAATCACTCATAACTCAAGTTCTAGAAATCTAAATGAAGTCAAACCAATGTCATATGAAAGCTAACATCCATATCTACAACTTTCATGTTTACACCAAAACCCAGTTCAAAACAGAAACTAGTGAAAAAAGGACAGAACAACAAAAATTGTTGCTGTTAGAGTTTGCTGCAGCGAGCCAGTGGTCGCTACGGCGACGCAACCCAGAACAGCAAAGCTGTTGCTGCCAGTGGTCGCTGCAGCGAGCCAGCGGTCGCTACGGTGACGCAACCCAGAAAAAAAAACAAGGTTTTTCCCTTACGGGAATCACTCAAAACTCACAAAAAAATCTCATTTTTGATCCCCATCAACCCAAAATCAGTTTACAGATATTAACCATGATCAATACACTCAAATTGAACAATGATTACACAACAACACATCAATTGATATGAATTTCACAAGGTTCTCTATTAATTTTTAAAGTTCGTCTCAAAATCTCATTTTCACCAAAACTTAACAAACAAACATACCCAGCTTAAAATAACTTCATTCCAACATGTTACACATCACTGCATACACCTACTACAACTATTCCTACAACAACTTTCTTATTTTAACAACAGCTTATTCATTTTCACTTAATTAAGCTATTTTCACCAAAACACCAACAACAACAACTTATTTCACAACAAGCCACACAATAAACATAGTTTCTTGCTCACAATCATAACCTTAACAATAACACATAGTAACAGCAGCAAATTAAGCAGATTCATTCAAATAAGCACTTTTACCAAAATCACTTAATTCACAACTTATTCCACATAACTTCATAATTTCTCAAACAAATTACATACTCATACTCATAATCAATTACATAATCACCAAACAACACTTAATCATCATATTAATCATCACAAACATCAAAATTCATCAAAGTATCAAATTAACATAATGAAAGATGAAGTTTAAGATGAAGAAAGCATGAAATTATCAAGTTTTGACATGCTTAATTTAATCAATGAAAATGAGCACGAAAATCACAACAATTCAGCAACAATTAATCATAAGCTACAATTCCCAAACATACCCCAAGCTTATTAAAACTAATTAATGAAGATAATCTTCCCTCTTACCTTAGTTTCTTCACTTCTCTTGCTAACCCACTTGAAATCAACAATCTCCCTTTAGTTCTTCTAGATTCCTCTTCTTCCTCTTCTCCAAGTTTCTCTCTTGTTTTCTCTCTCTACCTCTCTCCAGTTTTGTGACAAATGAGAAAACCTAATGAAATAACACTACACTATTCTCTTAAATATTAATGGACTAGGTTAACTCACCTTAACGGGCTTAGTCAATTCTCATGACACTAAAAATAACACTAACTTTTACTAAGCTCACACCCCCTCTAATTACTTATACACCATTATTTCAAATATTGAATTTCTAACATATTACCATCATGCCACTCGCCTAAAATTACTAAAATACCCTTCAACTCCCAAAATTTAATAAATCACCAAAATAAACAATTAAGCACACATAAAATAATTAAATAAATAAAATACGAAAAATCAGGCTGTTACAGCGGCCAATACCTGTAAATCTAAAAAAAAAAACTTAAGGATTCATATTTTAATGTTTTATGTCTCTTTGCTACTTAACCTCCTTCCTTTGATCATGACAGCACAAATTACCACATCTAACAATTAATCTTTGTAATACACCCTATCAAATTTCAGACATAAAACTTAACAAAAAAAAACTTGAACAAAAAGATGTCTCTAACAATGCTGTCTTTAACTTATTTGTAGTTGTTTTTACCAAAACTTAGCAAAGTAAAAAAATATGAAAAGCTTCTTTCACGATTGCTCATCCACAGCTTCATAATCTAGTGAAAATCAAAAGCTTCATTCACTAGTGATCATCCAAAGCTTCATTCACGTGTGTCCTACTTCAGCTCAAACATTTCGAAAGCTTACCTCCTTGAGAAGAATGAAAAATCCGCTAGATCTGGAACAAATTCATCATTTTCAGTCAAAGAAAGGTAACCTATTACACTGATCTATTAACAGAAGTTCTGGTTTCATCCCAGTAATTTTTAAAGTTAAAATTTAAATTATAAATTTTACAAAATTGGAATTTCAGGTTTATGTTTATTTCAAACTGCGGTAATGAATTAACATTATGAAATTCTAATTTTTCGTTTTGTTTTGTTGATAATGTTAATCTAGTTGTATGTATTTCAATCTGTAGAATGGATATAGAAGAAATTATGGAAATTTTTCAAGTTCAGCCACAGACAGAGTTTGGTGGGAGTGATTCAGAGGTGAATGGGAATGAATTTATGAACTTAAAATTATAGTGTAGTAATTTATAATAATTAGCTATTTTGTTGATTAAACCTTGTCTCAAAGCCTTTTCTTGCTGCTCTTTCAACCTTGTAATTTATCATAATTAGTTATTTTGCATGAGTATAAAAATATAGTGTTTGAGATTTTTTTGGACTTAATTTCTCTCTTAGATTAATTATCTGGTCCATGAACTATGACCGAGACATGGCACTTATGAGTTGTATGATTACATGATCTTATTCCGATGTGCGATGTTATAATTGAATTGATCTTCATATTATTTTATATGATGAGTTGTATCTTTGACTATTAATGTGCCGATGTATGATTGATGCATGATTTACATGTTTATTTATATTCTCGAGATCGAGGTGTTACAACAATATCAAATGAAAACCATGAGAAAATCTGGAATTCCTACCTCACGCATCTATGGTTATTTTGCTACACAAGCGGGTGGGTATGAAAAATTAGGTTATTCAAGAAGAGACATGTATAACGAACAATTTAAAGAGAGGAGAAGTAAGAGTTCGGATGCAGAGGGTGCACTTGAATTCCTTAAAAGCATGTGCAGTAGGGATGATATGATGTATTGGAAGCATACTGTGAATGCGGATGGAAGCCTGCAACATTTGTTTTGGTGTGATGGGGTAAGTCTTATGGATTACTCTCTTGTTGGATATTTGTATGTTGGCTTCATTTTTGCTAAATCAAATATACAAGCAAGATGTTGGACTCAATGTTCCAACATGTGGGTACGACTTCAGTGTGCCCTGATTTCGCGCCTTGGAGCTATTTATTATCACACCTGATCTTTTGAAAATTTGATTGAAGAATTCATTCATGTTACTTGTTCTCCAAGTTGCGTGTGTTTCCAGAAGGAAGATATTTTCGAAAGTTATATTTTTCAGATGGATATTTTTATTTGTGCAAATATATTTTCAAAAGAGATTTTGGAAAATATATTTCTGAAAAGAATATTTGATACAAATATATGTTTAGCCTGAAGGAAGATTTAATTGTGCAAATATATTTCTAGAAGGAATCTTGGAAATATATTTTTGAAGAATTATTTGTTTCAACATATTTCTGAGAAGAATATTTGATTCAAATATATGTTGTTGCTGAAGGCTATATAAAGAAGACACTACTCTTGAAGAAAAGAATCGAAGCCGTCGTTGAAAGAATATTTTAGGGTTTCGACTTTAGTGTTGGTGTAAGCCCTAGAGGCCAATAATTTATGTTAAACTTTTCATATGTATCATGACTTTTATTATTAAATAAAATATGGTGTTCTTTATTACACTTGATATAAGATTAATAAAGTCCCTAGAATACTTGGTTCATGTGATGGAATATTATGTGTGACTTAATCATGAGATTACATCAACAGAAAGAACACTATTCTTAAAAGTATCCGTAGTCAAGCTTTAATATGAATTGGGATAATAATAAAGCATGGAGACTATTATGTATGTAGACTGATGACCATATCTCATGGGTCATGAATATGAGATATTAAATCTATACCTAGGTATGAGTATTAGGAGTAATATTTATACTGGATTGACCCATCTTGAGAATACTACATAGTATGTTATAAAATCGTCATAAGTTATTCTCATAATGATAATAGTGTATATCACTCTTAGACCTGAAACCACTGTGATCCCTAGATGTGGACTCAAGTGTTTTATTGCCATTCAAACGTTATTTGTAACAAGATAACTATAACGTTGGTTAAAGGGCAATCGACGAATCATGTTGAGGGACATGAGTGTCCTAGATGGGATTTGTCCCTCCTTCATAACAGGAGATATATCTTTAGGCCTCTTGATGAAATATGACTGGAAAAATGCATGGCCATGCCGAATTAAGTCAATATGAGATATTGGACTTATTCGTTATTCAGTATACTTCGGGATCAAGAAATATAAATATTGAGCTAAACAAGGGTGACACAATCTATGCCTTGTGTTCAATAAAGATATTAGGACAAAGGAGTAATCGTACACATATAAATTATCATGGAAAAGGTTTCTTCAGATCACTTGACATTCTTGTCACTTGGGTAGCAGTGATGTGTTGCTAGATACCGCTCACTGTTTATAATATTAAATATAAGATTTAATATTATTGCCAACGTTACAAGAACCTATAGGGTCACACACAATAGAACAGTCAAAAGGAGAAATATAGGATGGGGTGCGTTTAGCAATTGACGCTAATTAGTTAGCGGAGGCTGATGGATTAATGGGCTTACGGAAGCCCGTTATGATTGCTGATTTCGTAGCACAAGGAGCTCTATAAATAGAACTCTAGTGCTGAAATCAGTAGTGCTAATTTCGTGAAACCCTAAAGCAAAACCTCAACCCTTGTTTTCTCTCTAACCTCTGATCGCTTGGTTAGCACCGGGAACCAGAGGAAACCATTCGTGTGGACTGTTGGAACAAAATGTATGAACAACTCTCTTTTGGGTTTTAATGATAACAAAGTGTTAAAAAGAAAATTGGAAATTGCTAATGCTTGATTCTAAGTGTGCAGAACCATGTACTTAAAGTTTGGTATTTAACAATGGTTATGAAAGAACAAGCTAAAAGTAAGAAGGAAAGCATAGAAGCTTATGTTGCAAGTATGAAGCAAATATGTGTCTGAAGGCAGCTACTGAAAGCAGCGTCAGAAGAAGTGCGTCTGAAGACTGAGTCTGAAGGTCAAAGAAAGTCAACGTCTGAAGGTCAACAAAAGTCAGCGTCTGAACAGTGCATCTGAAGGGAGCGTCTGATGAACAGTGCTTCTGAAGGGTGCGTCTGAAGACCTGCGTCTGAAGAGAGCTTCTAATGAACAGTTCCTGAAGAAGCTTCTAAAGTCTGACTTTTTAAGGAAAAGCAACTGTCACTGTCAACAGTAAAGCCTGTACAGTCAGAACAGCTCAATGGAACAGTTGCCTCCTTCAAAGAAACACGCAGCCAAAATTTAAGGAAAGAATTCAAAAAATGCGTGCTCTATTTTCTGCACTTTCACACACAATGTCAGCTGGACATAGCTTCTATTTTGCAACGGCTCTTTGCTGGAAATCTGGGCAATCTCAACAGCTCTTTTATCCTCTATAAAAGGGTGAAGATTTGAAGAAGAAAATTGCTTAGACTCAAGAAACTTATAGACTGAAATCTGTGCTCTGTTTTGCTGTCAAATTCGAAAGTCACCAAAAAACTCTTAGAAATTCTTACAAACTTCTCATCTTAGAATTTCTTAAGTTTAGAGTCTTAAACCGAGTTGTATTTTGTGAACACCTCTGATATTTTATCAAGTGTTCAACTCAAACTTATTTTCTTTGTAAATCAGTTTGATTCAAGTCTCAGCCTATGTGCTTGAACAATTTGGAAGTCTCTTAACTTTGTGTTTTAAACATAGAAGTCTCTTAACTTTGTGTTTTGAGCATAGAAGTCTCTTGCTAGGTGCTTGAGCATTGGAAGTCTCTTAGTTGTGTGCTTTGAGCAAGTGTAATCAGTTGATTATAGTTAAAATCCCTTGTAAGTGACAGGGGGACTAGACTACTTCCGGTTTGTGGAAGGAACTAGTATAAAAACTCTTGTGTCTCTTTTCCCTCTCTCTCATTTAAATTACCCGCTGCTAAATAACTCTGAAAAAGTTTCAGAATCTGATTCTGAACTTAACCAAAGCTTTTGAGAAAGAAAAGAAACAGCCCACACAATTCAACCCCCCCTTCTTGTGTGTTTTTCTCACCTTCAGTTGGTATCAGAGCTCCGATTCTGATATTCAATCACCTAACAGTGAGTCAGTGAGATCCTGAGAAAAACATGTCATCAAATAGTTCCCCTCCATCCTCTCCTAAAAATCAAAGAAATGTTGGTACTTCTGTATCATATGACTATGGTACAGATGAAAGAAAATCTCGTTCACACAATAAACCTCCAATGTTTACTTGTGATCCAGAGAAATTCTCATGGTGGAAAAGCAAGATGTACAGCCACATCATTGGAATTGATGATTCCTTATGGGATATCATAGAAGATGGAATTTCTATTCTAGTTGATAAAGAAGGAGTAGCTGTTAACAGAAGAGGCCTGAGTGATGCTGAGAGGAAGATCTACAGAAATCATCACAATGTTATATCATTGTGGATTTTCTACCTCACAGTGAGTATCAGAAGCTGAGTGATAAATCAACAGCCAAAGCCATCTTCACCTCCCTCTGCTCTAACTATGAAGGTAACAAGAAGGTTAGAGAAGCAAAGGCAAATATTCTTGTTCAGCAGTATGAGTTGTTCAGAATGAAAGAGGATGAAAATATCGAGACTATGTTCTCAAGATTTCAGACTCTGGTTTCTGGACTTCAGATTCTAAAGAAAAGCTATACTACTGCTGATCATGTGAATAAAATCCTCAGAAGTCTGCCATCTAAATGGAGACCCAAATTGACTGCTATTGAGGAAGCTAAAGATCTAAATACTCTAAGTATTGAAGATCTTATAAGCTCCCTCAAAGTGCATGAACTGGGACTTAATGAAGATGATTATGTTAGAGAGTCTAAGTCAATAGCACTGAAATCCAAAAGAAAGTCTGTAAAAGCTCTAAAAGCTATTGAATCTTGTCATACCCCATTTTTGACCAAGTTTCAATCTGTTTTTCTCGTCTTTTAAGCTGGAAATTTTCGTCGTTACAAACGAAATTTCGACAGGGAGATATTTTAAAATACCTCATTTTGTTTCGAAGGCGACCGTTTTTTATTTTATTATTTTTATTATTATTATTATTTATTTCTTTTTTAATTTCTTTCTTATTAATATTTTCTTTTATTTTCGTTTATTATTATTATTATTATTATCTTTTTTATTTTACTATTTTTATTTTTTTTAGTCTTTCTTTTTTTGGTCCAAGGTCCTTTTTTGTTTTTTCAGTCCCAGTCAAATGCAGTGGCAGTTCTGTAATATTTCTTTCCAGCAAGGGCAGTCTGATCATTTTGCAAACCCTGACCTCAGCCTTTAAATACCACGAATCATTGGTGGTACGGTCCCCAAGGATAGTCAGTCAGAAATCCTAAATCCAGAGCCACCGTGAAACACCAACAGCCACCCATAACCACCACAAAAACCCTAAAAAAAAAGAATTTCTCTTCTCCTTTCCAAATTCGATCAGAACCAAGAAACACAAAAACAATACAAATCCTAACCTTTTTCTCCCTCAAACAGAATCATCAATTCACTTAAATCATCACAAAAGCCCCATAATCATCAACAAAACCGAAATCAAACAATCCAAACCACAACAACAGAAAACCGAATCCACACCAAAACAGAAACCAACCACAGCCTCGGCCATCAACACGAAAAACTAAAAACATAAAATCACAAACCAAAGCCTCAACCCAAACCGAATCGCCAAAACCCAAATTAATTGTTTTAATCCGAACCCAAAATCATCAAACCCCTCCAATCCGAAGTCACTTTTAAAAAGGAAAGGTAAATTTTCAAAAGATTTCAAACTTAGATCTAGGATTTTCTGTTAAGATTTAAAAGAAAACGAGTTCGGATTTGGAAAGAATAAAGAAAAGGATGTTAAGAGAAGTAAAATTTTTTTGAAAAAAAGTGAGATTTCACTCCGGCGCGGTGGCGCCGCTGGTCGGCCACCGCGCCGGAAACCTTTTTCGGTGAGGAGAAAGAGGAGAGAGGTGAGAGCATTGTAGTGGGAGAAAGGTGAAGAGAGAGGAAGAGAATTGAAAAATGAAGAAAGTCTGAGAAAAAACACTTATATAAGTGCTTGGTCCAAAACCGATCGGCCCAGTTCACGTTCTTCTTCTTCCTGTTTTATTTTTCAGCTTGCCTTCTACACCTCCCTCTCCTTGCTCCCGCACCCCCCCTCTTTCTTCTCTATTTTCCCTCTTTTATTTTTCCCTTTTATTTCTTTTCTTGCATTTTTATTTTTAGTTCTTTTTTTATTTTATTTAGTTTTCATGCATTTTACTTTACTGCCTTTAATTTTCAATATATCATGCATTTTTATTTTTTATTTATTTTATGCACCATATTTATTTTATGTCTTGCATTTTTATTTTCTTTTTATTTTATGCATCATATTTATTTTATGTCTTGCATTTTTATTTTCTTCTTTTTATTTCCAGCACCATATTTATTTTATGTCTTGCATTTTTATTTTTATTTTATGCATCATATTTATTTTATGTCTTGCATTTTTTTTATTTTTATTTTTTTTATTTTATTTTCAGCATCATGTTTATTTTATGTCTTGCATTTTTATTTTCTTTTTTATTTTCAGCATCATATTTATTTTATGCCTTGCATTTTTATTTTCTTTATTTATTTTATGCACCATATTTATTTATTGTTTTGCATTTCATGCATTTTTATTTCTTTTTAGCATATTTACTTTAATGCATTTGCAATTTTATTTTATTATTTTATGTCATTTATTTTATTTCCATTAGAATGTATCTAGGTCCAATGTAAAAAATATAAATGAGAATATCGCACCGACACCACATTTATTTATTCTGCTTTATGTCGAGGACGATAATGTAATAATGACCATATCCGAGGAAAAGGACCCTCACTTGATCCAACGTCATTTTGAGGGATCCGGCGCGTTTGGACTATATCAGCATAACTTAGTCTCTGGACCTTAGGACTTAATCAAAATTTTCAAAAAAAGTCAAATAGTCAAAATCCAAAAACATTTTATAATCAAAATTTCAAAAAAAGTCAATCTTTGTCTTTTCTTTCTTAATTAAACTTTAATCAATTTTTAATCAATCAAACTTTTTCTTCAATTTAAAATCAACCAACTCACATTTTTTATTCTTCTATGCCTTTACGGCCTCTTATCTTTCTCAAAACATTTTTCAAACTTTAAAATCAATCAAAACCAATCACTCAGCTTTTTACCCCGAACTACATGATTTTGATCCCATTCGGGTATGTAGGCAAAAGACTTTGTCTTTCCAAATCAACAAAATAACAAAAACATTTTCCTTTCTTCTAATCTGATCACTTTAGTCTTTTCACATTTAGGCATTTATTTACAAACAAATAATCAATTTAGTATAAAGATAAATAAAAACAAGAGGTTCCTATAGAGTACTATAGACGTTTAGGGTGCTAATACCTTCCCTTTGCGTAACCAACCCCCGGACCTTGATCTCTCTAAAAAATAAGGGTTTTTCGAACTTTCTCCCTTTTCCCTCGGAAAAATAAAAGATCGATGGTGAGCTTAAATTGTGAGTCAACACTAATTAATAGCTTGATGTCCAAAAATCACCGCGACAAATCTGATGAAGAATTTCCCTCAGGAAATTCTGAAGAAGATTCAGATGCTGAGGAGCTTGCAATGCTTTCCAAAAGATTTCAGTACTTAATGAAAAGGCAAAAGAAATTTTCTAACAGAAGCAACAACTTCAAAGGATCTGGTTCTAAGAGGGAAGATCAGAAGGGTTGCTACAATTGCAAGTGAAGGAAAATCGACATACAAAAGGCAGCGGAAGTTTAAAATTTTTCGATTTTTCTTTCCTTGGATCATTACGAATATCACATGAATCAGTGATAGAATTGTTACCTCTTGTAGTGAAGAAACAGTTTCTTTGATCACAGCTAAGCAAGCAAGCAAAGCCTCTACTCGTCCACACGAACGGTTTCCTCTGGTTCCCGGTGCTAGCCAAGCGATCAGAGGTTAGGGAGAGATGTAGGGATTTCGGTTTTGCCTTTTAGGGTTACACGAAAAAGCCGTACTGATTTCAGCATTAGAGCTCTATTTATAGAGCTCATTGCTACACGAAAACCAGCCATCATGTTGAGCTTCCATAAGCCCATGAACCCATTAGCTTCCGCTAACTAATTAGCGTCAATTGCTAAACGCACCCCATCATATAAGTATTACTTATATTTCTCCTTTTGACCGTTCTATTGTGTGTGACCCTATAGATTCTTGTAACGTTGGCAATAATATTAAATCTTATATTTAACATTACAAACAGTGAGCGGTATCCAGCAACACATCACTGCTACCCAAGTGACAAGAATGTCAAGTGATCTGACGAAACCTTTTCCACGATAATGTCTATGTGTACGATTACTCCTTTGTCCTAATATCTTTATTGAACACAAGGTGAAATTCCTGGCAGGACAAAAATCAGAACTTACAACAGGGCACAATTTTGCAAAAACAGAGTACAATTAAAATCCAGTTCAGAAGCAATAATAAAGTGCAGAAATTTAAAATGGCACAGATGTTTGTTAACCCAGTTCGGTGTAAACAACACCTACATCTGGAGGATACCAATCCAGGAAGGAAATCCACTATAGGAATTAATCCTTAAGACTCAAGACACTGACCCCCAGTTCCCAGCCTAAGCAATCAATCTCCTCCTAGTTCTGATTTCTACCCAACACGTTGAGTATTAGAAACTACTAACTTCCTATCCAAGTAACTAACCCAGTTACAACTCAGCTTCTGATAAAACACAAACCAGTTTTGAACACAAGTTCAATGACACAATAAAATTCATTCGTACCTAAAGGCTTAGAATGAATTACAACTCAATCACACCTAAACCAACTCAGTTGAGTGGTGTACAAATAAAACTCTAAGTTTAAAACACAAAGAATCAATTTCTGAATTCTCAATTAACTCTCGTAAGTCTTGAACAATAGCAGCATTCTCCTTAAATAGGCTTCGGTCAAGCAGCATTAATCTAATTCCAATCTTCTGAATTGATATGTTTTTGAAATATGCAAGGCTCAATTAGGAAACATAAAATTCTGCAATGTATCTCTTCAAAGATTGCTTCTGAAAATATAATCTCCATAAACACGAGCCAAATCTTCATTGGATCTTCACCAATTCAATCAGCATTCTAGAACCCTTCATCCATAATAATTCCATGATAAATCTTGCAAAGATTCGCATAGAAAGAACTCTTAAAAAGGCAGCTTCTGAAGAAGTCAACGCGGGTCAACGCTTTGAATAGTGCGTCTGATGCACTGTAGCGCGTCTGAAGGATTTCAGCTTCTGAAGTACTGTAGTGCGTCTGAATCACAGTTCCTGCGTCTGAAGGATTTTTCAGCTACTGAACCACTTCAAAACCGTTTTCTTGCAACTGAAGACTTGTTATACACATGGAGACGCTTGCTTGAACACATTGCATTTGCCAAAACATGCAGCCAACTTCAAAATACTCAACACAAGGCATAGATTACGTCACCCTTGTTTAGCTCAATATTTATATTTCTTGATTCCGAAATATACTGAACATCGAATAAGTCCAATATCTCATATTGACTTAATTCGGCATGGCCATGCATTTTTCCAGTCATATTTCATCAAGAGGCCTAAAGATATATCTCCTGTTATGAAGGAGAGACAAATCCCATCTAGGACACTCATGTCCCTCAGCATGATTCATCGAGTGCCCATTAACCCACGTTATAGTTATCTTGTTACAGATAACGTTTGAATGGCAATAAAACACTTGAGTCCACATCTAGGGATCACAGTGGTTTCAGGTCTAAGAGTGATATACACTATTATCATTATGAGAATAACTTATGACGATTTCATAACATACTATGTAGTATTCTCACGGTGGGTCAATCCAGTATAAATATTACTCCTAATACTCAGACCTATGTATAGACTTAATATCTCATATTCATGACCCATGAGATATGGTCATCAGTCTACATACATAATAGTCTCCATGCTTTATTATTATCCCAATTCATATTAAAGCTTGACTACGGATACTTTTAAGAATAGTGTTCTTTCTGTTGATGTAATCTCATGATTAAGTCACACTTAATATTCCATCACATGAACCAACTATTCTAGGGACTTTATTAATCTTATATCAAGTGTAATAAAGAATGCCATATTTTATTAATAATAAAAGTCATGATACATGTGAAAAGTTTAACATAAACTACTGGCCTCTAGGGCTTACACCAACAATCTCCCACTAGCACTAAAGCCAATCATGCATAGACCTAATACCCATAGATCTAGTATGACCATCATGCTTCTGCTGAGTCAGAGCTTTAGTCAGTGGATCAGCAACATTGTCTGATGTTGGTACTCTGCATATTTTCACATCTCCTCTATCGATGATTTCTCGAATGAGATGATAGCGCCTAAGTATGTGTTTGGATCTTTGGTGAGATCTAGGTTCTTTAGCTTGTGCGATTGCTCCATTGTTATCACATAGTAATTCAATGGGATCCACAATGCTTGGAACTATACCAAGATCAGAGATGAATTTCTTGATCCAAACAGCCTCTTTTGCGGCATTAGATGCAGCAATATACTCGGCCTCAGTTGTAGAATCAGCGACTGTTTCCTTCTTTGAACTTTTCCAGCTCACAGCACCGCCATTTAAGCAAAACACATATCCAGATTGCGATTTGAAATCATCATGATCTGTCTGAAAACTAGCATCTGTGTAACCAATTACAGAGAGCTCTTCCTGACCTCCATAGATCAAGAAAGTATCCTTAGTTCTTCTCAAGTACTTAAGGATGTTCTTGACAACAACCCAATGATTGTTGCCTGGATTAGACTGGTATCTGCTCGTAGCACTTAAAGCATACGAGACATCTGATCGAGTACATAACATAGCATACATGATAGATCCAATTGCGGATGCATATGGAACATTGATCATTTGATCCCTTTCTTCATCAGTTGAAGGGGATTGTGCTTTTGACAAACTTATACCTGATGACATAGGTATGAGTCTTTTCTTGGACTCATACATATTGAAACGTCTCAAGACTTTGTCTATGTATGTACCCTGACTTAAGCCAAGCAATCTTTGTGATCTATCTCTATAGATCCTGATTCCTAATATGTAGGAAGCTTCACCTAAGTCTTTCATAGAAAAGCATTTCCCTAACCAAGATTTAATTTCTTGTAGTGTAGGGATGTCATTTCCGATAAGCAATAAGTCATCCACATATAATACCAGGAATGAGACTATGATCCCACTAACCTTCTTATAAACACAAGGTTCATCTTCATTTTTAATGAATCCATACTGTTGTACAATTTCATCAAAACGAAGATTCCAACTTCTGGAAGCTTGCTTCAATCCATAGATTGATCGCTGCAATTTGCATACCTTTTGGATGTTATTAGGAATGCCAAATCCTTCAGGTTGTGTCATGTACACATCCTCAAGGAGATTTCCATTAAGGAAAGCAGTCTTGACATCCATCTGCCATACTTCATAATCATGGTATGCAGCGATAGCAAGTAAGATCCGAATGGATTTAATCATTGCGACTGGTGAAAAGGTTTCATCATAGTCTACACCATGAATTTGTTTGAAGCCATTAGCAACCAATCGTGCTTTGTAGGTGTTTACCTTTCCGTCCATGTCAGTTTTCTTTTTGAAAACCCACTTGCATCCTATAGGATTAATTCCTTTAGGTACTTCAACCAAGTTCCAAACTTGATTTGTGTACATGGAATCCATTTCAGATTTCATGGCTTCAATCCACTTCTCAGATTCAGGACCAGTAATGGCCTCTTGATAAGTCATAGGCTCATCTTGATCCATGAGCAATACTTCACATTCTTCTGATATGAGATACCCATATCTCTCAGGTTCTTGACATATCCTATTTGACCTACGTGGTTCTTGTGTTATTGGAGTAGGATTTTCTGTCACAACAGTTTGTGTATCCTGCTCTTGTCCCTCCATTGACGTACTACTACTTTGTGGGTCTTGAACTTCTTCAAGATCTACCTTTTTCCCACTAATTTCTTTGGAAACAAATTCCTTTTCAAGGAATACTCCATTTCTAGCGACAAACACTTTGCCCTCAGATGGTTTGTAAAAGTAGTATCCTTTAGTTTCTTTAGGATATCCCACAAAGAAACATTTGTCAGATCTTTGTTCAAGTTTAGTGGACATTAGTCGTTTCACATAAACTTCACAACCCCAAATCTTTAAATGTTTCACATTGGGGTTTCGACCACTCCATATCTCATATGGTGTCTTTTCTATCGCTTTGGATGGAACTTGGTTAAGTGTATAAGCTGCAGTTAATAAGGCGTGTCCCCAAAAGGAGTTTGGAAGATCAGCATGACTCATCATAGACCGGACCATGTCTAACAAGGTTCGATTTCTCCTTTCGAAAACACCATTCCATTGTGGTGTTCCAGGAGGTGTGAGTTGGGATAAGATCCCACACTCTTTTAGATGATCGTCAAACTCTTGGCTCAAATATTCGCCACCTCGATCAGATTGAAGCATTTTGATTTTCTTGCCAAGTTGGTTTTCTACTTCATTTTGAAATTCCTTGAAGAAAGTAAATGATTCAGATTTATGTTTCATTAGATACACATATCCAAATCTACTAAAGTCATCAGTGAATTTAACGAAGTAGTAAAAACCTCCTCTAGCAGGTGTGTTTAGTGGTCCACATACATCAGTATGTATGAGTCCCAAAAGATCACTAGACCTTTCACCTGTTCCGGTGAATGAGGTCTTTGTCATCTTTCCCAATAAACAAGATCGACATGTCTCATATGATTCTAAATCAAAAGAGTCCAAAATTCCATCCTTATGGAGTTTGGAAATGCAATTTTCGTTTATATGGCCTAAACGACAATGCCAAAGATAAGTTGGATTCAACTCATTTGGTTTCATCCTTTTCGTATTTATATTATAGATTGACATATCGAGATCAAGAATATAAAGTCCATTACTCATAATGGCATTAGCATAGTGAATATTATCCAAATAAATATAACAACATTTGTCTTTTATTGTAAACGAAAAACCAGACTTGTCCAAACAAGAAACGGAAATAATATTTCTGCTAATTGCAGGTACAAAATAACAGTTCTCTAACTGTATTAAAAGACCACTAGGTAAAGTCAATTCATAAGTTCCAACAGCTAAAGCAGCAACCTTTGCGCCATTGCCAACTCGTAGATCGACCTCCCCTTTAGCCAATGTTCTACTCGTTCTCAGCCCCTGCACATCAGTACAAATATGAGAACCACATCCAGTATCTAATACCCATGATGTAGAAGTAGACATATTAATTTCTATAACAAAAATACCTGAAGAAGTGGAAGCAACCGTTCCATTCTTTTTGTCTTCCAGATATTTTGGGCAGTTGCGCTTCCAGTGCCCGGTCTTACCGCAGTAGAAGCACTTGCCCTCCTTAGCCACACCTCCAGTAGGCTTCAAAGCTTTGGTTGATGGCTTAGCAACTGCTTTGCCTTTGCCATTTCCCTTAGACTTTTTAGGCTTCTTGTTATGCTTTTGACCTTTCCATTGTTAACCATCAAGATGGTCTTACCCTTTCCCTTCATGTTCTTTTCAGCAGTTCTTAACATTGCTGCAAGCTGTGGAAGAGTTTTGTCCATGTCATTCATGAGGAAATTCATGACAAAATGGCTAAAGCTTTCTGGCAACGATTGCAAGATAAGATTAATAGCAAGTTCCTGCTCAAGGGGTAAACCCAATCGTGCGAGGTTCTCAACGTACCCAATCATCTTGAGTACATGAGGTCCTACAGGACTTCCTTCTAACAGCTTAGTTCCAAAAAGGGCCTTGGAGACATCATACCTTTCATGCCTAGCCTGCTCTTCATAAAGAGTCTTAAGGTGTTCGATCATATCGTACGCAGCCATGTTCTCGTGTTGCTTCTGAAGCTCAGAGGTCATGGTTGCAAGCATGATGCAAGCGACTTCCACGACATCATTGACATGCTTACTATAAGCATCTCTCTCAGCCCTGGGAGCATTTGCAGCTGGTGCCTCTTCAGGAACAGGTTCATCAAGTACATACAGCTTTTTCTCATGTGTGAGGACAATCCTCAAGTTACGGTGCCAGTCTCAAAAATTTGTTTCATTCAGCTTATCCTTATCAAGGATTGATCGCAAAATGTTGTTTTAAGTGTTAGTTGCCATCTACAATTTAAAATATACAAAATAAGTATCATGAAAATAACATATTTAATTTGGCCTTTAATTAAATACGCTCCCACTTTTTTATTCAAATCAAGTGACCTTCAAACATTTAATTCGGAAAATCCCGTTGGAAGATTTTCTAGCGGGTTGAAATCCTTATTTCACCTTGTTTTGAGTCAGCTAGGGCTGATCACCCAAAACTCAGCTATTTAGGTAGGAACATTTCCAATTGTATCTCATACAACTTTCAAATCAATTGGGCGAGTAACTCTTACTCTGATCTATCATATAGATATTTCCCAATTCTTGCTTCTAAATTTATTCTAATCATATTAGACTTAATTTAGTTAAGTTAAACCCAATAGAATAACAATCAGGTAAATGATATTACCGCACCGCGACTTACAAACATAGAACATGTGCTTTGCTAAGGCAAACCCACACATTCGATATTAGTCTTGAAGGGTATTATTCTTTTGGAAAGCATTAAACTTAATATATTACTTTGAAGGATTTTATTCAGTTTGATCTCACTTCACCACGACTCATATATCATATATATTAGCACTCCAATCATTCAAGCATGCACAACAATTATACAAAATAAAAGTGACATGATTATGGCCTCCTAACGCTATGATTCTCTCAAGCCAATGAGCGAATCTAAACTAATCCTAGAAACGACCTTGCTTCTCCAAGCTAGACTTCTAGGGCTAATCCAACGTCAATAGTCCTATTACCTCCTTGTATTCTAATTACATTACATATTAAGAAACTCGTTTTACATACAAGGGATTGGATGAGAAGAGAATGTACATATAGAATTCAAGAGAGAGGCACGACACGCAGGCCGTATTTCAAAAATCCAAAATAAAAGAAATAATGAGACTAAGGCCATAATCATTCACAAAACAACAATAAAACACCTTTTATTATTATTAACACCTCATAATTAAATAAATTAAATTAAAATTCGGCGATTGATCACACTACGCAGATTAGTCGGGGGTTTCGCTGCCCGGTCAGCGCCCCGGAAGCTAATTCAATATGAACGATTCACTTTGAATTAACACCGTGTTTCGCATCAACATTTGATACGTTTTAACACTTGCGGCGTAACCCTAATTACTTGACCGTAACCCTAATTGCTTGCGGCGTTTTACCTTGCAGCGTTTTACTTTTCAACCTTTGAATGTAACCCTAATCATGATGGCACAACACTTGCGGCGCTATGAATCCTGTTGTAACAATATGATCACACCAATCAAAGTACTCTGATTGTTTATCCAATATAAAGATCGAACTTAGAATGCTTCACCTGATACGGTTCCAAAGCTCCAGTTGACAATCATTCAATATGAACAAATATCATCTGACTTAATTAGTGCACGATCATCACGAGTATATCATATATACTTTTATTACACAGAATTTATCAATCATATTTCTGTCGATATGGATAATCTATATATTGATGCTTCACCAGAAAACGGTTCCGAAGCCTCAAACAAAACAAAAAGACATGCACATAAAAACGATATGATTTTATTATGTGTGTATGTGATCGAGCAACACGTTTCCGTCGATATGGATGATCGATATATTGATGCTTCACCAGATACGGTTCTGAAGCTTCAAACAAACTGAAAATTCATGCACAGAAACGTGATGCCTTGCCAATTTTAATTCGTCTTTATTATTTAATTGTATTCGATTATGTTTAATCCAATTAAAACATAAAGCAGTAAACAAAACAATCTGATTCATGGTTTCGTAATTGGCTCTGATACCACTGAAGGAAAATCGACATACAAAAGGCAGCGGAAGTTTAAAATTTTTCAATTTTTCTTTCCTTGGATCATTACGAATATCACATGAATCAGTGATAGAATTGCTACCTCTTGTAGTGAAGAAACAATTTCTTTGATCACAGCTAAGCAAGCAAGCAAAGCCTCTACTCGTCAACACGAACGGTTTCCTCTGGTTCCCGGTGCTAGCCAAGCGATCAGAGGTTAGGGAGAAAAGAAACTCTTGTGTCTCTCTTTCCCTCTCTCTCATTTAAATTACCCACTGCTAAATTACTCTGAAAAAGTTTCAGAATCTGATTCTGAACTTAACCAAAGCTTTTGAGAAATAAAAGAAACAGCACACACAATTCAACCCCCCCTTCTTGTGTGTTTTTCTCACCTTCAGTTGGTATCAGAGCTCCGGTTATGATATTCAATTACCTAACAGTGTGTAACACCCATACTAACTTTAACTAGTATGTTAGCATGTGCGTTAAACTGATACTGGATACATTTAAAAATTTCAATAAACAACAATAATACATAACAACGAATGAATACAAGTTTACTCGTCTGTACAAATATCCAATACTATTACAATACTTATGCTATATCCATCAAGCTCCTGAGCTGATACACAACGAGCAACTGTACTCCATCCAGCATCTCTATGAAGAACTTTATCACGAACCTCTGACTTGCCTGCAAACCTGCACCAGAAGGAATGGGATGAGACATAATGTCTCAGTGAGCTCCAGCCCAACCTACTGTTGGAAACCACAGGGAACCTAGGGTCGCCATGCCTACCTTGGCAATCTTGGGGATTTCCTATGATCGCCAAGTCTTTATCTGTCTTTGACTACAAGTCTTTCTGTAACTATAGCTTAAAACTGCCTATAACCATTGCCATAACGGCCTATGACTATAACTATAATTGCCTAAATCCATAACTGTGATCATGTCTGTATCTATGACTTAGTGATCGAGGGGAAGACCTAGGATCACTTTCTGATAACTGTCTATAACTATAACTGTATGTTTCCTGTGACTATAACTGTAACTGTAACTTTGACTATAACTGTAAAACATAAAACATATAAACAGTTCGATAGCAGTTTTATGTTAGCTGTTAGTGTTGAACAAACAATTATCTGAGTTCATTTTACGGAGGGCACCCCGGGTGGAGCAACCCCGAGATACGTCTCCCTATAAACCGGTGAAATTCCTATCATATCAGGCTAACACCGGACTCCCTATGAAACGTGTGGACAACCCTCTCGGAGAAGTCCCATCCGGCGAATCCCGGAGTCTGATGAACACGCCCTATGACTGTAACTGTAAAACATACAAGCACGCCAATATCTTTGATCTTTAATTCTTTAACTTAACGTATGAACATATAATCTGTTACTGTAATCGTATAACAATTCTATAACGTATAACCTATAACCTATGATTCTTGGCTTATCGTTCTCATAAGCCACCTGTGATCGTCGGAAAACCAACTCTATGATCTTATCTATAACTTTGATTGCCGAAGCATTCCTATTATCCTCGTATTCTAAATGGAATACAACTATAATTCTTGATTACCTACAATAGGTTCCAAACTCGACTATTATATCATTCTTAGATTCGTATATACTGAACGAGTCTATAACATTGCCTAGTAAGGGCTAAACCCTAAACTAGTTCCTTAACATCTCTATGATAGCTTGTGGGTTAAGGTAACCCTCTCTTAATATTGTGCCTATCCTTATCTATAAACTCATCTATACAAATCCAAGGATAGGTCTTTACATGTTCACTGGCAATGCTTAACCATTACATGTTGTTCCTTAAGTCCGAAGCAGTATTGGATAGCCGAAATGGTGCAAGTAAAATTGAAACATAATCCTGTCCCTTCAAAATCGTGACACGATTCGTAACACGATTGGGCAATCGTGACACGATTTGGCAATGGTGTCACGATTTCATACCCAGAAATCGTGTTGGTTTCTGCCTGTAAAATCGTGACACGCTGGTAAAATCGTGACACGATTTTACCTGCTGGTAAAATCGTGACACGATTTTACCTGCAGTTGGACAGCATAGGGCTAGTTCAAAACATGTTTTCCACCTTTTTTGGTCTATCCAATCATGCCCAAGCATCATACAACTTTAAAGGATCATTTCTAATGCTTATCAACAGAATACAACATGTAATAATCAAGGATTGCTAGCAAAGTAGGATTAGGCTCAAAAGTTCATAACTTGTCATAATACTATAAACTCATAAAACTCAACAAAGTGGGTTCTATAACCCCTAGGGAGTTCACCTTATACAAGATTTGGTGCTGGTTTGCTTGCTTCCCAACTTCCTCAAAACCCTAGCTCATCTCTTGCTCTTCTCTTGCTTTTCTTTAACTTCTTCTTGCTCCAAATTCTCCCAAAATAAGCTTGCTTGCATAACAAGAGTTTAGGAAGGAGTTTGATTCTTAAGGATGATGTTTGATGAGATGATAATGGTGAGGATGGGGGATGAAAAAGAGAGAGGGAGAGGGAGTAACATTTCAGATTTTTCTTCCAAAGGAAATGAGAGATAAACATGAGAATTTCTCATATTTATCCAAATGGGTCCTTTCCCTTTATTTACAAATATGCCACTCCTTTAATTACAACCTTGCCATTGCTTGCACATGAAGTTTCTAACACGTTTAACTGATACTTCTAAGCGGGATATTACACTCTACCCCCCTTAAAGAAATTTCGTCCTCGAAATTTAGAAAATCCTTCGAAGATCCTGAAAAGATAAAACCTTTCTACCTCTTTCTCTACTATGAAATGTCCATTTCTTTTACTCATTAGGACTCCATGGCAATTCTAGGGTCTGATATATATCAATCACGCACCCCGATTAAACTATACTGGTTAAAACTTATTCTTTAGCCATGATTTCCATTTCTGTAAATCAAAACATGTGACAATCTCTTTCCGACCGAAAGGTCTGACGTATAATACATAACTATCACTTGCTAAGACGTATGGTTATCTGAACCAGCATATCCATATTATCAGACTGTGTCCTCTATTCGACATATTCCTTGTAAATCCAAAGTAAAATTATTAAACCTTTGATTTCCTTTACTGAACTCTATCAGTTCTTATTTAATTGACCATTCCATATTAACCTGAAGACGTCGGGTTGATCTGATTTTCCTCAATTATTTCAACTTTTCAAGGAATCTATTACATTACTTTTAGTTCTGAGAACTTTCGTCTATAACCTTCGCCTCGCAAGACGACCTTTTACTGTTACATTTGTATCATTCTTCATATAAATTAATTCTTGCACTGGAAGGTATCTGATAGAGAGTATTCTCAAATGGAAGTGAAATCTATTACAACTACCTCCACGCTTCAAATTCAAAGTGGTGGCTGAACTTATGGTATACGTTCCTTTCTTTCTGTTGTCCTGGTGTAGCTATTATCACAACCATAAGCATTGCTCACATCCCCACTGCGGGAATCCTTAAAGCTCGAGAAATCTTATGAGTCACTCATGCTCCGATTAATTAATCAACGATAACATGTAGCCAAAGGTCTTAGGAACCTTCTTCATTACTAATACTTTCAAACTTATGAAAATCCAGTATAAGTGACGTGTGGCATAGTCCGTCTCACATATCATCATTGTCCATAGCACATAGCCTCTATACATGATCGACTACGTGCACACTCCTATCGGGTACACAGTACACTGCATTATCATTGTCCAACTACGGGACATCATACTTAATCAAAATATACTTGAGACAAAGCCACGCCATCTAAGGTCACTCTTCTTGCTCTTAACTCATGTTTGCACTCTTTGAGTAACTACAATCCCGTATGTAACTATAATTACGTCCCATAGACGTTATAACTTATTTTGTTCAAGAACATTTTCCGTTTTCTAAAAGAAAACTCTATTCTGTTCGCTATTCAAAATAGCACTCTTAAACTCTGAATCCTTTAAGTCATGACTTGAATTCACGTAGCCTTTTAATATAAACTATGAGTACTCTTCTGTTCGGTGTACAACATTTCCTTCCTTTAACTGTTAACATTAAGTTCAAGAATTTTTGAACTTCTCAACTGAGACCTTCCTGCTAAAACATTACCGTCTGCGTACCACGGTTACCAATACATGTCACAGGACTATAAAATATGTTACACTACTATCTAAGTAGCATAAACTCTGCCTGATCAGTATACATAATACTAATCATAACCTGTTACATGCGACATGCTAGCATAACGTGGATACAATGCGGAATAACTGCATACCACGGCATAATTCCTCTTCGGTTAAACTTACCATTCAAGTTAACTTAAAGTTACTGAGCTAAACAGCTAGATCATCGTATAAAATGTAGCCTCCTTTGCTATGTACTTATTTTGCTGTAAACACATCCTTTTAAGTTATCAAACTGCTTCGATTCTCTTATCCCGTGAATTTCGAGATCTGAAATATCCCTCGACTTATCTATTAAAATCTCCTGTTGGAACTGATGATAAGTTCAAGTCATCACTACTTACAATCATTCTGTAACTTGAAAATTAATCTCTGAATACCTTTCCTATAATTCATCTGGCAAGGACTTCACAAACATCCCTTTTTCTAAACTTCAGCTTTGATTTGTCTGTTAACTCATAATTGGATTACTTCTCCGCTGCGCAACTCTGATTTTGACAATTCACCTTGAGATAGAAGTAATACACCACTATTACCATATAAAATCTCCTTGGCCAATCCTTTGACTCTATAACTTTGTAGTTACCACACGTAACCGTCCTACATTATAATTTCTCTTATGGTTTAAACCACCTGTTAAACTTACTGATTGCTCGACGCTTGCCTTTGCTTTTCCTTTGGAACATAAACGAAATTCTTACTTTCACGAAACACGCCGAAACCTGTAGACAGTCTTTAACAATAAATACGAGCCCAACGATGCTCCTGTTAAACAACTTAAATTCATACATTACTTACTTGTGGTAACTTCTAGAAACATTCTATGACTTCCGGAAATTCTCATCTTTCATATACTTAATCGATTAATGAATCGAGTCTCATCCTATAATTATCCGTAGGGATTTCACATCCACAACCTTTTTTTTTTCCAAGACACTTAGGTCCACATAACTCTAACATAACTCTTGGTTACTCCTCGGGTTTCCCCGGAATAATCCGTCTGGATAAAACTCAACTTCTACCGGCTCTCCTGTAAATTCAAACATACGATACACCTCTTTGAGTACCCGATTAATAAATCTGTAAGCTTCAATACTCAACATTTTCCCATTGGATCCTTCCTATAACTTATCACTGTATTCACAATTCCATTCTAATCTTGTTATCTGAATAACAGTCCATATGTCTTCTCGACCGTTGCCCTCTTCGTGGTTTCGAACAATCCAAGGTATGTATTTTCTACCATCTTAACACATACCAACATAATGCGATCTTTGTCGGCTTACCCGAATACGTGTATAAGGAGCCCATCTAAAAAGAATATAGACATCCTTACACACTATATCCTTATTGGAAGTCCAGAGCGTCCAATAATTAACTGACAATTCCTTACTCCAAGTAGTTGGGTTGGGTATCACCATCCTTTGCATCTGCAGCCGGAATTAAAACTCTAATTTACAATTCACTTTAACTTTCCAAATTACGGTTCCCGTTAGGGTTCCAAATCATTCTTCAGAGTATTCTATAATTCTTTACTCTACACATCTCCTCGGAGAAGGCATCGCTCAATGATGCGTCCAACTAGTCAAGATACTTGACCTTACTCTTAAATACCTCTTGTATTCTTGAAACTTTGCCATTAACAGGCTCAATTACTTCACTGCTAGAGAACCATCCTTTGACATTATACACCTTGTCAATTTCGTCTTAGAATCTGACGTCTTAACCTTTACCCTTCGTACACTACTTTCCTCCTTGGTCACATTCAGCTCTCGGATATTTGTCCTAACTGTCATATACTAGACTGAGTTGATCAGGCTCAACTAGACATGACATTTAGAACAACATCCGGAACCCAATGATTCCACTACTTTCATTAAATCTTAAATGACCCATGGCACGGTCCGAATCGACCTGCTCTGATACCAATTGTAACACCCATACTAACTTTAACTAGTATGTTAGCATGTGCGTTAAACTGATACTGGATACATTTAAAAATTTCAATAAACAACAATAATACATAACAACGAATGAATACAAGTTTACTCGTCTGTACAAATATCCAATACTATTACAATACTTATGCTATATCCATCAAGCTCCTGAGCTGATACACAACGAGCAACTGTACTCCATCCAGCATCTCTATGAAGAACTTTATCACGAACCTCTGACTTGCCTGCAAACCTGCACCAGAAGGAATGGGATGAGACATAATGTCTCAGTGAGCTCCAGCCCAACCTACTGTTGGCAACCACAGGGAACCTAGGGTCGCCATGCCTACCTTGGCAATCTTGGGGATTTCCTATGATCGCCAAGTCTTTATCTGTCTTTGACTACAAGTCTTTCTGTAACTATAGCTTAAAACTGCCTATAACCATTGCCATAACGGCCTATGACTATAACTATAATTGCCTAAATCCATAACTGTGATCATGTCTGTATCTATGACTTAGTGATCGAGGGGAAGACCTAGGATCACTTTCTGATAACTGTCTATAACTATAACTGTATGTTTCCTGTGACTATAACTGTAACTGTAACTTTGACTATAACTGTAAAACATAAAACATATAAACAGTTCGATAGCAGTTTTATGTTAGCTGTTAGCGTTGAACAAACAATTATCTGAGTTCATTTTACGGAGGGCACCCCGGGTGGAGCAACCCCGAGATACGTCTCCCTATAAACCGGTGAAATTCCTATCATATCAGGCTAACACCGGACTCCCTATGAAACGTGTGGACAACCCTCTCGGAGAAGTCCCATCCGGCGAATCCCGGAGTCTGATGAACACGCCCTATGACTGTAACTGTAAAACATACAAGCACGCCAATATCTTTGATCTTTAATTCTTTAACTTAACGTATGAACATATAATCTGTTACTGTAATCGTATAACAATTCTATAACGTATAACCTATAACCTATGATTCTTGGCTTATCGTTCTCATAAGCCACCTGTGATCGTCGGAAAACCAACTCTATGATCTTATCTATAACTTTGATTGCCGAAGCATTCCTATTATCCTCGTATTCTAAATGGAATACAACTATAATTCTTGATTACCTACAATAGGTTCCAAACTCGACTATTATATCATTCTTAGATTCGTATATACTGAACGAGTCTATAACATTGCCTAGTAAGGGCTAAACCCTAAACTAGTTCCTTAACATCTCTATGATAGCTTGTGGGTTAAGGTAACCCTCTCTTAATATTGTGCCTATCCTCATCTATAAACTCATCTATACAAATCCAAGGATAGGTCTTTACATGTTCACTGGCAATGCTTAACCATTACATGTTGTTCCTTAAGTCCGAAGCAGTATTGGATAGCCGAAACAGTGCAAGTAAAATTGAAACATAATCCTGTCCCTTCAAAATCGTGACACGATTCGTAACACGATTGGGCAATCGTGACACGATTTGGCAATCGTGTCACGATTTCATACCCAGAAATCGTGTTGGTTTCTGCCTGTAAAATCGTGACACGCTGGTAAAATCGTGACACAATTTTACCTGCAGTTGGACAGCATAGGGCTAGTTCAAAACATGTTTTCCACCTTTTTTGGTCTATCCAATCATGCCCAAGCATCATACAACTTTAAAGGATCATTTCTAATGCTTATCAACAGAATACAACATGTAATAATCAAGGATTGCTAGCAAAGTAAGATTAGGCTCAAGTTCATAACTTGTCATAATACTATAAACTCATAAAACTCAACAAAGTGGGTTCTATAACCCCTAGGGAGCTCACCTTATACAAGATTTGGTGCTGGTTTGCTTGCTTCCCAACTTCCTCAAAACCCTAGCTCCTCTCTTGCTCTTCTCTTGCTTTTCTTTAACTTCTTCTTGCTCCAAATTCTCCCAAAATAAGCTTGCTTGCATAACAAGAGTTTAGGAAGGAGTTTGATTCTTAAGGATGATGTTTGATGAGATGATAATGGTGAGGATGGGGGACGAAAAAGAGAGAGGGAGAGGGAGTAACATTTCAGATTTTTCTTCCAAAGGAAATGAGAGATAAACATGAGAATTTCTCATATTTATCCAAATGGGTCCTTTCCCTTTATTTACAAATATGCCACTCCTTTAATTACAACCTTGCCATTGCTTGCACATGAAGTTTCTAACACGTTTAACTGATACTTCTAAGCGGGATATTACACAGTGAGTCAGTGAGATCCTGAGAAAAACTTGTCATCAAATAGTTCCCCTCCACCCTCTCATAGAAATCAAAGAAATGTTGGTACTTCTGTATCATATGACTATGGTACAGATGAAAGAAAATCTCGTTCACACAATAAACCTCCAATGTTTACTGGTGATCCAGAGAAATTCTCATTGTGGAAAAGCAAGATGAACAGCCACATCATTGGAATTGATGATTCCTTATGGGATATCATAGAAGATGGAATTTCTATTCCAGTTGATGAAGAAGGAGTAGCTGTTAACAGAAGAGGCCTGAGTGATGCTGAGAGGAAGATCTACAGAAAGCATCACAATGTTATTGGTATCATTGTGGATTCTCTACCTCATAGTGAGTATCAGAAGCTGAGTGATAAATCAACAGCCAAAGCCATCCCTCTGCTCTAACTATGAAGGTAACAAGAAGGTTAGAGAAGCAAAGGCAAATATTCTTGTTCAGCAGTATGAGCTGTTCAGAATGAAAGAGGATGAAAATATTGAGACTATGTTCTCAAGATTTCAGACTCTGGTTTCTGGACTTCAGATTCTAAAGAAAAGCTATACTACTGCTGATTATGTGAATAAAATCCTCAGAAGTCTGCCATCGAAATGGAGACCCAAAGTGACTGCTATTGAGGAAGCTAAAGATCTAAATACTCTAAGTATTGAAGATCTTATAAGCTCCCTCAAAGTGCATGAACTGGGACTTAATGAAGATGATTATGTTAGAGAGTCTAAGTCAATAGCACTGAAATCCAAAAGAAAGTCTGTAAAAGCTCTAAAAGCTATTGAATCTGATGAAGAATTTCGCTCAGGAAATTCTGAAGAAGATTCAGATGCTGAGGAACTTCCAATGCTTCCCAAAAGATTTCAGTACTTAATGAAAAGGCAAAAGAAATTTTCTAACAGAAGCAACAACTTCAAAGGATCTGGTTCTAAGAGGGAAGATCAGAAGGGTTGCTACAATTGCAAGTGAAGGAAAATCGACATACAAAAGGCAGCGGAAGTTTAAATTTTTCGATTTTTCTTTCCTTGGATCATTATGAATATCACATGAATCAGTGATAGAATTGTTACCTCTTGTAGTGAAGAAACAGTTTCTTTGATCACAGCTAAGCAAGCAAGCAAAGCCTCTACTCGTCCACACGAACGGTTTCCTCTGGTTCCCGGTGCTAGCCAAGCGATCAGAGGTTAGGGAGAGATGTAGGGATTTCGGTTTTGCCTTTTAGGGTTACACGAAAAAGCCGTACTAATTTCAGCATTAGAGCTCTATTTATAGAGCTCATTCCTACACGAAAATCAGCCATCATGTTGAGCTTCCATAAGCCCATTAACCCATTAGCTTCCGCTAACTAATTAGCGTCAATTGCTAAACGCACCCCATCATATAAGTATTACTTATATTTCTCCTTTTGACCGTTCTATTGTGTGTGACCCTATAGGTTCTTGTAACGTTGGCAATAATATTAAATCTTATATTTAACATTACAACCAGTGAGCGGTATCTAGCAACACATCACTGCTACCCAAGTGACAAGAATGTCAAGTGATCTGACGAAACCTTTTCCACGATAATGTCTATGTGTACGATTACTCCTTTGTCCTAATATCTTTATTGAACATAAGGCATAGATTATGTCACCCTTGTTTAGCTCAATATTTATATTTCTTGATTCCGAAATATACTGAACAACGAATAAGTCCAATATCTCATATTGACTTAATTCGGCATGGCCATGCATTTTTGCAATCATATTTCATCAAGAGGCCTAAAGATATATCTCCTGTTATGAAGGAGGGACAAATCCCATTTAGGACACTCATGTCCCTCAACATGATTCATCGAGTGCCCATTAACCAACGTTATAGTTATCTTGTTACAGATAACGTTTTAATGGCAATAAAACACTTGAGTCCACATCCAGGGATCACAGTGGTTTCAGGTCTAAGAGTGATATACACTATTATGAAAGGCTCAATAAGGAAACAAATATTTCTGAACTCTATCTTGTAAAGATTCTTCATCACAAATAAATTCAACCATAAACACGAAGCAAATCTTCTTAAGATCTTCAACACATTAATCAGCCTTCTAGAAATACTTCAGCCATAATAAATCTTCAGCAAATCTCCAACAGATACGCACAACATTAATGCATAAAAACCCAGCTTCTGAAGTCAGCTTCTGAAGTCCAGCTTCTGAAGGTCAACGCTGGTCAACGTCTGAACAGTGCGTCTGAAGGTCAACGCTGGTCAACGTCTGAACAGTGCGTCTGAAGTACTGTTCCTGCGTCTGAAGGCCATTTCTGCGTCTGAAGCACTGTTCCTGCGTCTGAAGGCACTTTCAGCGTCTGAAGCACTGTTCCTGCGTCTGAAGGCCAAAACAGCTTCTGAACCTCCTCAAATTCAGTTTCTTGCTTCTGAAAGACTTCTTTAATACATAGAGATGCTTTGCTTGAACACTTTGATTTTATCAAAACATGCAGCCAACATCTAAATACTCAACAATCTCCCCCTTTGGCAATTTTTAGCTAAAATCAATGTTTCACAAACAACAAGTTCTTCACATAGCACACATAGCACAGAGTTAGTAGCAGCGGATAAAGCTATGTTAAACAATGTTAAACCAAACAAACACATATGCTTCTGATATTCTGAAGAACACACATAACTACTGATCATCTTCGGATACTTCTCAGTCTCTGATCATCACATGTAAACTCCCTCTAAAACTTCACAAACACATACCAGCAACATACACAGCTTCAAAACAACTCTCCCCCTGCAACTCAACATACATACAATACTCCCCCTTAATTCTGAATTGCAGAAAACTCTGAGACATAGACTTCTGAAACTGAAACACATCAATACTCAGGAACATAACAATCATGCACTCTCCCTGAGACACAAACTCCCCCTCAAACACATCTGCACAATTATTGTTATAATTCTGAAATCTGAATAACTCTGTCTGCTTCTGAAAACTCTGAATTCTGAACAAACACTTCTGAATACAATCTGAATCACAACACAAGTTTTTCTCCCCCTTTTTAGCCACAAAATTTTGACAAAACTCAGACTTCATATAGGGAATAAAAACAAAACAAGTAACACAGATCCTCAAAACTGAATGTATATCAGACTCAGACTTAGGATCAAACTCAGCATTTGCAAATCTGGCAGGTACTCTATCTTCCTCACATCCAGCTTGCTGTAATTGCTATAAGTCCTCAAGCAGACAAACACCCAACTTGCTTCTCAGATTCTCAAACTGCTTGGCATCCAAAGCTTTTGTGAAAATATCAGCAATTTGTTCTTCAATATCCACATGTTAAAGCTGAACAATCTTTTCTTCTACAAGATTTCTGATAAAATGATGTCTGATATCAATGTGCTTGGTCCTGCTATGCTGTATGGGGTTCTTAGAAATGTTTATAGCACTTAAATTGTCACAATATAGGGTCATAACATCTTGTTCAATGTTGTATTCTTCCAGCATCTGCTTCATCCATACCAACTGTGAACAACTACTACCAGCTACTATATATTCAGCTTCAGCTGTAGACAATGAGACACAGTTCTGTTTCTTACTAAACCAAGAAATCAAGTTGTTCCCAAAAAGGAACATCCTCCAGAAGTACTTTTCCTGTCATCTGCACTTTCTGCCCAGTCAGCATCACAATACCCAATCAATTCAGAACTTGCACTGTGTGAGTACATGATTCCATAATCACTTGTACTATTGACATACTTCAGGATCCTCTTTACTTGTGTCAAATGACTCATCTTAGGATCAGCTTGATATCTTGCACACACTCCAACAACAAAAGTAATATCAGGTCTGCTTGCAGTTAAGTACAGTAAACTCCCAATCATACTTCTATACTGTCTTTGATCAACTAAAACTCCTTGTTCATCTTTAGTTAATTTCAGATGTGTAGCAGCAGGTGTTCTCTTATGACTAGCACTCTCCATTCCAAATTTCTTCACTATATTCTTGGCATATTTACTCTGAGAAATGAATATAGTATCTTCCATTTGTTTGACTTGCAGTCCAAGAAAATAAGTAAGTTCACCAACCAGACTCATTTCAAACTCAGATTGCATCTGCTGAACAAACAACTGAACCATTTTGTTTGACATCCCACGAAACACAATGTCATCAACATAGATTTGAGCAATCATCAGACTTCCATCTTCATCTTGTACAAACAAGGTCTTGTCAGTTCCACCTTTTCTGTATCCTTGAGTCACAAGAAATTGTGTGAGTCTATCATACCATGCTCTAGGTGCTTGCTTCAATCCATACAAAGCCTTCTTTAATTTGTAAAAATGATCAGGAAATTTATGATCCACAAACCCTTTAGGCTGTTCAACATAGACCTCTTCTTGTAGATAACCATTCAGAAAAGCACTCTTCACATCCATCTGAAACAATTTGAACTTAAGAATGCAAGCTACACCCAACAGTAATCTTATGGACTCTAATCTGGCCACAGGTGCAAAGGTTTCATCAAAGTCAAGTCCCTCCACTTGAGTATAACCTTGAGCAACTAACCTTGCCTTGTTTCTGACCACAGTTCCATTTTCATCTGTTTTGTTCTTGTAAATCCACTTAGTGCCAATCACATTTAAACCTTCAGGTCTTGGAACAAGATCCCACACTTCACTCCTTTTGAATTGATTCAACTCATCTTGCATGGCTTCAATCCAAAATTCATCAGGGAGAGCTTCTTTCACTTTTTTGGGTTCAAATTTTGATACAAAGCATGAATCAGTAGCAACAGTATCTGAACTTCTGGTTCTGACACCTTGATCTAAGCTTCCAATGATTAAATCTCTAGGATGATCCTTCTAAACTCTAATTGATGGTCCTTTACCAGTAGAAACATGATCTGCATGAACTTCTGCTTCTTCAGACTCTAGTTGATTTTCTGCTTCTGACAGTTGTTCTTCTGATGCTTCAGACTCTGGAACCACTTCAGACTCGCTTCTTTCATTCTCAGCAGACAGATCATCAATCACAACATTAATGGATTCCATCACAACCTTGGTTCTGGAATTAAACACTCTATAGGCTCTGCTGTTCACTGAATAACCCAGAAAAATACCTTCATCAGACTTAGGATCCAGTTTTCTTCTATTTTCTCTATCAGCCAAAATGTAACATTTGCTCCCAAAAACATGAAAATATTTGACTGTAGGCTTCCTTCCTTTCCATAGTTCATATAAAGTAGATGCAGTACCCTTCTTCAAAGTCACTCTATTATGGATATAGTAGGCAGTATTCATAGCTTCAGCCCAGAACATATAGGGTAGCTTCTTAGCATGCAACATGACTCTTGCAGATTCAGCTAATGTTCTGTTCTTCCTCTCAACTACACCATTTTGTTGAGGTGTTATAGGTGAGGAGAACTCATGCTTGATCCCTTCAGATGCACAAAACTCAGAAAATTTCTTGTTTTCAAACTCCTTCCCATGATCACTTCTGATTCTGATAATACCACAGTCCTTCTCTCTTTATAACTGAGTGCACAAATCTCTAAATACTTCAAATGTATCTGATTTTTCTCTCACAAAGCTGACCCAAGTAAATCTTGAAAAATCATCAACCATTACAAATGCATACCTCTTTCCTCCAATACTCTCAACTTGCATAGGCCCCATTAAATCCATATGTAACATTTCTAGTACTTTAGTAGTTACCTGGTGTACTAATCTGGGATGAGACTTTCTTGTTTGTTTTCCAATTTGACAATCACCACAAACACTGTCCTCATTGATCTTCAGATTAGGTAGACCTCTGATAGCTTCAGTACTCAGGATTTTCTTCATGCCTTTCAGATGCAGATGACCCAGTTTCTGGTGCTAGAGTCTGACTTCCTCTTCTGTGCTCATGAGATAGGTAGTCAGGCTTCTTTCTTCTTCAGACACCCATAAATAACAGTTATCTTTAGATCTGCAGCCCCTCATCAGAACCTTACTTTCTTGATCAGTTACCAAACATTCTTCTTTGTTGAAATTCACCTTCAAGTCTTGATCACAAAGCTGGCTTATGCTGATTAAATTTGAAGTCAATCCTTTCACCAATAGCACATCATTAAGTCTTGGTAAACCATCACTGATTAAGTCACCAATACCAAGAATCTCACCTTTGCTCCATCTCCAAATGTCACATAGCTTCTAGAATAAGGCTTTAAATTACTCAGCAACTTCTTCACACCAGTCATGTGTCTTGAGCAACCACTATCAAAGTACCAGTCTTCTTTAGAGGTGGCTTTCAATGATGTATGATCTATAAGGCCAACAGTTTTGTCTTTGGGTTTCCACACCTTCTGAACATTATTTCTGGTTGCAGCTGGTTCCACTCTTCTATACTGAAATTGCTCAGGATAGCCATATAACTTAAAGCAAAATGATTTAATATGCCCCTTCTTTCCACAATGATGACAGACCCATGGATGATTTCTTCTCTTGTTTCTGTTAAACTTCTGGGGTTGCTTCTGAGCTTGCTTCTGAGGTCTCATCTTGGATGTCCCAATATAGGATCATACATTTCAGTAGCAGGAACAAACCTTTTAGCAGGATTCTTCTGTTTGAGATTCTGAGTCTGATCAACAAATCCTAAGCCAGTTGTTTTTCCTTGTTTCTGATTCTCCAATATCTCCTCCAGCACATCAGTAGCAGTATTCATCATTTTGACCTGCTTTTTCATATTCTCAAGCTGGGAGTTTAGTTGACTCACTTCTTCTTTGAGCTCAGAATTTTGTACTAAAAGTTCACCTTTCTCAGCCTTCAGTTGACAGATTGTCTCCTTCTGATCCAGAATTTGCTTGCACACTTCTACACTTCTGGTGTATAGCTTTTTGTAATTGTCAGCCTGTTCATCATATGAGGATTTTTCAACTCTGGCTTCAGACACAGATGAAACTTCAGACTCTGAGTCAGACTCTGATAAAGTCTCAGACTCTAAAACTGCTTCAATCTTTAAGATAGCTCCTGACCTTACCATCAGACTTGTATTACACTTAGCAGATTCACTTTCAACATCTTCTTTCGAGTCATCATCAGACCATGAAACAGCCAAGCTCTTCTTCTGCTTCTTAAGAAAAGTGGGACATTCTGATTTGATATGTCCATAACCTTCACACTCAAAGCACTGCACACCTTTAGCTTGATTACTCTTCTCCTCAGTCTTGGTCTTCTTCACATCACTATGTTGCTTCTTGTTGTTGAATCTGAAGTTCTGACCTTTGGTTTTGGATTTCCTGTCAACATGCTTCAGAATTTTATTGAACGGTCTTCCCAGCAACACATGAGCTTCTGATAAATCACCATCATCCTCATCATACTCTTGTTGATCTTCATCTTCCGTATTAACAGCAAAAGCAATTCCTTTCCCTTTCTTCTCAGGCTGTTTGCAGAAAGCAGTTTCAAAATTCAGCAGAGATCCAATCAGCTCCTCAACCTTCATAGTGGAAATGTCATGAGCTTCTTCTATAGCTGTCACCTTCATGTCAAACCTTTTGGGAAGTGACCTGAGAATTTTTCTGACTATCTTCTCATCTGACATCTTCTCTCCAAGAGACTCAAAAGAATTGGCCATATCCAGGACATTCATATAGAAATCTTGAATACTCTCATCCTCCATCATCTTCAAATTCTCAAACTTAGTGGTCAGTAATTGGAGTCTGGACATCTTCACCTTTGAGGTTCCTTCATGAGTGGTCTTCAGTATTTCCCAGGCATCCTTGGCAATGGTACACTGTTTGATCAATCTGAACATGTTCATATCCACACCATTGAATAAGGCATTCAAGGCTTTGGAATTTCCAAGAGCCAGATCATCTTCAGCCTTTGTCCACTCTTCTTCTGGTTTCAACACCTCAGTCTTGTTCCCATCTTTGTCTAAAACAACTGGATGATCCCAACCTTTTAGCACAACTTTCCAAGTTCTGCTGTCAATGGATTTTAGAAAGGCACACATTCTAGACTTCCAATATTCATAATTTGTGCCATCCAGCAATGGTGGTCTGTTGACATATCCTCCCTCCTTGTCCATGCTTGCCAGAAAACTCTTCCCTGGAGCTCACCCAATTACAGGCAGGGTGCCTGCTCTGATGCCAATTGAAATTCTGGCTGGTACAAGAACAATACGAAAAACAGGGCACAAAGAAAGCAAAACAGAGCACAACCTAAGTTTAAAAAACACAAAGACTCTAAACTCTGATTTCTGAAATAATCTTCGTAGTTTTCAACAGGTAGCAGCACATCTCCTTAAATAGGATTCAGCAGCTCTCTTAATTCTGAATCCAATCTTCTGCAATTGATATGTTTTTGAATTATGAAAGGCTCAATAAGGAAACAAATATTTCTGAACTCTATCTTGTAAAGATTCTTCAGCACAAATAAATTCAACCATAAACACGAAGCAAATCTTCTTAAGATCTTCAACACATTAATCAGCCTTCTAGAAATACTTCAGCCATAATAAATCTTCAGCAAATCTCCAACAGATACGCACAACATTAATGCATAAAAACCCAGCTTCTGAAATCAGATTTTGAAGTCCAGCTTCTGAAGGTCAACGTTGGTCAACGTCTGAACAGTGCGTCTGATGTACTGTTCAGCGTCTGAAGGTCAACGCTGGTCAACATCTGAACAGTGCGTCTGAAGTACTGTTCCTGCGTCTGAAGGCCATTTCTGCGTCTGAAGCACTGTTCCTGCGTCAGAAGGCACTTTCAGCGTCTGAAGCACTGTTCCTGCGTCTGAAGGCACTTTCAGCGTCTGAAGGCCAAAACAGCTTCTGAACCTCCTCAAATTCAGTTTCTTGCTTCTGAAGACTTCTTTAACACATAGAGATGCTTTGCTTGAACACTTTTATTTTACCAAAACATGCTGCCAACATCTAAATACTCAACATCTTTGATTGTTATTTAGGTCTAAGATCATTGGGGCAGTGATTGTTTGAGTGGATGTGAGATGGGATCTCAGGTCTAGGAGTTCCTAGGCTGAAGTCAGTACGAGTAGTGTCTAGGTGATAAGTTATAAACTTGGAGTTTGTTGAGAACTTAGAACTAGGACTACACTAGTGGACTTCTGTAACACCCATACTAAATTATCTAGAATATTTAGCATGTGTATTAATCTGATACCGGATACATTAAAATTTACAATAATTAATATATATAAACCACTGAATGAGTACAATTTGCTCGTTTACATAAATATCCAAATATCACAAAATACACTTTCATATACATATAAAATCTGTCAACCTCCTGAGCTTGCCATGACGAGCATCTGCACTCCATCCAGCGTCTTCCTGAAGATCTTCATGAACATCCCTTCCTAACCTATGAACCTGCACCAGAAGGATTAGGGTGAGACATATTGTCTCAGTGAGCTCCGGCCCAACCTACTGTTGGCAACCACGGGGGAAACCTAGGGTCGCCGTGCCTACTCTTAGCGATCTTGGGGATACCTACGATCGCTGACATTCTCTACATAATTCGCGATCAAGGGGAAAACCTAGGATCGCTTCATAGTCTTATCTCATATATATCATAATCTATTTTAAAACTTAGACTTATACTTGACATATACATAACCTTATGCTTAGTGATCGAGGGGGAAACTATGATCACTTGCTGTTGTCTGATGACTACTTTGTCTTAACTTTTAGTACATAATACATATGCGTATTCATTTCATATTCGTATTCATAATCATCTTTTCATATCATAAAGTTAGAAGTTAGCGTTGAACAAACAATACATTATCTTGGTTCGTTTTACGGAGTGCATCCGGGTGGAGTAACCCCGAAGTACATCTCCCATCATACCGGTGAAATTCCTATCATATCAGGCTAACACCGGACTCCTCTTATCTTTGTGTAGGCAACCCTCTCGGTGAAGCCCCATCCGGCATAATCCGGAGCCTGCTGGACACAACTTAACTTTGCATGTAGACAACCCTCTCGGAGAAGTCCCATCCGGCGTATCCCGGAGTCTGCTGAACATGCTTAATCTTTTAACATACGTGTGGACAATCCTCTCGAAAAAGTCCCATCCGGCATAATCCGGAGTCTGATGAACACGTTATCATATTCTTTATCATTAAATTCTTAACTTAAGTTCATATACATATCTTATACGTTCATAATCTTGTGCATATCTAATGCATTCTTATGTAATCATTCTTAAATATCTAACCTATAACTAGGTTCTTAACTTGCTCTTATTCTTTAGGTAATCATTCGTAATTGCTTAACCTATAAAAGGTCCTAGACTTAAATACTACAATATTCTTGACTTGCACAAACTTAATGAGTGTATGAAGTTGCTTGGTAAGGGATAATCCCATTACTAGCTCCTTTACTTCTCTATATATCTTAGGGGTTTATGTATTCATCTCCCAATGTTGTACCCATTACCCATCTTACCTTAATTCCATACCATTCCTTAAGAACATGAATCTGGGTGGCTGGGAAATCGGAGTCCAATATGCTAAAATCGTAGTCCGATTTGCTAAAATCGTAGCACGATTTTTGCCATAAATTTCATGAAAAACAGGGCACAAAATCGTAGTCCGATATCTAGAAATCGTAGTCCGATTTTGGCTTCAGCATCATTCATAATTTTGCTTCCTAAGCTAAACCAAACCCTATCCAATCATCAAAACAGCTTATGGGAATAAATTCCAAGACATATTGTAGGCAATAACACAGTTTAACAAGGAATTAATACACAAAAGGATTAGGGCACAAATTCTAAACCTTTAACTCAACTTGTAGAAATGCACTAAACCTACTCAAACGGGTTATAAAACCCTGTGGTACTCACCTGAATCTTAATCAATGCTTGCTTGCTTGCTTGCCAACTTTTCCTCAAATCCTAGCTTCCAATTCCTTTTCTTTCTCTTGTTTTCTTGACCTCCAATGGCTTATGTGTTCCCAAACTTGGTACTTGCTCATAAACATGTCTTTATGGAAGGAGGATTAATGAAGATTAAAGTGAGGAGGGGAGGGGATGGCGTGAGGGGAAGGAGGGAGAAGGGAGAGAGCTGATTGGAGAGAGTGAAGGAAGTGGAGAAAGATAGCAAGAAATATCTTGCTTCCTTGATTAATAATCTTCCCATTTCCCTTTATTTACATAATTGCCATTCCACTTATTTACAAAAACGCCTTGCTTCTTAATTAATTTCTAACACTGATAACTGATACTCATAAGCGGGATATCACGCTTACCATATAAATAAACCCATTAACTGACAATTTACCAAATTGTCCTTTGCTCAAACATTTCTGATACATCGTCTCATTATTAATAAATATTTGAATCTTAGGCGGGATGTTACAATCTACCCCCCTTAAAGAAATTTCGTCCTCGAAATTTAGAATCCACTATCATATATGAATTAATCTCCCATATTAATTCCTTCATTAGCCAAGACTCCAGTTCATCTTACTTATCGGAATCCCTTAGATTTCAACTCTATAAGTCGAATGTATTCGACAATCTTTTCGTTATCTGAAGCGCTTGATGTGCATTACACTTTTCTGGCGTAGTAGAATATGAGGCTATTCGAACCATCGCATCCAACTGCTGATCATATCCTTGTTTATACACTTTTCGCAAACCCAAACTAGAGTTATACAATCCTAACACTTGTGCTGAATCTTATAATCTCGTCATAGTCCGCGTATTCTTACTTTGACGACATTGGACTTTCTTATTATCCTCGACAATTCTATTGATTTCTTATAGTCGATCTTTGCCTTATACAACGACATCCTACATATATGGTTTTACCATAATTATACCATTCTTTAATGGAAGTAAAACTACCGTACTACCTCCATTATACAATACAAGGAGGAGGCATCCTGGTGTGTTACTTTCCATAGTCTTAATCATTGCTTCCACTACGGAATTCCTCAAGAGCTCGCGAAGGATACTGATTACCCGCGTTCTGCTCCGATTGATCTATAACGTTACTTATCTTAATAACTTAGAAATCATTCTTCATACTAGGAGTTTGCCAATCTCCCATCGTTCTTGTCACAACTTGTTCTCGTTTTCTTGTCGTAGCATAAATGTTTTCTACACCGATAATCCCAAACTTATAGGAGTTTAGTCCAAGTGATGAGTGGCTTAAGTCGTCGCACATATCATTATACAATATATTTCATAGCATATAACTTACATACATAAGCGAGCACGTGTACACTATACATTATCTCATCTTTGTCCGACTAACGGGACATCATTCTTAACCTTAACATATTTGAGACACTACCACATCAATTGGGGTTCTTTTCTTACTCTTAACTCATTTCGTAACATCCGGGATTTGCCTTTCAACTGGCTTGCCAGGTTTGCCCCGCCAATGTTACTCATGTTTATTCTTAAGTATACAACAACCTATAATGTAAATTTATGGTTACAGTTCACCAGCATCACAAACTTATTTCTCGTTTTGGACGTCAAATTCAAGATTCTTATTACCAACGGAAAACTCTACTCGATTGCTACCCAAATAGCACACTCAGTCTTTAATCCTTTAGTCATAACCTGAAATTACGTAGCCCTATACCATGAACTACGAATAACTTTTAATCTACGTAAAAGTTCTCCGTCCTTTACTGGTGAACATTAAGTTCAAGACTGCCGAAATCTTCGGTTAATATAGGTTAACATGACATGGTTACAACATGGAATTAAACTCACTCGCCACCGCATTGTCGTATCTGGTCAAGGCCTCTATTCAAATATTTCATTCCTCATGGATTTCGAGGTTTAAGGTATTCATCAACTTAACTCCCATAACTTTCCATTAGAACTCATGATATGTTCAAATCGCTTCTACTTACTACTATCCCGTACAATAAGAATCAAGCACTTAACATCTTCTCATACTCTAAGCCTCAGCTTAGCGTTGTTCATTATATCATGCTTGTATTACCACTCCGCTGCGCCACTCTGATTTTTAACACTCGAGTTAGCATCGGAGGAAGACTTCGCTATTGTCACATAAAATTCCATCGATTAATCCTTTTTCTCTATCACTTTGTAATCACCGTAACAAATTTGTCTGACGTTATCATTTCTCTTGTCAGCTCTTCATGTAGAATCATTAAACATTGCAGAAACCCGACTGGAAGTATGTCTGAGGCAGCTTAAAATCATGTACATCCATTTGTGGCAACTTCTAAAAACACTTATAGCTTCTGAAGGTTCATATCTTTCATTTGAGTCTTGTTACTATTCGCTCTTTCTTTATCCGTAATGATTTCATATCCATAATCTTCCCGGGACAACTTTGGTCTCCTTAGCTCTATCATGTCCCTTAAGTTACCCTCGAGTTTCTACGGAACAATCCGTCCTGAAAAGTTCCAAATTCTTACCGATTCTCTAGAACGTCCAACATAGGTTGCGTTTCTTCGAGTGCCCGATTAATCGATCTTAAACTTTTGCACATTATCATGATCTATTGGATTCCTCCAGCAACTCGTTATTGTATTTCACAATTCAAATCTATGCCTTATTACCGCCCTCGGAAACTTATCAACACGAGGTGACCTCTTTCTATTCTATAATATTTGTGGAAGGAACCTCTTCGATGGGGAGCATATAACTCCTTAGCATTAACCTCAATCCTAAACTTTCATGTTCAAGACGATCCTCCGTATAAAAAATCTCAACATAATTTCTCGGCTGAAATCCCGATCATCCTTCAACTCTGATCTACTATAACCTTGTGTTATCTTGAACTTACCTTCCTTAACCAATCAAGGAAATTCAATACTGTTCATCTAATCAAGAGTGTTCAACTTAATTCGTCCATCAGTATACCAAATTCCAGCAACTTATTATTTATTATCCAACCTGCATTAAGTAAAATTCCAATCTAGCTTATCTTACTTCTAATCTTCTTACCATTAGGATACATCCAAAAATTCGATTCACGCTTTGACATGCAACGAGTCTTATTGTTACTACTTATTCATCCATCTTAGTTCTTAGGCTGCATATCATCTCCTTTTCGTATTTCACAAATCTGGTTCAAGAGACGTGGCTGATCTGATGGGGTCAAGCTTATTTGTGATTCATACTCAATAACCACACTTGACTGGTTAGTTTCATCTGTCCAAATAACTCGCGTAATCCATAATTAATTCTCTTAACTGTCCAGACATTAAAATCTCATCCATTCAAGTTCGATTCTTCAACACTCAATTTTTGTTGAGAATCAGAGGTTTCAACAACTGACCGGTAATTCCTCACTCCATCTCTCAAGGTTTGGTATTGCTATTCTTCAACTCTGTACTCAGAATTGTTACTTAGTCCACACTTCACTTTAACTTCTCAAACTGCGGTTCCCGTTAAGGTTCTACGTCATTCCCTAAAGCATTCCATGATTCCTTAATCCTTACGTCTTCCGCAAACGAGGCATCGTCCAATGATGCGCCCAACTGGGTTGAGGCGCTTCACCTCAATGTTAAATATCCTTTATGTCTCTAAGACCTTGCCACTATCAGGCTTCATCACTTTACAGTTTGATGGCCACCATTGACATGAATACTTCTTCGCCAATTCCGTCTTAAAATTCTGTCACCTTAATCTTCGCCATTCACACACTTCATTCCTCCTTGGTCACATTCAGCTCTCAGACATTTATCCTAACTGTCATATACTAGATTGAGTTGATCAGGCTCAACTAGATGTGACCTTTAGAACAATATCCGGAACCCAATGGTCCCACTACTTTTATTGAAACTTTAATGACCCAAGGCACGGTCTGAATCGACCTGCTCTGATACCAATTGTAACACCCATACTAAATTATCTAGAATATTTAGCATGTGTATTAATCTGATACCGGATACATTAAAATTTACAATAATTAATATATATAAACCACTGAATGAGTACAATTTGCTCGTTTACATAAATATCCAAATATCACAAAATACACTTTCATATACATATAAAATCTGTCAACCTCCTGAGCTTGCCGTGACGAGCATCTGCACTCCATCCAGCGTCTTCCTGAAGATCTTCATGAACATCCCTTGCTAACCTATGAACCTGCACTAGAAGGATTGGGGTGAGACATAATGTATCAGTGAGCTCCGGCCCAACCTACTGTTGGCAACCACGGGGGAAACCTAGGGTCGCCGTGCCTACTCTTAGCGATCTTGGGGATACCTACGATCGCTGACATTCTCTACATAATTCGCGATCAAGGGGAAAACCTAGGATCGCTTCATAGTCTTATCTCATACATATCATAATCTATTTTAAAACTTAGACTTATACTTGACATATACATAACCTTATGCTTAGTGATCGAGGGGGAAACTATGATCACTTGCTGTTGTCTGATGACTACTTTGTCTTAACTTTTAGTACATAATACATATGCGTATTCATTTCATATTCGTATTCATAATCATCTTTTCATATCATAAAGTTAGAAGTTAGCGTTGAACAAACAATACATTATCTTGGTTCGTTTTACGGAGTGCATCCGGGTGGAGTAACCCCGAAGTACATCTCCCATCATACCGGTGAAATTCCTATCATATCAGGCTAACACCGGACTCCTCTTATCTTTGTGTAGGCAACCCTCTCGGTGAAGCCCCATCCGGCATAATCCAGAGCCTGCTGGACACAACTTAACTTTGCATGTAGACAACCCTCTCGGAGAAGTCCCATCCGGCGTATCCCGGAGTCTGCTGAACATGCTTAATCTTTTAACATACGTGTGGACAATCCTCTCGGAAAAGTCCCATCCGGCATAATCCGGAGTCTGATGAACACGTTATCATATTCTTTATCATTAAATTCTTAACTTAAGTTCATATACATATCTTATACGTTCATAATCTTGTGCATATCTAATGCATTCTTATGTAATCATTCTTAAATATCTAACCTATAACTAGGTTCTTAACTTGCTCTTATTCTTTAGGTAATCATTCGTAATTGCTTAACCTATAAAAGGTCCTAGACTTAAATACTACAATATTCTTGACTTGCACAAACTTAATGAGTGTATGAAGTTGCTTGGTAAGGGATAATCCCATTACTAGCTCCTTTACTTCTCTATATATCTTAGGGGTTTATGTATTCATCTCCCAATGTTGTACCCATTACCCATCTTACCTTAATTCCATACCATTCCTTAAGAACATGAATCTGGGTGGCTGGGAAATCGGAGTCCGATATGGTAAAATCGTAGTCCGATTTGCTAAAATCATAGTCCGATTTGCTAAAATCGTAGCACGATTTTTGCCGTAAATTTCATGAAAAACAGGGCACAAAATCGTAGTCCGATATCTAGAAATCGTAGTCCGATTTTGGCTTCAGCAGCATTCATAATTTTGCTTCCTAAGCTAAACCAAACCCTATCCAATCATCAAAACAGCTTATGGGAATAAATTCCAAGACATATTGGTAGGCAATAACACAGTTTAACAAGGAATTAATACACAAAAGGATTAGGGCACAAATTCTAAACCTTTAACTCAACTTGTAGAAATGCACTAAACCTACTCAAACGGGTTATAAAACCCTGTGGTACTCACCTGAATCTTAATCAATGCTTGCTTGCTTGCTTGCCAACTTTTCCTCAAATCCTAGCTTCCAATTCCTTTTCTTTCTCTTGTTTTCTTGACCTCCAATGGCTTAAGTGTTCCCAAACTTGGTACTTGCTCATAAACATGTCTTTATGGAAGGAGGATTAATGAAGATTAAAGTGAGGAGGGGAGGGGATGGCGTGAGGGGAAGGAGGGAGAAGGGAGAGAGCTGATTGGAGAGAGTGAAGGAAGTGGAGAAAGATAGCAAGAAATATCTTGCTTCCTTGATTAATAATCTTCCCATTTCCCTTTATTTACATAATTGCCATTCCACTTATTTACAAAAACTCCTTGCTTCTTAATTAATTTCTAACACTGATAACTGATACTCATAAGGGGATATCACGCTTACCATATAAATAAACCCATTAACTGACAATTTACCAAATTGTCCTTTGCTCAAACATTTCTGATACATCGTCTCAATATTAATAAATATTCGAATCTTAGGCGGGATGTTACAACTTCCTCCTGGCTTGGTAGCCCCCAGAGTAGGTGTGTTTGTCACCGAACTGGGTTAACAAATAACCTGTGCCATTTACGTTTCTGTCTTTTATATTTTCCTTGTTCTGTTTGTTTATTGTTAGCCTGATGTTGAAACATTAAACTCAACATTCCACCTGAGTCCCAGTGTTGGAACATTTCATACAACATCAGGAAACTACCGTGCCAGAATTTCAATTGCATCAGAGCAGGCACCCTGACTGTTTTAGGGTGAGCTCTAGGGAAGTTATCTTCTGGCATAATGGATAAGGAAGGAGGATTTGTGAACAGACCACCTTTGTTGGATGGTTCCAACTATGACTATTGGAAATCTTGCATGAGTGCTTTCCTTAAATCGATAGATAGTAAGACCTGGAAAGCAGTTCTGAAGGGTTGGGAACATCATGTGGTGCTTGACAAAGATGGAAAGAAGACAACTGATCAGAAACCAGAAGAAGAGTGGTCCAAGTATGAAGATGAACTAGCGCTTGGAAACTCCAAGGCATTGAACGCTTTATTCAAAGGAGTGGACAAGAACATGTTCAGACTTATCAAGCAATGCATTGTGGCTAAGGATGCTTGGGAGATCCTCAAAACTACACACGAAGGTACATCTAAAGTGAAAATGTCAAGGCTTCAACTTCTTACTACCAAGTTTGAAAATCTAAAAATGTTGGAGGATGAGAACATACAAGATTTTTACATGAATGTCCTAGACATGGCTAACTCCTTTGACTCACTTTGGGAAAAGATGTCTGATGAAAAGCTCGTGAGAAAGATTCTCATATCTCTACCTAAGAGATTTGATATGAAGGTGACTGCAATTAAAGAAGCACAAGACATCTCCAGTATGAAGATTGATGAGATAATAGGATGTCTTCAGAACTTTGAAATAGCCTTCAATAACAGGACTGAAAAGAAAGGGAAAAGTGTTGCCTTTGTTACAATTGCTGATGTTGAGGAGTCACAAGGAAATATTGAGGATGATGAAAGCCTGGCAGAGGCACTTATGTTACTTGGAAGACAGTTTAACAAGATTCTAAAACGTGTTGACAGGAGACCCAAGCCAAATGGTCAGAACATTAGGTTCAACATCAGTAAGCAATAAAATGATTAGAAGAAAACAAGAACTTATGAGAAGGGTGATCAATCCAAGGGAGTTCAGTTTCATCAGTGTGAATGATATGGTCACATTAGGACAGAATGTGCCACATACCTCAAAAGACAGAAGAAAAGCTTGGTTGTTTCTTGGTCTGATGAAGATGACTCAGAAGGAGAAGTAGAGAATGAATTCTCTAAGCATGTTGTTGCTTTAACTGGTAGATGCATGTCTGATATTGAATCAAGTGATGGAGAATTAACTTATGAAGAACTAGCTGCCTCTTACAAAGATCTATACATCAGAAGTGAAGAAGTTTGCAAGTTACTAGAGAATCAGAAGAAGACTATCAGTCAACTGCATGCTGAAAGAAGTGACCATTTAGCAAAAATTTCTGATCTCAATGACGAGGTAACCCAACTAAACTCCCAACTTGAACACTTAAAGAAGCAGGTTAGAATGATGAACACTGGTACTGACTTGCTGGAAGAAATATTAGAAGGTCAAAATCAAGGGAAACCTAAAGGCATAGGTTTCGATTATAGGGCATTAAACAAGAAACAACAAAACCAAGATAAGAATTTTGTTGCTGCTGTAGGAACATATGATCCCACGATGAGCAAACCAATGTTGCAACATTCGAAGGAGCATCAGAGGTCTAAGAGCAAGGGGGTATCTCACCCTTGGGTATGCCATTATTGTGGTAGAAAGGGGCATATAAAGTCATTCTGCTTCAAGCTGAATGGGTATCCCAAGCGGTTTCAGCAAAGAAAACCTGAACCTGTTGTAATCAATGTCACGAAGGAATGGAGACCAAAATGTGAAAATGTTGGCCTAATAGCTCACACCTCTCTGAGAGCCTCATCTAGGGAAGACTGGTACTTTGACAGTGGATGCTCTAGACACATGACTGGAGTTAGTAAATTTCTTGAAAATATAAGATCTTACACAAGTAGCTATGTGACTTTTGGTGATGGAGCTAAAGGAGAAATTCTAGGTATTGGTGACTTGATCAATAATGGATTGCTAAAGCTAGACAATGTGCTATTAGTAAAAGGGCTAACTACCAATTTGATTAGCATAAGCCAACTGTGTGATCAAGGGATGGAAGTGAACTTCAACAAGACTGAATGTCTGGTAACTGATGGGAAAAGTGAAGTGCTAATGAGAGGTAATAGATCTAAGGATAATTGTTACTTGTGGGTATCTCAAGAAGAAGCACATTTAACCACATGTCTTGTGAGTAAAGAAGAAGAGGTTAAATTGTGGCACCAGAAACTTGGTCATTTAAACCTAAGAGGAATTAAGAAAGCCATTTCTGTGGAAGCCATCAGAGGATTACCCAAACTCAAGAATGTTGAGGACAACATTTGTGGGGAATGTCAGATTGGTAAACAAACTTGAATGTCGCATCCGAGGTTGGAATATCAGGTAACTTCCAAGGCACTTGAACTTCTACACATGGACTTGATGGGACCTATGCAAGTTGAGAGTATTGGTGGAAAGAGGTATGTTTTTGTGGTTGTTGATGATTTTTCAAGGTTCACATAGGTAATCTTTATTATCGAAAAATCAGAAACTTTTGATGTGTTCAAAGATCGTTGTCAACGCCTCCATAGAGAGAAAGAGAGTGTGATTGTGAAAATTAGAAGTGATCATGGCAAGGAATTTGAAAATGCCAAGTTCTCTGAATTTTACTCTTTTGAAGGAATATTTCTTGGTTACTCCATCAACAATAAAGCCTAAAGAGTATTTAATTCCAGAACTAATACTATGATGGAATCCATAAATGTTATTGTTGATGATTCAACAATTGAAAAAAGGACTGATGTTGTAGACGATGTTGGAACAGCAATTCAGCAAGCTGATGCTTCAGATAATGTCCCAGACATTGAGTCCAACATCGAATCAGATTCAAGTGAGGCTCAAGACAGTAAAGGTCCATTGTTAGAATCCAAAAGGATCATCCTAAGGACGTTATCATAGGGAATCTGAATGAAGAAATTACCAACAGATCCAGAGATGAACTTGGTCAATTCAAGAATTATGAAGGTTGGAAATTGGTTTCTAGACCTGAAGGTGTGAATGCCATTGGTACTATGGATCTATAAGAATAAGTCTGTTGAAGGTGGTAATGTAACTAGGAACAAGGCCCTCTTAGTATCTCATGGGTACAACAAAGGTGAAATTGACAAGACTTTACTTGTGAAGAATGATCTCACGGTAGCTCAAATTTATGTTGTTAACATCTTTTCTGGAAGAATGTTGAACCAGATGTTATTACACTTTGCCCAACATATGAAATCTGAATTTAAGATGAGTCTTTTGGGTGAATTGACATATTTTCTTCAAGCAAGTAATTGTGATGATTTGAAGATAATGGATGAAAACAAGTGTGCCAAGAGTATTGTGAAGAATTTTGCTCTTATGAATGCAAGACATAAGAGAACATCTGATGTAGCACATGTGAAGATGATCAAAGATGATAATGGTGTTGATATTGACCAAGGGTATTGTGTTGCAGACTGGGTAGGTAGTGCTGATGATAGAAAAAGCAATTATGGAGGATGTTTCTTCTTGGGAAACAATCTTATCTCTTGGTTCAGCAAGAAGCAAAATTGTGTGTCCTTGTCTACAACTGAGGCTGAGTATATTGCAGCAGGAAGCAGTTGCTCTCAATTGATTTGGATGAAACAAATGCTAATGGAGTATAATATTGAACATGTTGTTCTAACATTGTATTGTGACAACCTGAGTGCAATTAATATCTCCAAAAATCCCATTCAACTTAGCGGGACAAAGCATATTGATATTCATCATCACTTTATCAGGGATCTTGTAGAAGAGAACATATTGAATCATGATCATGTTGCAACAGTGGAACAATTAGCTGATATATTCACCAAAGCATTAGATGCAAAGCAATTTGAAAAGTTGAGGGGCAAACTGGGAATTTGTCTTTTTGAGGAGTTATAGCAATTACAAGTGTTGAAACGTGCAAACAAACTCTTTCTAATTACTATAACTAGAGTTGCACGAGAAATTAGGGAAATCGTTGTCATTCTGAAGACTGCTGAAAATGTAAGTTCTCCTGTTGTTTCACCTGTACCGGTTAATGTTTCCACAAGCCCTTTTGATTCTGTGGATATAAATCCTGATGTTACTGAAGCTTTTATTACTTCTGTGAATGTGTTAAAACCATCTGCATCTGCTTTTGATTTTTATGTTGAATTTAATGTCAAAACCTGTGTTGATCCAAATGTCGATGCTAATGTTGAAACATCTGTGGAACCTGTCTTTGAGTCTGTTAGCCAGGTTAATCCTATCTCTAATATGACCCTAGAGGAGTCTAGTTCTGTTACTATTGTTGTTGATGACGTTGTTAGTGAACCACCCACTACAGAAACATGTCATGAACCATCAACTGACCAAATGACTCCTCTCACAAATCTTGACAAAGACTCTATTGTTGAACCACATCATGTGCTTGTTGACTCTGTTCTAACCTGTTAATCAAATTGAGTCTGATGTCATACCGGATGTTGAAACCTCCCCGACCCAACTTGTTAATGTTGTTGAAACCAGTTTTGAGATCCCCCAAACTGATGCTGATATGGTTGAGTTTCCTAAGAATCCTCAACCTGATGTGATTGAAGATCAACCTGATGTGGGTTGAAGTTTTGAGGTTCAAATATGTTAATGCTCAGAGGTATTATGTTCAGATGTGGTTACTATTACTACGTGTGTCTGAGTGGTTTGCTATGAAGTGTTTGTTCTTCTGTGAAGACTTTGTGTGTGGGTACTATGTTTGTGTGATTCTAATGTGCACTGCTACGTGTTGAGGAATCTTACTTGATGGGCTCTCTTGGTTGTTTAAATCCGCTGCTGCTAATTTATGAAATAGTGATACTGAGAAAGATGTTGAGGATGATGTCCTGGACATCATGTCCGCTGGCAAGAAGAAAGTTAGTGAAAACAAGATGCCCGTTAATGTCTCTGTTGTGATGTACTTGTTGTGATGTGCTGGTCTATATTGGATGCTTATAACCTCAGAATAGATGTTTTATGACTGTGTGCCAGCTCTCGGTATCCATTGTGGGCTATTCCCTGGATTTTTGTGCCTTTGGTCTGTAACCTAATACTCAGCATGCTCTGCTACTGTTGTTCTTGTTCTTTCTACTCCTGGTGAATGCATGGTTGTTTTTGTCAAAATTGTGGCTAAAAAGGGGGAGTAGTTTTGGTAGTTTTATGCTTTATTTGCATTAAGGGGGAATACTACCTCAGGGGGAGTAATACTGTGTTGTGTGGTATGCATATATTCAGGGGGAGTGATACTGTATTGTGTAATATACATATGTGTTTGTATGAGATATGTAGTATGGCATGATGTGTTACAAAATGTTGAAACATCTGGTGCCAGTTGCTTGTATGTGTGGGGATTTATTTTTCTCACTTTGGTAATATGTGTGTTCTATTCCGCTGTTGCATGCCTCTGATATTCTTTAGTGATACTCCACGATATTCTTATCTGCTACGTTTCATTTGAGGAATTCTTTTGAAGTAGTGCTACCTTTCTTCATGGTTGTGTCCTTATGATGATTGAAGAAATGCTTGTGTGGTATCCCTCAAGGTTGTCTGTATGATCTTAGATTGTTTTAGCCAAAAATTTGCTAAAGGGGGAGATTGTTGGATATTTGTATGTTGGCTTCATTTTTGCTAAATCAAATATACAAGCAAGATGTTGGACCCAATGTTCCAACATGTGGGTACGACTTCAGTGTGCCCTGATTTCGCGCCTTGGAGCTATTTATTATTGTTGGAACAAAATGTGTTTAACAAGTCTCTTACGAATTAAGGGGAGATTGTTGAAACATTTATGTGTAAACATATCTCTCTTTATGGTTTTGATGATAACAAAGTGTTAAATAGAAAATTGGTTATTTGCTAATGCTTTGTTCAAGTGATTTCAGAACCACGTATTTTATGATTGATTATTAAGAATGGTTATGGAAGAACAAGCTTAGAGCAAGAAAGGAAAGCTAAGAAGCAAGTTGCAAAGCTGGAATAAAACTGGGTGCTTCTGAAGTGCTCCTAAAGTAGTGCTCCTGAAGAAATGCTCCTGAAGTGGTGCTTCTGAAGTAAGAGTCTGAAGCCTGCGTCTGAAGCCAGCTTCTGAAGTCTGAGTCTGAAGGCAGCTTCTGAAGAAGTCAACGAAAAGTCAACTTCTGATGACCAGCTTCTGATCCATACAAAGGCAGCTTCTGATGCACTGTTCACGCAGAAGCTTCTGAAGCTGATGTGGCTTGGAAAGTGACTGGTACTGTGCGCATTTAATGCCTGGATGTGTCAGAACAACCCAATGGAACAGTTGTCTCCCTGACCCAAACATTCCCCAGCTTTTAAGGTAGGCCATTTCAAAAATGGCTGCTGCTCTGTTTTGTTTGAAAAAGTGCAGCACACATTTGCAGAAATCCTAGCTCAACTTGCAACGACTCTTTCCTCAAATCAAGCAAATCTTCAACAACTCTATTTCCTCTATAAAAGGAAGAAGATTTGAAGAAGAAATTTGTCTAAGACTCTTGAAACAAAGAACTGAACTCTTGCTCTGTTTTGCTGTCAAAAATACGCAAGTTACCAAACCTCTTAGAAATTCTTTTATCTTTGTAACTTAGAATTTCTTAAGGTTAAGAGTCTTAACGTGTGTTGTATTAAGAGAACACCTCTGATATTTTATCAAGTGTTCATCCCAAACTCATTTATTTGTAAACCAGTTTGGTCCCTAAAGTCTCAGTCTGTATACTGAGCAATTGTAATCTCATTCCTTTGTGGTCTGAGTCAGAAGTCTCTTGACTTAGTGTCTTGAGCATTGGGAAGTCTCTTGACTTAGTGTCTTGAGCATTGGAAGCCTCTTCCTTTGTGGTTGAGCACTAGAAGCCTCTTCCTTTGTGGTTGAGCAATTGGAAGCCTCTTTCTTTGTGATTGAGCAACTGGAAGTCTCTTCCTTAGTGGTTGAGCAAAGTGTAATCTTCTGATTATAGTGGAACTCTCTTGTTGGAAAACAAGGGGACTGGACTACTTCTCACATTGAGAAGGAACCAGTATAAAATTCTGTGTGTCTCTCTTTCATTCTCTTTTTAACTTGTTAATCCGCTGCATATACTTCTGATAACAGTTCAGAACCTGGTTCTGAACTTGTGTTAAGATTTTGAAAAGAAAAGAACAAGTTTTTGAGTCACACAATTCAACCCCCCTTCTTCTGTGTGTTTTTCTCACCTTCAGTTGGTATCAGAGCTCGGTTCTGATATTAACACTTAACAGTGTGTCAATCTTGATCCTGAGAAATACTACAAGAAAACAACGTTTTAGCGTCGAATTTTAGCGTCGGCCGCCGACACCGACGCTACTAGCGTCTGACTAGAGTCGGCCTAACCCACTCTACTTCAATTTCTAGTTTTCCTTTATTTTTAAAAAGATTTAGAGTCGGCCTAGCCGAGGCTAAAGGTTAGGGGACCCACGTATGACATTTTAGACTATATTTAGAGTCGGTCTGTCCGACTCTATTATTTTAATTGATAAAAATTTAATATAATAAAATTAGAAATAGATATAGAGTCGGCTTAGCCGACGCTAACATATTGGATCAGCCAAATTAAAACACGGGTTCCCTTACCCTTTCCCTCATCATACACCATTCAAACTTTTCATCTTCATCTTCTCTAAAAACCTAACCTCCTAAAACTTCTAAAATCAACCAATCTTCATCAAAACTTCACCAAACCTCATCAAACACAACCCAAATCAATAACCCAGAACCTATTAAGCACATTCCAACCTTCAAAATCACAAATCACCTACTACCAATAAAAATCCCAAATTTCGTATAAACCAAATCCCTAAACCAAAACCTCCAAAAATCTTCACAAATCCTAACTCAAACACAAAAATTCATCCTAAACCTTAAAACCCACCATCAAAACAACTTTTCCCAACCAAAATTTTCACAAAAACCAAACATTTCATCAAACCCATTTTTGGTCAACACGTAAATGTCTTCAAAAAGGAGAGGTGGTGATGTTGCTGGCATTTCTGGAGGCAAGAAGAAGAAGGGCAACACTAATGGTGGAGGAGCTTGTCCCTCGTAAGGTTAACAATGGGGTGGGTAATAATTTATTCATTCTTTTCTTTTGATTTTATATTTTTTAATGTAAGCTAAAAAAGATTCCTTTTCTTTCATAGGATTTTTATGTCATACGCTTTTACAATCGATTAGACGAGACCAGAAAGGGAGAAGTAAGTTAAAGGTTTTCAGTTTCAAATTGTTTCTTTTAATAACACTTGTTGGAATTCTGCTATTGTTGTATTGCATTATTTTAGCATGAATGTCTATATTGAAGAACTTACTCATTTAAAATTGAATGAACCTCTTCATGTTGTGGTGGGTGCTGTTGTTTTTTCTATATTCAGTAAACAAATGATTTTTTTACCTATTTTTTCTTCAAGGTTGCTTGTGCCACAACTGGGGAAGCCCATAAATGGATGGAAGCATTTAAACATGCCAAGAGCCAGGTATGAGAAAATAACTCCAAAGTTGCTTGTATATTGTTTTAGTGTTTTGTTACAACCCATTTTTGTGCGGGGGTGTGGATTGGAGTTTGTAGTTCAAATTTTTAAATATATAGATATTCATAGTACATGAAAATTGTTCAAGTTTTTTCTATCTACAAGAATTTGGCATGTCATTGAACTATATTCATAACACCATTAGTGTGACTGTAATCAATGTATGTATCTTCTTTGTAGGCTGAGTATGAGCTATCAAGAGGAGCTAGCGCTCGAGATAGACTAAACCAGGAAACTGAGTATGCATTTTTTTCTCCACAACATATAATTATCCAACCATCTGCTAGATAATATGAGCAGTATAGTCAGCAATTGTAATTGGTAATTGCTAATGAGGTTTTTTATGTTCGACGTACTTACTGGGAATTCCAATAATTTTAATCATCCAAGTCTGTGTTCTTTAATTTTCTTATTATCTTCCATCATTTTTTCTGATTTTGAACAAATTTAATCTCTAGTTCTAAAGTTTACTAATAAGTTGCTCCGTAACTTTATTTCTATTTAAAACTCTCAAATTCTCATTAATATCAATGAGTATGTCAGTCTAAACCAAACTGTGTTCTAAATATATTGTTTTTCTCGTAGATATCTTGTATCTTGAATAAGGAAAATCAGTATATTTCATGAGAGCAGCCACTACACCTTGTTTCTTATTGAGACATAGGTTCTGCATGTGATTAATGAGATATGAGATATTTCTTTTAAAAGATATTTGTCCATCATGACTAGAAGTTGGAAAACCTTGTGCGTTTGAAGTCTGAACTCTAATAGATGCTAATTCATAGTTTTTGGTTGCACATAGCCATAATTTCATGTGTTATTTCCACTGCTTGCAATTTAAATCTTGAATAATCTCATACCTGGCTTGCTGAAATTTTTGTCAATTGCTACCAAAATTTCATCTTTGTCTCCTGAAGATTTGTTTTTATGATTTTGATATTGCATTAATTCATAGTTTTTACTTCAATTTCGAGAGAATTCTTGTGGGTTTGGTGATTTCTGAAATTGGGTATTTGCTTTAGGTTTGGTGATTCTTGTGAGAATTCATGTTTCTAATAAGGATGTAGCTTTCTTTTTACTCTTTTGTAAGCCTGGATTCAATACTCTTTTTCAACTATTATTATTTGTATCTTTTTGCATTCACCACTAAAAGGTTATATGTAATTGTGGGTATGTCTCATAAGCAGATTTTAAGCATGAGTAGCTAGCTAGATTGCAAAGCTTTATTACTGATGTTGTCTTAGTAGCTAAAACTAGTGAAACAATATTTGAGAATTTCATGGATATATTGAAAGTTAGTATGTCCCCCTTTTCATTAGATTTTATTTCTTATGTCAATGACTAACTTAAAAAATGTCTGTTCAGCTTTTGAGTGAAGAGGTTTTCGATTTTTCGAAAGGAGAAACAACACAACAAAAGATAAAAGAGCTTAAACAATCATTGGTTTTAACTAGTAAGTGATAAAATATAATGTAGTTAGAATTTGCAATGCTTAAGTTGTGATTTGGTAATTGCTTTTATCGCCTGGTAGTTTCTTATATAAATTGGCTTGAGATGAAAGTGAGAAGACTTTTTTATATGAAAGTGAGAAGACTTTGTTGCTCTCGCTAGAAATGTTAGGGTTTCGTATTCGATTTTCGTGTTTAGAATTTCTAATGATTTTACGCCTTTTGATTTTCGTGTTTAGAATCTTACGAAGATGAATTTGAGACATTGTCAACGACGAGGAACGAGTCAGCTAAGGGTTCGAGTAGCGTCCCACGTGTTCCCAATGGAGGATGAAGAAGAATTTGATAGATTGATGGAAGAACGTGTTAATTCTAGGTTTTTCCGTTTTGCTGAAGATGGCGATGAGTTTGAGGATAAACCAATGGAGGATAATTCTTCTTTACATCATGCTCTTAAGGAATCAATTCCAACCATATGGAGAGTTAAATGCACTGTATGTCACCTAAAACGCGTCTTTTAGTGATTTTGTTAAATGCACTGTACATGTAGACAAAAAATCATTGATGCATTTTTTTCTCACTGTTGCAGGGTGGAGGATGTCGCCAATGGTCATCAGGTAAGCTAACAGCCAATGGTCATGTTTACTTCTATATTTTTCCCCCTTATCCATGTAAATACAAGTACTTGATGAAACTCCCTGAACATGCATGTACCGTTATCCTCCCCTCCCCTTTTCATTATTACCTTGTTCATTGAAATTAATGTATATCAGTATATGTTACTGAAGCTGATCATATGTCATGCCAACTACTCTGTGTGTTTTTGTTCCATTTGATACTTGATGTATGGATGAATTGACTATATAGCAATTTATTTTCAATTTGCAGGCAGTGGTTGTTAGTATCGATCCTCGTAGGGTTTACATAAACAATCCAAATGATGTGCAATTCCAGACCATAAAGGTTTCAAGTCCAGGTGAAGTTTTTTCCATTTCTTCCTGATTTTAATATTTTTATGTATAAGTTATCTAAATTCGTTGAATCATACCTTAATGGTTGAATCATACCTTAATGATTAATGAGATACATATGCCTATGGATGTATTCTATTCTCTTCTATTGTTATTTGCCTGCTTTTCCTTGTGAGAGCACTTTAAGATGAAAAACTGAGAAGATGATGTTTCATGAAAATGAATACTCAAAGACAATTTTGTGTTGGTTTCAGGTCTAAATGGAGAAGAATATGCCTGCTATCAGTGTACAGTAAGTTTATTATCTCTTCACTAACTTTTTTGAACATATTCACTAAGCTAGATCTCTTAGTCTTGTTTTTCTTTCATTTAAACATTGCACTGTTACAAATAGACATTGCTAGAGGGACAACTTATAATTGATTCTTCCTGTCATACAAAACTTGACCAGATACAACAAGGGATATATAATTTAGAAGTAGTAGTTTTCTACGGAATATAAATATTAAGGATGTCCGATGTAAAAAATAAAGGTTTCATGACTAAGTAACAGTTTTAGTACTTTAGAGATAACAAGAATCAAAACTACAAATCTTGTCATTAGAAATGTAAAATGTAAATGATATAAAATGGTAGTAATCTAGCATGAAAAAATGTGAAAGTAACACCATTGAAAATATATATGGTAAATTGGTTTAGATGTGGTAGACCTCATTTTGAAATATTATTGCCTAACAAGAATTGAAACTCCCACCTTTGTTCAGTGGATCATCGCGAGATTGTAATTCATGGGTCTCTTAGAATTTCGTCAAAGGAATATAATGAAAATAAATTCATTTGACTACTTGCTTCCTGAAATTCTTATCTCACAATACTTCTTTTGTCTATTGTAAGGTTAATGGGGGGCGAGAAGGTCGGCCAATTGGTGCTTTTGAACTGGCAAGAGCTGTTGAAGAACTTGGTGCTGGTGAAATACTATTAAATTGCATCGATTGTGATGGTCAGTCTCACTCTATCTTTTACCTGATTTTACTGTTTTGATGAGGTTTCATTAGCTGTTAAATTTCATTGTTTGGAAATGTTTAATTGTTTTGAATACCATCATCATCATCAACAAATTTAAATAAATAAAAATGGCTATTTGCGCTGATTTCTTATCTAAATGACCGAGTCAGTCTTCCCGATTGAGGAAGAGTAAAATAAGACATATGCCTCTAACTTGCCTCTAAACTTGACATTCTTTCTAATTTGTGTATGTCTATTGCTGTTATCAATATTTCAGGTCAAGGAAAAGGATTCGATGTAGATTTAATTAAGTTGATCTCAGATGCTGTTAGTATCCCTGTGGTTGCAAGTAGTGGTGCTGGCGTTCCTGATCACTTCTCCGATGTGTTTACTAAAACCAATGCATCAGCTGCACTTGCTGCTGGCATTTTTCATAGGAAGGAGGTATAACTTCTGTTTTATTAATTTCTTAATGCTAGGGGAATTTCCGTTGCCGTAGTTCAGTGCATATGGCCATATTACTCTTCATCCTTCAACATTTGTTACTTACTTTCTTTTTGGTGTTAATTTAATCCATTAGTGATCAATCATTCCATTAATAAGCTTTAAGGGAAAAACAAAAACTTCTATGTTAATGTAATAACATTTTTGAAAACTTTGTTTTTATTTTTACTTGCACACAAGTGAGAACTTTTTTATGCGAGAGGAGTAAATCATGACCATTAAAACAAAATGAGGCGACTTCAAAAAGTAGTCATGTGACCATTTAAACAAATTTAAATCCTGACCATCCATGTATGTGATAATGTGACATTTATATAATGTTATATCTTGACCATCTATGTATGGTGAATATGGCAAATATTTAATTTTCACTCGTTCAGAAAAAAAATAATTTATTTTCATCGATTCAAAGATGTTATTGAGGCACTGAATTTGAACTTTTCATAAACTGCAGGTACCTATTCAGTTAGTGAAAGAACATTTGTTGAATGAATGCATAGAAGTCCGAATCTGAACTTTACTTATTAGTGATTATTTTCAAGATGCACTATTTAATAAGCAAACCCTGTTGTATGTTATAGCCTTTAAAATCTCAAAATTTTCAGAATGCGACATTTTTCTACTATGATCTCTCATACAGTATTTACTTCTACCTTTTACCATTTGCTTCTATAAAATTTTTAAGAACACTATCATTAAGCTAGATGAATTGAAATATGTTGTTTGTTGGGCATTCTGTTTCAGTTTTGTAGAATAGGGTATACAGTAAAAATTAGCAAAAAAAACAAAAAAAATCTAGCGTCGGCCAAACCGACTCTAATATTTAGTTGACTTGTTTGACTGTAGAGTGGGATGGCCGACTCTAAAAGATTTAGTTGACTGGTTTGAAGTTGACTTTAGCGTTAGTGCAGCCGACTCTACATTTTAAAGTTAGCGTCGGCCTGGCAAACTCTAAATTAATTTGTTGACTTTTTTTATTTTGAATTTAATAGCGTCGGTTTTGCGAAGAGTCGGTTTTAGAGTCGGATTAACCGACGCTATGTTAGCCTCGGAGGGCAAATAGCCGACTCTACCCAATAACTTCGAATTTTTTAGCCTGCCCCCGACCCCGACGCTAATCCGACGCTAAATCTGTGTTAGCGTCGGTTTTAGCCCTGTTAGAGTGGGTTTTTGGCCGACGCTAAATTGCAGTTTTCTTGTAGTGAAAAACATGTCTGATAATGAAGATTCACCTCCTCCTCCTCCACCTCCTCCTAGACATACTTCTGTTCAATATGACTATGGTACTGATGATAGAAAGTCTAGGTCACACAATAAACCCCCTATGTTTACTGGTGACCCAGAAAAATTCTCTTGGTGGAAGAGTAAAATGTACAGTCATATTATTGGGATTGATGATTCACTATGGGACATCATAGAAGATGGAATCACAATTCCAGTTGATGAAGAAGGTGTTGCTGTCAACAGAAGAGCTCTGAGTGATGCTGAGAGGAAGATATATAGAAAACACCATAATGTCAGAGGCATTATTGTGGATTCACTACCTCACTCAGAGTATCAGAAGCTGAGTGACAAGTCCACAACAAAGGCCATCTTCACATCCCTCTGCTCTAACTATGAAGGTAATAAGAAAGTTAGAGAAGCTAAGGCAAACATTCTTGTTCAGCAATTTGAATTGTTCAGAATGAAAGAGGATGAAAATATTGAGACTATGTTCTCAAGATTTCAGACTCTGGTTTCTGGACTTCAGATTATGAAGAAGAGTTATACCACAGCTGATCATGTGAACAAACTCTTAAGAAGTCTGCCATCCAAATGGAGACCTAAGGTGACTGCTATTGAGGAAGCTAAGGATCTGAATACTTTAAGTATTGAGGATCTTATAAGCTCCCTCAAGGTGCATGAACTGGGACTCAATGAGGATGAGTCTGTTAGAGAACCAAAAACATTAGCTCTGAAGTCTAAAAGAAAGCCTGCTAAAGCTTTGAAAGCTATTGAATCTGAAGAAGAATTTCCTGAGGGAAATTCTGATGAAGATTCAGATGTTGAAGAGCTTGCAATGCTTTCTAAAAGGCTTCAGTATCTAATGAATAGAAAGAAAAAATTCTCTAACAGAAGCAGTAACTTTAGAGGATCTGGTTCTGGTTCAAAGAGGGATATCCAGAAGGAAAGCTGTTACAACTGCAAGAAGCCTGGGCATTTCATTGCTGACTGTCCTGATCTTCAGAAGGAAAAGTCTAAAGAGAAAGCAAAGAAATCCAGCTCAAAGTCCAGCAGTTTCAGAAACAAGCTTAAGAAGAGTCTCATGGCAACATGGGATAATCTGGACAATGAGTCAGAATCTGATGAGGTAGAAGCAAACCTGGCCTTGATGGCAACTGCATCTTCTGATGCAGAATCATGCTCAGATTCTGATGAAGAAGATGAAGTATACTCTGAACTCTCTAGATCTGAATTGATTGAAACAGTTAATGATCTTATGAGTCATCTTAAAAGCAAGTTAAAAGAAATTAAATCTTTGAAAAATCAAACTAACTTGCTGTCTGAGGAAAATCTTAAACTTCAGAATCAAATTTTTGAATATGATGAAGAAGTTGAAGAACTCAGAAAAGAGGCTCATAAGAAATCTGAAGAGGTTCCTAATGAACAGGAAATAGCTCTTCAGGATTTCATGTTAACTGGATTCAATAGAACTAAAATTGCCTCTATCATGTATAATATGATCAGAAACAAAGGTGAAGGCATTGGCTATGATTTATTCAAACCTTCAAATGAATTAAACTCACCTTCCTGTTCTGAAGATATTTTAAAAGGCAATGGTATATGATTTGTGCCTGCTTCTGATAACTCTGAGAAGTTGAAAGTATCAGAATCTAAAACTAAGTCTGAAGTTCTGAACAGCACAGACTCTGAAGCTTCTGAACCTAAGGGGAAGATGAAGGCAGATGTTAAAACCTTGGCTAAATCTAAGCCAAAAGGTCCTAAGCCTAAGAGTAAGAGGAAATCAGACTCTGAACCTGAAAATGTTCAGAATCTGAAGAGTTCAGAACCTGGAACTAGTAAGTCTCAGAATCTGAATAAATCTGATTCAAATTTTTCAAAGACTGGGTTTATTAAAACTTCAAAACCTATTAAACCAGTCAAAACAAAACATTTTCAATCTCAGAATGTTGAGCAAAGCAAGCAAAAGCAAACCAATCAGTTTTCTGCTTCTAATTGTTTTAAGAAAGGCAAAACTGAAGCTTGCCTTGTGCCTGAAGCTAACAAAGTTAGAATTCTGAGGAAATCAGAACCAAAACACTCAAAGGGTCAGACTTTAAAAGAACCAAAGACTTTCAAGTCTCAGGTTCTGAAGAAGTCTGAGTCCAAACCTTTGAGAACTCAGGTTCTGAAGTACTCAGGTTCTGAAACTCAGACTCATTCAAGATACAAGGATTCATATCCAAAGTATCAGAACAAGTCTGAATATCATAACTTCAGACACAAGAAGCCAAAACCTTTCAGGACTAACCCCAAAGGACCCATGAAAATCTGGGTACCTAAGTCTGAGATCATTTCAATTGCAGATATGCTTAACATCCAAAGAAAAGGAAAGGTCCAAGTACCTGGACAGTGGATGCTCGCATCATATGACAGGGGACAAGTCTATGTTCCAAACCCTAACTCTGAAAGAGGGAAGAACTGTGGGGTTTGTAGGAAGTCAGAAAGGAAAGATCATTGGTACTGGTAAGATAGGTAATTCTTCCCTATACATTGATAATGTTTGGCTGGTAGATGGACTTAGACATAATTTACTTAGCATAAGTCAATTATGTGATAGTAATTATGAAGTCATGTTTAATAAGAACACATGTACTGTAATCAGTAACAAAGATAAGTCTGTAGTGTTTGGAGGCAGCAGGAAAAACAATGTTTACAAAATAAATTTTTCTGAATTGGTTCAGCAGAAGGTAGTTTGCCTTCTGTCGGTGAGTGATGAGAAATGGGTCTGGCACAAAAGGCTGGGACATGCTAACTGGAGACTCATCTCTAAGCTTAGCAAGTTACAGCTGGTCAGAGGCTTACCCAGCATTGATTATCACTCAGATGCTTTGTGCAGTGCATGCCAAATTGGAAAATTTTCTAAAACTTCTTTTAAATCTAAGAACATTGTTTCCACCTCAAAACCTTTATAACTCCTTCACATTGATTTGTTTGGTCCTGTTGGAACAGCTTCAATCAATGGGAAGAAGTATGGACTTGTGATAGTTGATGATTACAGTAGGTGGACTTGGGTTAAATTCCTCAGAACCAAAAATGAAACATATGATGTGTTTTTCAAATTCTGCAAACAAGTACAAACTGAAACTGATTTGAAAATTTTAAAAATCAGAAGTGATCATGGTGGGGAATTTGAAAATGAACCTTTTGAAAATTTTTGTGAAGATCATGGAATTCTCCATGAGTTCTCATCTCCTAGAACTCCACAACAAAATGGAGTTGTAGAGAGAAAGAACAGGTCTTTACAAGAAATGGCCAGAACCATGATTCATGAATCTAAAATTGCTAAGTACTTTTGGGCAGAAGCTGTAAACACAGCATGTTATATTCAGAACAGGATCTATATCAGACCCATTCTGAATAAAACAGCATATGAACTGTTTAAAGGAAGAAAACCAAGTATTTCTTATTTTCATCAGTTTGGTTGTACATGTTACATACTGAACAATAAAATCTACCTAAAGAAATTTGATGCCAAGGCTCAAAAGGGTACCTTTTTAGGATACTCAGAGAGATCTAAGGCATACAGGGTGTATAATTCTGAAACACATGTTGTTGAAGAAGCTATACATATTAGGTTTGATGATAAGAAGCCTGGTAGTGAAATACCAGAGCTGGTTGAGAATTTTGCAGATATCAGAATCTCAGAAGAGCCTTCAGAAGCTGAAAACAATGAAGAATCTGAGAAACTCTCCAACAATGACACTACTCCTGGAGCTAATCAAGATCAGCATGGCTCTGAACAAATCCCTGATGGTTCTTCAGAAGCTAATCCACCCAGAACCTCATTCAAGTACAAGTCTTCACATCCTGAGGAGTTGATCATTGGAAATAAGAACAGTCCAAGGAAGACAAGATCAGCATTCACTCAGAATGAGTCTATGCTTTGCCTGCTATCCATGATTGAACCCACAACTGCTGATGAAGCACTTGCTGATGATGGCTGGATTGTAGCAATGCAAGAAGAACTGAACCAGTTTCAGAGGAATGATGTCTGGGATCTTGTTGCAAGACCTGATCATAAGAACATCATTGGAACAAAATGGGTGTTCAGGAACAAGCTCAATGAACAAGGAGAAGTGATCAGAAACAAGGCTAGATTAGTAGCTCAAGGGTACAGCCAGCAAGAAGGAATTGATTACACTGAAACATTTGCTCCAGTTGCAAGACTGGAAGCTATCAGGTTACTTCTTTCTTATGCTGTTAATCATGATATCATCTTATATCAAATGGATGTTAAGAGTGCTTTCTTATATGGTGTAATTTCTGAAGAAGTGTATGTAAAACAACCTCCTGGTTTTGAAGATGTTAAATATCCAAATCATGTTTTTAAACTTAAGAAGTCTTTGTATGGTCTGAAACAAGCTCCCAGAGCTTGGTATGAAAGGCTAAGCAACTTCTTAATTAAAAATGGTTTTGTAAGAGGTCAAGTTGACAATACACTTTTTAGGAAAACTGTTAAGAAAGAAATCTTAATTGTGCAAATATATGTGGATGATATCATATTTGGTTCTACTAGTGCCTCTCTTTGCAAAGAGTTTTCAAAGTTAATGCAGGATGAATTTGAAATGAGCATGATGGGTGAGCTGAAATTCTTCTTGGGAATTCAAATCAACCAATGCAAAGATGGTGTTTATGTTCATCAGTCAAAGTACACTAAGGAGCTTCTGAAGAAGTTCCAGCTGGATGATTGCAAGCTGATGACAACACCAATGCATCCCACCTGCACCTTAAGCAAAGAGGACAATGGCTCAAAAGTAGATCAGAAGTTGTACAGAGGTATGATAGGTTCTCTCCTATACTTAACTGCTTCTAGGCCAGACATTTTATTTAGTGTATGTCTGTATGCTAGATTCCAGTCAGATCCTAGAGAATCTCATATGACTGCTGTCAAGAGAATCTTTAGGTATCTGAAAGGAACAACTAATTTGGGACTTCTGTATAAGAAATCTCTGAATTATAAGCTAGTTGGATTCTGTGATGCTGACTATGCTGGGGACAGGATTGAAAGAAAATCTACCAGTGGAAACTGTCAGTTTCTTTGTGAGAATCTGATATCCTGGGCCAGCAAGAGACAAGCAACCATTGCTTTGTCAACAGCAGAAGGAGAATACATCTCAGCTGCAAGTTGTAGCACACAACTGCTCTAGATGAAACATCAATTAGAGGATTATCAGATTCATGCAGACAATATTCCTATTTATTGTGATAATACTGCTGCTATATGTCTGTCTAAAAATCCAATTCTGCATTCTAGAGCCAAGCACATAGAAATAAAACATCATTTTATAAGAGATTATGTTCAGAAGGGTGTTTTAGATATTCAGTTCATTGATACTGATCATCAATGGGCTGACATATTCACAAAACCCCTAACAAAAGAAAGATTCAATTTTATTAAAAAGAATCTGAACATGCATTTTATCTCTTGAAAATGTGCTTGAATCTGAATGAAATCCTTGATTCTGAGTTTATCATAAGCTAAGACTTATCAAACACTCATGTTCTGAGAGTTTGAATAAAGTTAAGCCTGAAAAACTTCAGAGTCTAAAGGATCAGAACCTGGATTTTCTGGCTTCTGAATCTGATAAAAATCTAATGTTGGTCAGAATCTGATAAGTATAACCCTGGGCAATGATGATTAAAGCTTTGAAAGCTTATGCTCTAATCCTCCCAAAGTCATCAATTTAAAAATGTGATTTTCTGCTCTGATATTCAATGATAAAATTGCTTGACAAACAATTTTCAGTTGGTATCAGTTTGTTTTTAAACTGTTTAGCACAGACACATTTTTTTTTCAAATGATCAAAGTGGTTCAGACAATGTTCAGCTTTTAGAACTTATTTTATATTGGTATCAGCACTGAATGTTTTAATTTGGTATCAGACTCTGAGAGAAACCTCCAAATTTTGGTATCAGGTTCTGATACAAGTTCAGCAGCATTAAAACTGTCTTTTGGTATCAGACTCTGATATAACTCTTCAGTTGGTCTATGATCTGAACTATTTTGTTTTAAGAATGAGTTAGACCTGCTCTGATCTGAACTATTTTCTTTAAACTAGCTCAGATTTGCTCTGATACCTTCTTATATGATTTGCTCTGATATTGAACCTTTTATACTGAACAAACTATGTCTGAATACAAAATGATCTAATCAGAAGCTCTGAACTTTTTCTGCTTCTGAACAACATTCTATTTTCAATGCAATGTCATATACTCATTGAAAATCAAGTATGCTCTGATGCTCATCTTTGCTGCTTGATTATCCATATGATTGCATAAATATCTCACATGTTTTTCAACCCTCCCAACTCTGAACCTTTTTGGAATGTTTTCAAACTCTTTTAAAAAAAGGGGGAGAGATGTCATATGATCTGATACAATTATTTTCAAACTCTTTTAAAAAATTTTTTGTTGATGACAAAAGGGGGAGAAAGTAAAACAAGTATTAAAGCACCTGAGCTCAAAAATATAAGTTAAATTCTGTCAGTAATTAACTTATGAAAAGGGGAATAAAAGGTATTAAGACCTGAGGCTCTGAACATAAGTTAAAGAAGTTAAAGCTCTGATACTGATTGAATTTAACTTATGAGAACTATTTTTAACTCTTAGCCTCTGAATTGAAATTCTGCTCTGATACCATTCTGTGAGATACATTACTCTTAGTGAGTAAAATGAATTTAAAATAACTTGGATAAGACTCAGGGAGCTTACAAAACTCATCCTGTGAATTATCAGACTTAGGGGGAGAGCTTACAAACCTCAGAACCTGAAGTCAACAAGTCATTTATAATTCTAAGTGTTAACTTCACTTTATTGTTTTAAGTTGAGTTTAATTAACTTGAATAAGAATCAAGGGGAGCTTACAAACCTAACCTTGAGGACTGTCAGACCTAGGGGGAGCTTACAAACCTCTCCTGAAGTCAACTTGTTAATTAAACTTAACAACAATTCTGAAATTTTCACTTTTATGATTTAAACTGAACTTAATTAACTTGGATCAAACTCAGGGGGAGGTTACAAACCTCACACCCTGCAGTTAACTTGTTAATTAAGTTAACAATTTTCTGATTTAATACTTATGTTTGTCATCATCAAAAAGGGGGAGATTGTTGGAACAAAATGTGTTTAACAAGTCTCTTATGAATTAAGGGGAGATTGTTGAAACATTTATGTGTAAACATATCTCTCTTTATGGTTTTGATGATAACAAAGTGTTAAACAGAAAATTGGTTATTTGCTAATGCTTTGTTCAAGTGATTTCAGAACCACGTATTTTATGATTGATTATTAAGAATAGTTATGGAAGAACAAGCTTAGAGCAAGAAAGGAAAGCTAAGAAGCAAGTTGCAAAGCTGGAATAAAACTGGGTGCTTCTGAAGTGCTCCTGAAGTAGTGCTCCTGAAGTAGTGCTCCTGAAGAAGTGCTCCTGAAGTGGTGCTTCTGAAGTGAGAGTCTGAAGCCTGCGTCTGAAGCCAGCTTCTGAAGTCTGAGTCTGAAGGCAGCTTCTGAAGAAGTCAACGAAAAGTCAACTTCTGAAGACCAGCTTCTGATCCGTACAAAGGCAGCTTCTGATGCACTGTTCACGCAGAAGCTTCTGAAGCTGATGTGGCTTGGAAAGTGACTGGTACTGTGCGCATTTAATGCCTGGATGTGTCAGAACAACCCAATGGAACAGTTGTCTCCCTGAGCCAAACATTCCCCAGCTTTTAAGGTAGGCCATTTCAAAAATGGCTGCTGCTCTGTTTTGTTTGAAAAAGTGCAGCACACATTTGCAGAAATCCTAGCTCAACTTGCAACGGCTCTTTCCTCAAATCAAGCAAATCTTCAACAGCTCTATTTCCTCTATAAAAGGAAGAAGATTTGAAGAAGAAATTTGTCTAAGACTCTTGAAACAAAGAACTGAACTCTTGCTCTGTTTTGCTATCAAAAATACGCAAGTTACCAAACCTCTTAGAAATTATTTTATCTTTGTAACTTAGAATTTCTTAAGGTTAAGAGTCTTAACCTGTGTTGTATTAAGAGAACACCTCTGATATTTTATCAAGTGTTCATCCCAAACTCATTTATTTGTAAACCAGTTTGGTCCCTAAAGTCTCAGTCTGTATACTGAGCAATTGTAATCTCATTCCTTTGTGGTCTGAGTCAGAAGTCTCTTGACTTAGTGTCTTGAGCATTGGGAAGTCTCTTGACTTAGTGTCTTGAGCATTGGAAGCCTCTTCCTTTGTGGTTGAGCACTAGAAGCCTCTTCCTTTGTGGTTGAGCAATTGGAAGCCTCTTTCTTTGTGATTGAGCAACTGGAAGTCTCTTCCTTAGTGGTTGAGCAAAGTGTAATCTTCTGATTATAGTGGAACTCTCTTGTTGGAAAACAAGGGGACTGGACTACTTCTCACATTGAGAAGGAACCAGTATAAAATTCTGTGTGTCTCTCTTTCATTCTCTTTTTAACTTGTTAATCCGCTGCATATACTTCTGATAACAGTTCAGAACCTGGTTCTGAACTTGTGTTAAGATTTTGAAAAGAAAAGAACAAGTTTTTAAGTCACACAATTCAACCCCCCCCCCCTTCTTGTGTGTGTTTTTCTCACCTTCAATTATCACGCCTGATCTTTTTTAGATTTGATTGAAGAATTCATGTTACTTGTTCTCCAAGTTGCGTGTGTTTCCAAAAGGAAGATATTTTCGAAAGTTATATTTTTCAGATGGATATTTTTATTTGTGCAAATATATTTTCAAACGAGATTTTGGAAAATATATTTCTGAAAAATATTTGTTTCAATATATTTCTGAAAAGAATATTTGATACAAATATATGTTTAGCCTAAAGGAAGACTTAATTGTGCAAATATATTTCTAGAAGGAATCTTGGAAATATATTTTTGAAGAATTATTTGTTTCAACATATTTCTGAGAAGAATATTTGATTCAAATATATGTTGCTGCTAAAGGCTATATAAAGAAGGCACTACTCTTGAAGAAAAGAATCGAAACCGTCATTGAAAGAATATTTTAGGGTTTCGACTTTAGGTTGTCTTTGTTGAGCCGTGTGCTCTATACTGTATATCACTCTATTGCTGCTACTGAATAACAAAAGCTTAAAGTTGGTTTGTTTTAGTTGAGTTGTAATTGTGAATCACTCATAAGCTTTTAAGCAAGAGTGACTTTTGTTTATTTGGAGTGTGTCTCCTCTTTGATTGTTATTTAATCTAAGATCACTGGGGTAATGATTGTTTGAGTGGATGTGAGATGGGATCTCAGCTCTAGGAGTTCCTAGGCTGAAGTCAGTATGGGTAGTGTCTAGGTGATAAGTTGTAAACTTGGAGTTTGCTGAGAACTTAGAACTAGGACTACACTAGTGGACTTCCTCCTGGCTTGGTAGTCCCCCAAAGTAGGTGTGTTTGTCACCGAACTGGGTTAACAAATAATCTGTGCCATTTACGTTTCTGTCTTTTATATTTTCCTTGTTCTTTTTGTTTATTGTTAGCCTACTGTTGAAACATTAAACTCAACATTCCACCTGTGTCCCAGTGTTGGAACATTTCATACAACATCAAAAAACTACCGTGCCAGAATTTCATCTCTGTTTGGTGACGTCTTGGCTTTTGATGCTACTTATCGGAAAATAAAGTATAATAATTTGTTGGTCATTTTTTCCGGGGATCACAATAAGTCGGTTATATTTGGTAGTGCAATTATTGCGGATGAAACAGAAGAAACATATGTTTGGCTTTTGGAAAGGTTTGTTGAAGCAATGAATGGGAAATGTCTGGTGTCTATGATAACTGATGGTGATTTAGCTCTGAGAAACACAATAAGGAGGGTATTTCCTGATGCTCATCATCATTTATGTGTTTGGCATCTTATTCGCAATGCAACAAGCAACATTAAAAATCCACAATTTGTATTGAAGTTTAAGCGTTGTATGTTGGGGGATGTTGATGTTGATGAGTTTGAGCATAAATGGAAGGAGCTTGTATGTGAGTTTTGTAATATCCCGCTTATGACCCAAGTATTTATCAGTATTGAGACGATGTATCAGAGGTGTTTTGAGTAATGGCATTTTGGTAATTACCACTTATGGGTATTATATATATGACAAAAGTCATCTTCCTCTTCATTCTACAATCTTCTTTCTCTCTCTAGAACAATTCCTCTCCCTTCTCTCTCTTTCTACTCTTGCGCCTCCCTCCAAATCCTTCCATAATCATCAGATTCCATCTTCAAACACTCAATCCCCATGCAAGCAAGCAAGTTACTAATTTTGAGAAAAAGGAAGCTAAGGAAAAAGGGGCAAAAAGCTAGGGTTTTGGTGAAGAAGATTAGCAAAGAAGAAGCTATCTAGCTAAGGTTTTGGAATGAAGTCTATCAAGCCTTGATCAGATGTTTGAGGTGAGCTCCTAGAGGGTTTAGATCCTCACTTTGCTTATGCTTTGAGTTTTTAGCATTAAGAGCTAGATTTGCTAAATTTATGCCATAAATCCTTTTTGGCTTGTGATTATAAGAACACATAGGTTATAAGTTGATCTTATGTAATGGAAATCTTTCCCATAAGCTGTTTTGTTGTTTGGAGAGGATTGGTTTAGCTTTGAAAGCAAATTGTGATTTCTGCAGGGGACAAAATCGGCCACCGATTTCCCAAATCGGCCACCGATTTTGTGGCTGGCCATTCTTGGCATTTACGGCATATTTCGGCCCCCGATTTTTAGAAATCGGCCCCCGATTTTCCAGCCACACAATTTCATGTTCTTGAGTATAGGAATGGAATTAAGGTATGATAGGTAATGAGTATGGCATTGGGAGATGATTACACAATTTCTAAGTTATGTAGAGGAATAATAGAGCTAGTAATGGGATTACCCCTTATTAAGCAACTTCATATACTCGTTAAGCAAGGTGCAAGCCAAGAATATTTCAGTGGTTAAGTTAGAACCTTTTATAGGATAAACACTTATGAATAAAGTTATAGAAGTATTCCTTTGGAATACATAGGCAATGGGAATGCTTCGGCAATCATAGTTATAGATACGTTTATAGTGTTGGTTTTCCAACGATCACAGGTGGCTTATGAGAATGATAAGCCAAGAATCATAGGTTATAGGTTATACGTTATAGGATTGTTATACGATTACAGTAACAGATTACATGTTCATATGTTAAAGTTAAAGAATTAAAGATTAAAGATATTGGCGTGCTTGCACGTTTTACAGTTACAGGGCGTGTTCATCAGACTCCGGGTTTCGCCGGATGGGACTTCTCCGAAAGGATTGTCCACACGTTTTATAGGGAGTCCGGTGTTAGCCTGATATGATAGGAATTTCACCGGTTTATAGGGAGACGTATCTCGGGGTTGCTCCACCCGGGGTGCCCTCCGTAAAATGAACTCAGATTAATTGTTTGTTCAACGCTAACAGCTAACATAAAACTGCTATAGAACTGTTATATGTTTTATGTTTCACAGTTAAAGTCAAAGTTACAGTTATAGTCACAGTTATAGTTATAGTTATAGACAGTTATCAGAAAGTGATCCTAGGTTTTCCCCTCGATCACTAAGTTAAAGTTATAGGCAGAATACAGTTATGGTTATAGACAGTTACAGTAAAGGTTATAGGCAGTTTAAGTTATAGTTACAGGAGGACTTATAGTCATAGGCAGATAAAAGACTTGGCGATCTTAGGAAATCCCCAACATTGCCAAGGTAGGCATGGCGACCCTAGGTTCCCTGTGGTTGCCAACAGTAGGTTCGGTAGAGCTCACTGAGACATTATGTCTCATCCCATTCCTTCTGGTGCAGGGTTACAGGCATGTCAGAGGTTCGTGATGAAGTTCTTCATAGAGATGCTGGATGGAGTACAGTTGCTCGTTGCGTATCTGCTCAGGAGCTTAACGGACATTGTATAAGTATTTGTAATAGTAATGGATTATTTGTACAACGAGTAAACTTGTATTCATTCATTGTGATGTATTATTATTATTATTGAAATTTTTAAATGTATCCAGTATCAGTTTAACGCACATGCTAATATACTAGTTAAACTTAGTATGGGTGTTACAATTGGTATCAGAGCAGGTCGATTCAGACCGTGCCATGGGTCATTTAAGATTCAATAAAAGTAGTGGAATCATTGGGTTCCAGATGTTGTTCTAAATGTCATGTCTAGTTGAGCCTGATCAACTCAGTCTAGTATATGACAGTTAGGACAAATATCCGAGAGCTGAATGTGACCAAGGAGGAAAGAAGTGTACGAAGGGTGAAGGTTAAGACGTCAGATTTTAAGACGGAAATTTGCAAAGTGTTTAAGGTCAAAGGATGGTTCTCTAACAGTGAAGTAACTGAGCCTGTTAGTGGCAAAGTTTCAGGAATACAATAGGTATTTAAGAGTAAGGTCAAGTATCTTAACTAGTTGGACGCATCCTTGAGCGATGCCTTCTCCGAGGAGATGTGTGGAGTAAAGAATTATGGAATACACTAAGAGATGATTTGGAATCTTAAGGGGAACCGTAATTTGGAAAGTTAGAGTGAATTGTACAATTAGAGTTTTATTTCCGGCTGCAGATGCAAAGGATTGTGATACCACACCCAGCGACTTGGACTAAGGAATGAAAAGTTAATTATTGGAAACTCTGGACTTTCAGTAAGGATAGAGAGTGTAAGGATGGAAGGACTTGCGCATTTGACCGGATGAGATTTTGACAACCGATATGTAAGAGACTTATTTAAGTATTAAGCGAAATATTGGATGGATGAAATAGATTACCTTCCTTTATTATGGGACACCAAGATGCTTGGTATGAAGAAGGCGAGCGTAGCGATAAGTAAAGGAAACCCCCGGTAAGGGTATGGATTAAAGATTGAATCTTATGTTGGCGAATTATGGTAGACCGGCTTCGAAGATTAAGCAGGAAGAATGTCACTAACGTACGAGTTATAGTTAAAGCTACGGTTAATGCTAAGGAGTTCTATGTTATCTTTTGATGGGCTCCTTACACGAGTATTTGGGTAAGCCGACAAAGATCACCTTATGATGGTAGATATATATATATATATATATATATATATATATATATATATATATATATATATATATATATATATATACCTCGGATTGTTCGAAACCATGAAGAGGGCAACGGTCGAGAAGACATATGAAATGTTATTCAGGTAACGAGATTAGGACGGAAATTGTGAATACAGTAATAAGTTATAGGAAGGATCCAATGGAAAATGTTAAGTATTGAAGCTTACAGATTTATTAATCGGGTACTCGAAGAGGTGCATCATGTATTTGAATTTACAGGAGAGCCGGTAAGGTTAAGTTTATACAGACGGATTATTTCCGGAGTAACCAAGGGTTATGTTAGAGTTATGTGGACCTAAGTGACTTGGGAAAAAGGTTGTGGATGTCAAATCCTTACGGATAATTATAGGATGAGACTCGATTCATTAATCGATTAAGTACGTGAAAGACGAGAATTTCTGGAAGTCATAGAATGGTTTTAGAAGATACCACAAGTATATAACGTATGAACTTAAGTTGTTTTAACAGGAGCATCGTTGGGCTCGTATTTAATGTTAAAGACTGTTTATAGATTTCGGTGTACTTCCGTGAAAGTAAGAACATTGTTTATGTCCGAAAGGAAATTCAAAGTCAAAGGAGTGGCCAAGGAGATTTATTGGGTAGTAGTGATGTACTACTTCTATCCCAAGGCGAATTATTTGAATCAGAGTTGCGCAGCGGAGAAGTAATTCAATAATGAGTTAACAGGCGAATCAAAGCTGAAGTTTAGAGAAAAATGAGGATGTTTGTGAAGTCCTTGCCAGATGAATTACAGGAAGGGTATTCAGAGATTAATTCCTAAGCTACAGAATATTTGTAAGTAGCAATGACTTGAACTTATTATCAGTTCTAACAGGAAATTTTAATAGATAAGTCAAGAAATGTTTCAGACCTCGAAACTCATGAGATAAGAGAATCCAAGCGGTTTGAGAAATTTAAAGGATGTGTTTATAGCACAATAAGTACATTGTAAAGAAAGCCACATTTAATATGGTAATCTAGTTGTTTCAGCTCAGTAACTTTAAGTTAACTTGAGTAGTAAGTTTAACCAAAGAGGAATTATTCCGTGGCATACAATTATTCCGCGTCGTATCCACGTTATGCTAGCATGTCGCATGTAACAAGCATGTAACAGGTTATGCTACTTAGATAGTAGTGTAACATATTTTTATAGTCATGTGACATGTATCGGTAACCGTGGTACGCAGTCGGTAATGTTTTAACAGGAAAGTCTTAAGCAGAACAAGTTCGTTGTTATTGAACAAATCTCAGTTGAGGAGTTCAGAAATTCTTGAACTTAATGCTAACAGTTAAAGGAAGGAAATGTTTTACACAGATCATAAGATTACTCATAGTTTATAGTAAAAGGCTACGTGAATTCAAGTTATGAATTAAAGGATTAAGAGTTTTAAAGTGCTATTTTGATAGCGATCAGGATAGAGTTTTCTTTTCGAAAACAGAGAATGTCTTTTGACAAAATAAGTTATAACGTCAATGGGACGTAATCATAGTTGCATATGAGATTGTATATACCCCAAAGAGTATAAGCATGAGTTAAGAGCAAGAAGAGTGACTAAGTTGGCGTGGCATTGTCTCGAATACATGTTGATTAAGTATGATGTCTCATTAGTTGGACAACGATGATGCGACGTACTGTGTACCGATAGTAGAGTACACGTACTCGATCATGTATGGAAGCTATGTGCTATGGATTATATTATATGATGATATGTGAGACGGCTTATACCACACGTCACTTGTACTAAACTTTCATAAGTTGGAATTATTGTTAAAGAAAGTATCAACCGTATGAGTAGGAAATGTCTTGAATGATGCAAGATTGTCGGAGTCTTGGAAGGGATGAAGCCCCTAAGACCTTTAGCTACGCGTTGTCGTTGATTAATTAAATCGGAGCATGAGTGGCTCATATGATTTCTCGAGCTTTAAAGATTTCCGCAGTGGAAATGTGAACGATGCTTATGATTGTGATGATAGCTACACCAGGATAACAGAAAGAAAGGAACTTGTACCGTAAGTTCAGCCATCACCTTGTATTTGAATCATGAAGGAATATGTAAAAGACTTTACTTTTGTTTGAGATTGCTCAATATCAGATGTCTTTCAATGTAAGAATAAATTTATATGAAGAATGATACGAATGTAACAGTAAAAGGTCGTCGTACGAGGCGGAAGTTAAAGACAAGAGTTCTTTGGAAGTGAAGGTAATGTAATAGATTCCTCGGAAAGTAGGAATAATTGAGGAAAATCAGATCGACCCGACGTCTTCAGGTTAAGATTAAACGGTCAATTAAAGAAGAACTGATAGAATTCGGTAAGTGAAATCCAAGACTTAATAATTTTAAATTGGATTTGTAAGGAATATGTCGAACAGAAATCATAGTCAGATAAGATGGAAATGTTGGTTCAGATAACCATACGTCCTAACAGGTGATAGTTATGTAATATGCATCAGATCTTTCGGCAGGAAAGAGTTTGTCATATGTTTTGACTTACAGAGGTGGAAATCATGGCTAAAGAACAAGTTTTAACCAGTATAGTTGAATCGGGGTGCGTGATTAATCTACATGTCAGACCCTAGAGTTGCCATGGAATCCCAATAAGCAAGAAAAATTGGAATTTTCATAGTAGAGAAAGAGGTAAAAGGATTTATCTTTTCAGGATCTCAGAAGGATTTTCTAAATTTCGTGGACGAAATTTCTTTAAGGGGGGTAGAGTGTAATATCCCGCTTATGACCCAAGTATTTATCAGTATTGAGACGATGTATCAGAGGTGTTTTGAGTAATGGCATTTTGGTAATTACCACTTATGGGTATTATATATATGACAAAAGTCATCTTCGTCTTCATTCTACAATCTTCTTTCTCTCTCTAGAACAATTCCTCTCCCTTCTCTCTCTTTCTACTCTTGCGCCTCCCTCCAAATCCTTCCATAATCATCAGATTCCATCTTCAAACACTCAATCTCCATGCAAGCAAGCAAGTTACTAATTTTGAGAAAAAGGAAGCTAAGGAAAAAGGGGCAAAAAGCTAGGGTTTTGGTGAAGAAGATTAGCAAAGAAGAAGCTATCTAGCTAAGGTTTTGGAATGAAGTCTATCAAGCCTTGATCAGATGTTTGAGGTGAGCTCCTAGAGGGTTTAGATCCTCACTTTGCTTATGCTTTGAGTTTTTAGCATTAAGAGCTAGATTTGCTAAATTTATGCCATAAATCCTTTTTGGCTTGTGATTATAAGAACACATAGGTTATAAGTTGATCTTATGTAATGGAAATCTTTCCCATAAGCTGTTTTGTTGTTTGGAGAGGATTGGTTTAGCTTTGAAAGCAAATTGTGATTTCTGCATGGGACAAAATCGGCCACCGATTTCCCAAATCGGCCACCGATTTTGTGGCTGGCCATTCTTGGCATTTACGGCATATTTCGGCCCCCGATTTTTAGAAATCGGCCCCCGATTTTCCAGCCACACAATTTCATGTTCTTGAGTATAGGAATGGAATTAAGGTATGATAGGTAATGAGTATGGCATTGGGAGATGATTACACAATTTCTAAGTTATGTAGAGGAATAATAGAGCTAGTAATGGGATTACCCCTTATTAAGCAACTTCATATACTCGTTAAGCAAGGTGCAAGCCAAGAATATTTCAGTGGTTAAGTTAGAACCTTTTATAGGATAAACACTTATGAATAAAGTTATAGAAGTATTCCTTTGGAATACATAGGCAATGGGAATGCTTCGGCAATCATAGTTATAGATACGTTTATAGTGTTGGTTTTCCAACGATCACAGGTGGCTTATGAGAATGATAAGCCAAGAATCATAGGTTATAGGTTATACGTTATAGGATTGTTATACGATTACAGTAACAGATTAAATGTTCATATGTTAAAGTTAAAGAATTAAAGATTAAAGATATTGGCGTGCTTGCACGTTTTACAGTTACAGGGCGTGTTCATCAGACTCCGGGTTTCGCCGGATGGGACTTCTCCGAAAGGATTGTCCACACGTTTTATAGGGAGTCCGGTGTTAGCCTGATATGATAGGAATTTCACCGGTTTATAGGGAGACGTATCTCGGGGTTGCTCCACCCGGGGTGCCCTCCGTAAAATGAACTCAGATTAATTGTTTGTTCAACGCTAACAGCTAACATAAAACTGCTATAGAACTGTTATATGTTTTATGTTTCACAGTTAAAGTCAAAGTTACAGTTATAGTCACAGTTATAGTTATAGTTATAGACAGTTATCAGAAAGTGATCCTAGGTTTTCCCCTCGATCACTAAGTTAAAGTTATAGGCAGAATACAGTTATGGTTATAGACAGTTACAGTAAAGGTTATAGGCAGTTTAAGTTATAGTTACAGGAGGACTTATAGTCATAGGCAGATAAAAGACTTGGCGATCTTAGGAAATCCCCAACATTGCCAAGGTAGGCATGGCGACCCTAGGTTCCCTGTGGTTGCCAACAGTAGGTTCGGTAGAGCTCACTGAGACATTATGTCTCATCCCATTCCTTCTGGTGCAGGGTTACAGGCATGTCAGAGGTTCGTGATGAAGTTCTTCATAGAGATGCTGGATGGAGTACAGTTGCTCGTTGCGTATCTGCTCAGGAGCTTAACGGACATTGTATAAGTATTTGTAATAGTAATGGATTATTTGTACAACGAGTAAACTTGTATTCATTCATTGTGATGTATTATTATTATTATTGAAATTTTTAAATGTATCCAGTATCAGTTTAACGCACATGCTAATATACTAGTTAAACTTAGTATGGGTGTTACAAGTTTGGTTTGGAGGAGAACATTTGGATGTTGGAGATAAATCAAAAGCGAAAGATGTGGGCAACCGCGCACATTCGTGTTAAGCTTTTTGCTAGTTTCAGAACCACTTCAAGATGTGAAGGTTTGCACTCAGAGTTTGGGAAATATGTGAATGTGCTATCTACTTTGCTTGACTTTTTACAACAATTTTTTTGTTGGCTTAATCACTTGAGGTATAAAGAAATTGAGGCAGATTATGTATCTTCGTATGGAGAAACTGTGCTTCAAACTCAACATAAATGTTTAGAGAAGTCTGATGCAAGGTTCTATACAAGGGCAATTTTTAGAATGTTTAGGTTGATGTTAGACAGGGCATGTCGTTGCAAGGTTGAAGCGGTGGTGAAGAGTGATTCGATTTATAATTACACTATTTGTAAATACCCTAGACAAGATGTTGAATGGATCGTGTCTTTTTACCAAGATTATTTGAAATTTTCATGCTCCTGTACGAGGTTTGAGACACTAGGCATTGCTTGTGAACATGTCTTATCTGTTTTGATATATCTTAACATTGTTGTTATGCCTGGTTGTTGGTTATCAGAGATGGGCAGTAGAAGAATTAGTAGGTCTGTCTGGTGTTGGTGTTGGTTGTTGATTAAGATCAGAGATGGGCAGTAGAAGTATTAGTAGGTCTGTCCGGAAGTGGTAGCATGATGAAACTGCTGGTGCTTGTTTCACAATCAAATAACGTTCCTCGTTTGTGAGCATAAGACATGCCAATGCATTTATCTTTTTGTCATACCCCAATTTTTGACCTAAAACTTCTTTTTTTTTTACTCGTCTTTTGGTTCGGAATTTTTCGTCGTTTCAAACGAAATTTCGGCAGAGAGGTATTTCAAAATACCTCATTTAGGGTTCCAAAAGCGACTTTTTTCAGTTTTATTATTATTTTATTTTACTTTAGTTTTTTTATCTTTTATCTTTTTTAATTATTTTAATTTTCGGATTTTTTCTATTTTTATTTTATTTTTTTGTTTATTATGTTTTGTTTTTATTTTTATTCTTAATGGTTATTTTTCTGGTCTTTATTGCTAATCAAATTTGTCCAAAGTCCAAAGTCAGAGGTCAAGGTCAAATGTTTGATTTAATGGCTTTGACATATGTGATTTAATGGCTTTAATCCCATTTGATGGGGATTTAATCATTGTCTCCTTATTGTCAAAAGTTCACCCCAATGTGTATATAAAAGCACACGCTCCAGCAACCAAAAAGAAAAAATCATTCGGCCAACAGAAAACAACAACACAACACCATCACCACAACACACGAATCAAAGCAAAAAACCAACAACCATTCATCATCAATCCACAAACACACAAATCAAAGCAAAAAACCAACAACCATTCACCATCAATCCAAAACACAAATTCGGCCTCCCTCCACCAACCGAAACCACCACAAAACCACCTCCCAACACACCCAAAAACAACACAAACCGAACACAATAGCCACAAGCCGCGGCCTCCCCATCAAAATCCAAACCACAAACCGAAAAAACACAAAAAAGGTAGTTCCCTCTAACTTTTTAGGGAGGTTTTGAGATTTTTGTTTAAGGTTTGAAAAGAAAGGCTTTCTAAAACCAATTTTTTTTTAAAAAAAGGAGTTTTTAACTCCGGCGCAGTGGCGCCACCGCCGGCCACCACGCCGGAATTCTTCTTTCCGGCCCATCTCTTTCTTCCTCTTTTCTACTTTTTTCATACTTCTACTTACCCCCCCTTTTATTCTATGCACCCCCTGTTTTTTTATTGTGTGTTTTTTTTCCTTTCATTATATTTTTTTTAAGTGTTTTAGTTGTTCATATCTAACAATCATCTCATGCATTTTTATCTTTAATCGTCATTGTAGTTCTTGTTCGTCATTTGTTTTTTTATTGCATAGTTTTAGAATGTATTTAGGACCTATGTAAATTATAAATGAGAAGAATCATGCATGTGTCTTTTATTTTATTTATTTACTTCGCTTTACAAAAAAAAAATGCAAAAAATATTATGTTAGTTTAATTTCAAAAGGGTTTCGTGGTGATCCAGCGTCACCATGGAAGTTTCTCGCATTTAGCTTTTTGTTATGTTTTAGGTCTTAGTTATTTATTATCAAAAAGGAACAAAAACATGCAAATAATAAAAAAAAAACTCAAAAAAATCTTTTCTTAAACAAACCTTGATTTTCAATCAAGTGCCCCTTTTTCTTCTTTTATTTTCTTAAATAACCATTAATCCATTTTAATAACATTTAAATCATTTTCAAAAAAATAAAAAATACAAACAAATCTTATTTCTGCCACTTGGTCTTATTTTATCTTTAAAACTTTTTTTCAAAAACTAAAAAAATACAAAAACAAATCAATCGGCATTTTTACCCCGAATTACGAGGTTTTGATCCCTCACGGGTACGTAGGCAAAGGACATTGTCCTTCCAAATCATAAAAAATAGAAAAACAATTTTTTCCTCACTACTCTAATTCTTTCTCTTAAAAAAATATAAGCAAGTTATAGCCAAAAATAAATAAATAAAATCAAAAGGTTCTCGTAGAATACTACGAACATTTAAGGTGCTAACACCTTCCCTAAACGTAATTAACCCCCGAACCCTAAATCTATAAAGATGTGGTAATTTAGAACTTTTTCCCCTTTTCTTTTGAAAAATTAAAAGTTCAGTCGTGAAATAAAATTAGTGAGTCAACGCTAATCAATAGCTTGATCTCTGAAAATCACTGCGACAGAAATGACGACTTCATTAGGGACTTCCCTAAGAGGGTTGAGCCTAACTTGAATTTATTTAATTATTTTGTACTATAACTTGCTTAAAATAAAGACAAAAGTGTAAATACGTGCCTATGTGTTCTCTTTCTTTTGCATGAGTGGTGAGATAAGTCCTACACCCGGACTTGAGGGAAATCATAAGATAGGATGGTGGTATAATCAAAGTGCCATACCAGGAGTAGTCTTGGGTTTTGGTACATGTGATATAACCCCACTCAATGGAGGTCTCTTAAAGGTAATACCATGTCGACATGAGTAGTCGTGTTTGGCATTGTTATTTTTAAGCGACCTATGAAGTTGAGGACCTTTAGAGTTACCTTTAACCCATCTTGGCCTTTTAGGACATAGTGTGGTGGCTAATCAAGAGTAGTCTTGAATTGGTTGATACACGATACTACACTCAAACGAGACTTTCCTATGAATGTCGTTGGACCGGAAGTAGTCCCATAATCCGACAATATTCGGAAGTGGTCAATGACTTTGGGAACTTGGTAGAACCCGTGACACAGGTACATGTGAAACCATAGTCCTTACCAAATGGCGTGTTTACCATTGACTCCAACATTATAGACTTAACCTCACCATGTTTTCTTCGTCCTTTAGCATAATCATGCATACATGCATTCATTCATAAACATTTTTTTTCATCCAATTACTGAAGGACTTAAACAAGTTTTTTTTGTGAACATCATAGATATGGACTTTGCAATAAGGAGCACTAGGAAGTACACCTTCAAGAGCCCTGACTTGTTGAATTTAAGGAAGCTAGGAGTCTTTAGATTTTTTCTGTTAAAATATAGCTTCCACTAAAGGACTTTTGAATTGGTCCCTTGGCTTGGTTTCTAAAAAAGGAACTGTTTTGTAATGTTTTAATGCTCAAAAGAATGTTTAACTATGATGACTGCAATTACTTTGATAAGTCCTTCGATAAAATAAAAAAATTTGTTTGTTTTTGCATACACATATCATGCATCATTTTGCATTCATGGTTTCCAAGTCTGAGTCTCACAAAATCGTCTTTTGCAAAGGTCAAACCGTCTCAAAAGTGGCCCGACATCCTCATCCAAAACCGGCTCGCACTTACAACACTCGTGCAAATAGAAAAAAGAAAATGGATCTGGTCGTGCAAACACAAGGAGGGGTTTACCGCAATTGGGTCGCTGTTGATGTTCCTTCCGCTACTCATTTGTCCAAGTAACATTTTGTTGTTTTCTTTTTTCAAAAAAAAATCCTTTCGTTCCGTCAGAGACGAAAGTGAACTTGTGCAGGGCTTTTTGCTTCATGTATTTCCATCATCAATAAAAAAGTCGTTTTGTCCCCGACTATGTCTTTTTATTTTTGCTTTTTTCTGGAAAATGGTAACACAAAAAACCAAAAATTCTTTTTTTTAATTCAAATATCTACATCAACTCATTTTCTAAAATCAATCATGAATCATACATGCAGACCTGATATCGATAAGCCCGTTGAACATGATAACCCTACGCTCTCTCCTAACTTTGAGCTCCATGTCTACGAAGCCGAAGAGGAGAAGGATGAGGAAATTCCATATGAGATTACTCGGTTACTAGAACATGAGAAGAAAGCCATTCAGCCTCATGAAGAAGCAGTGGAGGTGATCAACTTGGGGTCTGAAGAAGTTAAGAAAGAAATCAAGATCGGGGCTTTGCTTGAAGCGACTGTCAAACAGAGGGTGATAGAACTGCTCAAAGAATATGATGATGTGTTCGCATGGTCATACCAGGATATGCCGGGCTTAGATCCCCATATTGTGGAGCACCGTTTGCCTTTGAAACCTGAATGCCCACCAATCAAGCAGAAGTTGAGAAGAACTCGCCTGGACATGGCTCTCAAGATCAAGGAGGAAGTACAAAAGCAAATTGATGCGGGTTTCCTTGTCACATCTGAATATCCTCAGTGGTTGGCGAACATAGTGACAGTCCCAAAGAAAGATGGTAAGGTCAGAATGTGTGTCGACTACCAGGATCTGAACAAGGCTAGTCCGAAGGATGATTTCCCTTTACCCCATATTGATGTATTGGTCGATAGTACCGCCAAGTCCAAAGTCTTCTCTTTCATGGATGGTTTCTCCAGTTACAATCAAATCAAGATGGCGCCTGAAGATAGAGAGAAGACGTCTTTCATCACGCCTTAGGGAACTTCTGCTACAAAGTAATGCCATTTGGTTTGATAAATGCAGGCGCTACTTATCAGAGAGGCATGACCACTCTCTTCCACGATATGATGCACAAGGAAATAGAAGTGTATGTAGATGATATGATTGTCAAGTCAGGCACTGAAGAAGAACATGCTGAGTATTTGCTAAAGATGTTTCAGCGGCTGAGAAAATATCAACTCCGTCTGAATCCCAACAAATGTACATTTGGGGTTAGATTCTGAAAACTCTTGGGGTTCATTGTTAGTCAGAAGGGTATCGAAGTAGACCCCGATAAGGTCAGAGCTATCAGGGAAATGCCTGCTCCATAAACTGAGAAGCATGTGAGAGGATTTCTCGGACGTCTGAACTACATCTCCAGATTCATCTCTCACATGACTGCCACATGTGGGCCTATATTCAAGCTGCTCCGTAAGGATCAAGGAATTGTTTGGACAGAAGACTACCAGAAAGCCTTTGACAGCATCAAAGAGTATCTATTAGAGCCTCCAATTCTTATCCCTCCAGTCGAAGGAAGGCCACTGATCATGTACATAACTGTGTTAGAAGATTCCATGGGTTGTGTGCTCGGACAACAAGATGAGACTGGAAGGAAAGAGCACGCTATTTATTACCTGAGCAAGAAGTTTGCAGATTGCGAGTCTCGATACTCCCTACTTGAGAAGACTTGTTCTGCACTAGCCTGGGCTGCTAAGCGTCTTCGTCATTATATGCTTAACCACACCACTTGGTTGATATCCTCCGGCATTAACTTGGAACCCCGTGCATCCAAAGCTAATCAAGTATATCTTTGAAAAGCCTACCTTAACAGGGAGAATTGCTTGTTGGCAGATGTTGTTGTCAGAGTATGATATTGAATAACACACCCAGAAGGAAATCAAAGGTAGTGTCCTGGCTGATCATTTGGCGCATCAACCAGTTGAAGATTACCAACCTATCAAGTTTGACCCGATGAAGAGATTATGTATTTGAAGATGAAAGATTGTGATGAACCATTGCTTGAAGAGGGTCCAGATCCCGAGTCTAGATGGGGTTTGATATTCGAGGGGGCCGTGAATGTCTATGGTAATGGAATTGGGGTAGTCATTATCACTCCTGAAGGCAATCATCTCCCTTTCGCTGCAAGGCTGCAATTTGATTGTACGAACAATATGGCAGAATATGAAGCGTGCATCCTGGGTATTGAAGAAGCTATTGATCTAAGGATTAAGAATCTCGACATATATGGGGATTCGGCTCTCGTGATCAATCAAATCAAAGGGGATTGGGAAACTTGCCATCCCGACTTGATTCCTTACAAAGACTATGCAAGACGATTACTGACTTTCTTCAACAAGGTTGAGCTACACTACATCCCTCGTGATGAGAACCAGATGGCAGATGCTCTAGCTACCTTATCCTCTATGTACAAAGTAAATCATCGGAATGATGTACCATTGATCAGTATCAGATGTCTCGACAGGCCCGCTCATGTGTTCGCAACCGAAGAAGTTGTCGATGACAAACCGTGGTTTTATGATATTAAGCATTTCCTTCGAAGTCAAGAGTATCCACTCGGAGCCTCCAACAAAGACAAGAAGACCTTAAGAAGATTGTCCGGCAGTTTCTTCTTGAACTGAAATGTATTGTACAAAAGAAACTTTGACACAGTTTTGCTCAGATGTGTGGACCGGCACGAGGCAGAGTTATTGATGCATGAGATACATGAAGGCTCCTTCGGAACTCACGCCAATGGGCACGCGATGGCTAAGAAAATGCTGAGGGCAGGTTACTACTGGATGACGATGGAATCTGATTGTTACAAACATGCCAGGAAATGTCACAAGTGTCAGATCTATGCCGACAAAATTCATGTGCCGCCAACTACGCTCAATGTTCTTTCTGCTCCGTGGCCATTCTCAATGTAGGGCATCGACATGATTGATAGAATCGAACTAATGGCTTCAAACGGGCATCACTTCATTCTAGTGGCTATTAATTACTTCACCAAATGGGTCGAAGCAGCATCTTATGCCAACGTGACCAAGCAAGTAGTCGTCCGGTTCATCAAGAATCAGATCATCTACCGCTACGGTGTCCCTAGCAGGATCATTACAGACAATGGGACGAATCTGAACAACAAAATGATGAAAGAGTTGTGTGATGATTTCAAGATTGAACATCATAACTCCTCTCCTTACAGCCCCCAGATGAATGGTGCTGTCAAAGCTGCAACTAAAAACATCAAGAAGATTGTCCAGAAAATGTGGTCACTTACAAAGACTGGCATGAGATGTTATCGTTTACCTTGCATGGGTATTGTACTTCAGTGTGCACCTCAACAGGGGCAACCCCTTTCTCTTTGGTATATGGCATGGAAGCAGTACTCCCTGTGGAGGTTGAGATTCCGTCAATGAGAGTTCTAATGGAGGCCAAATTGTCAGAGGCTGAATGGTGTCAAAACATATATGATTAGTTGAATTTGATTGAAGAGAAACGCATGAATGCCTTGTGTCATGGGCAGTTATACCAAAAGAGGATGAAGCAAGCTTTTGACAAGAAAGTATGTCCCTGTATGTTCCGAGATGGAGATCTCGTGCTCAAGAAGGTCTTGTCTTTTCAACCCGATTCCAGGGGCAAATGGACGCCTAACTATGAAGGCCCATGTGTCGTCAAGAGAGCGTTCTCCGGTGGTGCAATGACTCTTACAACTATGGATGGTGAGGAGCTTCCCTGTCCTGTGAACGCCGGTGCAGTCAAGAAATACTTTGTCTAAAAATAAAAGAACAGCTCGGTAAGTCGAAAACCCGAAAGGGAGGCTTAGGCAAAAATGAGCGTCTCAGTGGACTGAAAACCCGAAAGGGCGGTCCATGCAAAAATTAGAGATATAAAACAGAAAAATAATCATCCTGATAGGTCGAAAACCCAAAAAGGCGATCTACACAAAAGTTAGGGATCAAAAGATAAAGTAACTGCATCAGGTTGGCCATGACTCACTTGGGGCACATTAGCGGTCAAAGAGAGTCTGAATCTGAAGCATCCAAACAGTGGAATTCAAAGTTGTTAGGGAGAATAGCGGTTATTGTGTTCAATGTACTTTCCCCTTTTATTTACCATTTTCCAAACTGTGTGAGATCTGTGGAGCCACGCCATTGGCGAGCCACCACCCTATTAAATAAATTTGAGCCTGTGCCTTTTATTTGGAATTCCCATTTATTCTGTTTATAAAATTTCTTCTATTTTTGATGATAGTACCTAAAGCAAAACTTTTTTCAAAATCATAATTTTTTTTCATATCTTTTGGAAAGCATAAACAACAAACACATCCTCTCTGAACACATGAATAAGTGAAGGGTGCATCAACAGCTATCCTGAGAACAGATAGAATCTGTAGGTTGAACATGGTCAATTGCTTGAAAAAGGAAAAGAAAGAAAAAGAGAAAAAGAAGAGAGCTCAGTAAGTCGAAAACCCGAAAGGGCGGCTTAGGCAAAAATGAGCATCCCGGTGGATCGAAAACCCGAAAGGGCGGTCCAGGCAAAAAATAGGGACATACAAAAAACATAATCCCGTTGGATCGAAAACCCGAAAGGGCGGTCCAGGCAAAAGTTAGGGATTCAAAAAGAAGAAGAAGAAAAAAAAACAAAAGATAAGCATGACCACAGAAGCACCAGTTCTTCTGCTAGTTTCTTGGATTAGCACGTCTTCCCCAGGAAGTGTTTACTCCCCATCAGTTGTTGCGTATATCGAGCTTTACCCCGTTAATGTTTTGATATGTTCCCAATGGCATCATCCCCAATGAAGGTTGTCGGGTGTTTGTACTGCGAAGTCGGTCCACTTTCCATCTTACCTGTCCAGTCTTGTCTCATCAAGTTCATCGATTATACAATCATACAAGTCAATCCTTCATACAGTCATACGGTGACATCGTCATGCAAGTCGTATTGTCTTACATACATTCATACATTCATGCATATACACATTCATGCATACACAACATGCACATAACATCACTCACACATGGTTGCATTGATCACCCTGAGTCTTACTTTAGCCGTATCCTTTTATTCAATCAAACATTTCAAGCGGGAAGTTCTACAAACGAACAACTTGAATTCTCCCAAAAAGCGTCATCCCCAGTGTGTCTGGTCCAGAGATGTCACTAATCAAACACTTTCCAGTGGCAAGTTCTATGTCGCGTCGAATTTCGGATATCAAGCTATTGGGAAGCATTGAATCACTAATTTTAAATCACGACTGAACTTTTAATTTTTCGGGGAAAAAGGAAAAAAGTTCTAAATTACCTTGAAAGAGATTTTAGGTTCGAAAGTCGATTATGCGAGGGGAAGGTATTAGCACCCCTCACATCCGTTGTACTCAACGGGAACCTCTTAGTTAACTTAGGCTTAAAATGTCTTTGACGTTTTGCTTGCACGCTTAATCATATATATATAAAGGAAAAAGAAAATATAATGTGAGGTGAAGAAAGAGATAAAAACAAACGAAAGAGAGAAAAAGAAAAAGATTTTTTATTAACGGGCTTGACAAGATGACGATCTTGCTCCTACGTATCTCCCGGTAGTTGGAGAATTCAAAGCGTACGTAGTTCTTGGAAAAGAAGTTTGTACGCTGGTTCGTTTTAGTTAAAAAAGATTTATTCGCGTCCGAGCGAAAAAGTTTGAAAAAAAGAGAAAGTAATGAAAGTAAATGTCAACTGTTCGGGATGTTGCCGAACTGTTCATTGACAACAATGCATAAAAGTAAATGATTTGATAAAAGGATTTTGCACTCGGACTTGAACAAAGGTTTTAAAACGTACAAAGACGTACAAAGTTTTAACATGATGAAAGATGGACGCTAAGGCGATGAACTCGCGCAAGGCTTGAATGTTTTAAGGGAAAAGACAGACGCATAGAGGCGTAAAAGGTTTGAAAATAACGCGCGAAGGTGCGAAAGGTTCGGATTGACCACGAGGGCCAAGAAAATTTCAAAATGGTCACAGGGGACCAAAGAAAGGTTAAGCGTGCTAGACGCGTTAAAAAATAGAATGACGATTGTCCGAGCAACGAGACATACGTCAAGCATTCGTACAACCGGGGAAAGGAGAGACATACGTCAAACCACCCTTTTTCATTCAAGTTTTGTTTGAACTTGAGAAAACGTATTTTTTGGGGAAGCTAGAAAAAGATGACGATCGTCTAAGCAACGAGACATACGTCAAGTGTTTATCCGATCGGGGAAAGGAGAGACATACGTCAAACCACCCTTTTTCATTCAAGTTTCGCTTGAATTTTAAGGAAAAAAGTATAAACTGTCAAAACGCTCGTTTTTTAGAACTCAAATGAAAAGAGAAAAATTGTTCAAATTAGTTGTTGCAACCAAAATGAACAAGCTTGTTGTTCAATTTAAAAAAAGAAAATGTTTTTGTTGTTTTCGTTGATTTTTGTTTGGTTGGTTTGGAAGGACAAGGTCCTTTGCCTACATACCCAAATGGGATCAAAACCAATGTAGTTCGGGAATAAAAAAAGCCGAGTGATTAGTTATGTTGATTTTAAAGTTTGAAAATGTTTGTGGAAGATAAAATGAGCCAAAGTGGCGAGTGAGTGAAGTTTGATTGATTTTAATTGCAAAAATAAAGTCTACTATGATTAAGATTGATTGAAATTTGAAAAGAAAGTTGCTTGGTTTGAAATCCAAGGCTTTGTTAATGAAGAATATTTTTTGATGAAGTTTTTGAATATTTGAAATGTTTTTGGTTTTTATGATTTTTTCTTGGAGTTAGAAAGAAATTAAGTGCGATAAAATAAACTAAACGCGAGGGAATTAAAAACGATGTTGGATCAAAATAAAAAGGTTTTTTGGGATTATGGATTAAACTATAAAAAATGAAAAATAATGCAATGCATATTTATATACTTTGTTCATAAATGCATGTATATTCTAATGACATAGAAAAATGCAAAATAAAATGAACAATTAGAAATAAAAAATAAAATGCATGAGATGATATGATAAGTAAATAAATGGGATGTTAAAAATAAAAGAACAAATAAAAGGAAATAATAATAAAAGGAAAATAAAATTGCAAAGAAAAAATAAAAGAAATAAAAATTAGGGAGGTGTAAAAATAAAACTGGGGGTGCTGGAAGTGAAAAAAAAGTTCAGATTTAAAGAAATAGGCCCAGACTGTATTGGGCCAGCGTAAATTGATCTGGGCCGTCTGATTAATCAGATGGCCCTGATCTGATCACAAGGAGGGAAAGGCCTAAGCTGTATGATTTAAATCAGGTGGTCTGAGGGGGCTAGGGTGCATGCTAACGCGTACACCCACACACACCGAATCAGGGAGGGGTATATATACCCTTTCCCTTCATTTTTCTCTCATTTCCCAACTTTCTTTCTCTCTCTCTTCTTCTCTCTAGTAACCGAACCTCTCACTTCCTCTCCCCTCTCTCTTGTTTTCATGGCCGCCGGTGAGCTTCCGGCGTGGTGGCCGCCGGCCTAGGCGGCGGCGCCACCGCGCCGGAGAGAACAAAACTCTCCTTTTTTAAAAAAAAATACATTTTTCTCACATCCTTTTCTTTCCCCTTTCCAAATCCAGCCTTAGATTTCTCAAAAAATCTCTCAAAAACTCTAGATCTAGGTTTAAAAAAACACAAAAAGCTACCTTTTCCTTTGTTTTGGATTCGGTTGTGCTGTGCTGTTTGCGTTGGGTTTGAGTTGGTGTGCGTGGGTTGTGTGGCTTGTTATGTGTTGCTGTTCGTGTTTGTTTAGGGGGGAAAACGTGTGTGTTTTACTGCTGGGTGATGTGCGTGTGTTTTGATGAGGGTTGGTTGTTTTGTTTATGGTTGTTGGTGCGTGAGTGCTGGGTATGTTGGTGGGTCGTGTGAGTGTGTTGTGGTGTTTTATGCGCGCGTTTGGGGTGGGTGTGTAGGCTGTTTATGCTGTTTTGTGTGGGTGTGTGATGAGTGGGGGTGGGTATTTTGCTGTTTTGTGTTGCTGGAACTTTAGGGGCGTGTATGTGTGTTGGGTGTATTGGTGTGTGTTTTGCTGGAAATGTTGTGAGTTATGTTGCTTTGTATGTTTGCTGTAAAAAAAATCCAGTTTGATAAAATTTCTTCCTCCTTTTCTTTGTGTTTGATACACTGTTATATAGAGGAATTTGAGCTGCTTCATGACTCAAAAGATTAACTTGCAAGTTGATTTTCTGCAGATCTTTGGATAAGATTTCAGCAAACATTAATGTGGGAAGTGATCTTGTGGGATTTTCTGCTGATTTTGTGAGGATTTTTGAGGATTGTGATGATGAGAAAAACTGGAAAGGGGGCGCCCCTGCAGGCCTGGCTTGACTGTTGACTTTGGACAAAAAATAAAAATAAAAATGATAATGATAATAGTAAAATAATAATAATGATAATAATGAAAAAAAAAAAAAGAAATAACTAAAATGGTAATAATGGTAATAATAAAATTAATGGCAATAATAAAATTAATGATAATAAAAACTGAAATTAAAAGTAAAAATAAAACGTAATAAAAATAAATAAATAAACGAGACAAAAAATTGACATGAGGTATTTTAAAATACCTCCCTGCCGAAATTTCGTCTGAAACGACGAAAATTCTCGGCTTAAAAAAATGAGTAAAACAAGACGAAAATGGGTCAAAAAATGGGGTATGACAGATGCCCCTATTTAAGTTTCTTCGCTACGGAGATTAAAAGTGAATTTTGATTCGACGGGTCGAAGAAACTTAAATACAGAGTACACCATTTTTTGACCAATTTTGACAGCAAAATGTTATTGATGCGATGCCATGTATGCAATGTTATGAATGCTTGCGATGCAAGTATGAATGCAAGACGACAAAGATGACCTTATTGGGAATAAAAAGAGACAAAGGGATACCCGGGTTCGTTAAAGAAACGGGATCCGACTCTACTGGGGATAGTGTTCCACTGGGGAAAAAAAAGTTAGTTGCTCGGGTTATTGCCGAACTGTTCACTGGGGAGAGTGGGCAATTAACCACGGGAACCAAAAAGGGGTAAAATGTCAGCTGTTCGGGTTAAATTCCGAACTGCCACTGACGACAAGGATTGAATGTAAAGGTCAGTTGTTCGGGTTGTTACCGAACTTGTAACACCCATAATAAGATTGCCTAGGATCTTATACGAGTATTAAAATTTCGTACTGGATACATTAATTTACAATATAAAAGTTCATACAAATATTACATCACATTGTAATATTACAATCCAAAGTTTATACAACATCTCAAAACGTGTACATCAAAGGTACAACCATATAATACAATCATCCATAACATAAAACAACAGCACGATCAGTCCGTAGCCTTCTCCTTACCCTTGTAGCGTGCTGATTGCGATCCTGCCTGTGAACCTGCACCAGAAGGAATGGGATGAGACATAATGTCTCAGTGAGCTCTACCCACCTACTGTTTGGCAACCACAGGGAACCTAGGGTCGCCATGCCTACCTTGGCAATTTAGGGGAATTCTAGAATCGCCAAGTCTTATACAACTGCCTATGACTTTAACTATAACCTGCCTGTAACTATAAACTTTCTGTGACTGTAACTATAACTGTGAATCATAAAACAAATAAAGTGTTTTATGTTAGCTGTTAGCGTTGAACAAACAATTAATCTGAATTCATTTTACGGAGGGCACCCCGGGTGGAGCAACCCCGAGATACGTCTCCCTATAAACCGGTGAAATTCCTATCATATCTGTAATATCCCGCTTATGACCCAAGTATTTATCAGTATTGAGACGATGAATCAAAGATATTTTGGGAAGGGCAATTTGGTAATTGCCGTGTTTAGATTTTTATAAAAAGGGAAAAAGGATAATTTTCCCTCATTTCTCATTCTCTTTCTCTCTCTAAAAATCAAAAACTTCCTCTCCTTCTCTCTCTATTCCCACGCCACTCCCTCTCCTCACCAATCATCTACCTCTAACCTCTAATCTTGCCCCAAATCAGCATGCAAGCACACTTTGGTGACTCTTGAGTCAATTTGGAAGTAAAAGGAGCAAGGATGAAAGAAAGGAAATAGGGGCAAAAGCTAGGGTTTTGAGAAAGAGATCAAGCTAGAGTATGAAGCTTAGCAAGCATGGTTCAAGCACGAATTTGAGGTGAGCTCCTAGGGGTTTTAGAACCCACTTTGTGAGTTTTGTTTATTTTGATCAAAGTTGGTAATTGTTACCCTAATCCCTATTGCTTGCAAATTCCTTGTTCAAACTTGTTTTAATCAATCAATTCATAGTTGTAAATCATTCCTTATGATGTTATAGTGCTTGGGTATGCCTTATTATGTCAAAAATGGTGGAAAAATCATGTTTTGAACTAGTATTGAACTGTCAATTTCGCTCGGCGATCGCAGGGCGAGAATACGACGTTTTTCACCAAATTTTCCCTGCCTCAAATCGCCCAGCGAAAATGGACAGCATTTTTATGACTTTTCTGCTTCGTTCTGTGACCTGTGCACGTGTCAGGCGAGGCTTTTGGTAACCATTTTCAAAGAAAACCTTATTTTATAAGAAAAACACCATTGTGGGCATATCCGAGGGCATATAACGTATACGGAATAAGATGAATACGGGATTAGCAACGCATGATGAGTATAAGGGTTAATTGTATAGATAATCTTAAGACGGCGTATGATAATGATATGTCGAACCCTTGATAGGATAACAGGATTTCAGAGTATGAGAATAGGAATTTAATGGAATGATTCCATTACGTGGGAGTTGTTAACTCTTAAGGAAAAGTATATGACTTGGATAAGTCAAGAACCTACTTTAGGTATAAGAAGTCATAGATGTATTCAGTTTAGAATACAAGGATTATAGGAATGTTTCTACAATCATAGTTTCACTTAAGATTATAGTGTTGGTTCTCCAACGATTATAGGTGGCTTATGAGAACGATAAGCCAAGTACCAGGTATTATAGGATAAGAGTTACAGGAATTGTTTTTATGATCAAAGTAATAGATATGTATATTTATATATACACTCATTTATCAAAGTTAAAGAATAATATTTCAAAGTCAAAGGCATGTTCAGCAGACTCCGGGATTCGCCGGATGGGATCTCTCCGAGAGGGTTATCCACATGCAATTTCATAGGGAGTCCGGTGTTAGCCTGATATGATAGGAATTTCACCGGTTCATAGGGAGCTGTCCTCGGGGTTACTCCACCCGGGCCGCACTCCGTAAAATGAACTCAGATTAATTGTTTGTTCAACGCTAACAGCTAACATAAAACTGCTATAGAACTGTTATATGTTTTATGCTTTAAAGTTAAAGTCAAAGTCACAGTTATAGTTATAGTTATAGACAGTTATCAGAAAGTGATCCTAGGTTTCCCCTCGATCACTAAGTTAAAGTTATAGGCAGATTACAGTTATGGTTATAGATAGTCACAGCAAAGGTTATAGGCAGTTCAAGTTATAGTTACAGGAGAACTTATAGTCATAGGCAGATAAAAGACTTGGCGATCATAGGAAATCCCCAAGATTGCCAAGGTAGGCATGGCGACCCTAGGTTCCCTGTGGTTGCCAACAGTTGGTTGGGCTGGAGCTCACTGAGACATTATGTCTCATCCCATTCCTTCTGGTGCAGGGTTACAGGTTAGTCAGAGGTTCGTGACGAAGATCTTCATAGAGGTAATGGATGGAGTGCAATTGCTCGTTGTGTACCAGCTCAGAAGCATTATGGACATTTGTAAAAGTATTGTAACAGTATTGAATTATTGTACAAACGAGTAAACATGTATTTATTCTGTTGTGATGTAATATTATTATTGAAAATTTTAAATGTATCCAGTATCAGTTTAACGCACATGCTAACATACTAGTTACAGTTAGTATGGGTGTTACAATATCAGGCTAACACCGGACTCCCTATGAAACGTGTGGACAACCCTCTCGGAGAAGTCCCATCCGGCGAATCCCGGAGTCTGATGAACACGCCCTATGACTGTGAAACGTGCAAGCACGCCAATATCTTTGAATAATTCTTTAACTTTGACATATAATCATATAACCAATACTATGATTGTTTAATATTCCTATGACATATAACCTTTGATTCTAGGCTCATCGTTCTCATGAGTCACCTATGATTGTTGGAGATCCAACACTATAACATGTCTATAATTATGATTGACAAATCATTCATACTCTCATTGCTCTTAAGCTTGCACATACTTAAGTGAATGTAGGGACTTCACTTACAAAGAGATAATCCCATTACCAATCCCTATACATATCTATATAACTTAGGAGTATAAGTATACATCTCCTAATGCCATGCCTATCCCTCATCCTACCTTAATTCCAAGCCAAAGCTCACGAACAAGAAGCTGCAAAAAGTGCAAATCGTAGCACGATTTCAAGAAATCGGAGCACGATTTTTTGCGAAAGTTCCTTGAAAATCAGGACATAAAATCGTAGCCCGATGCCCATAAATCATAGCACGATTTTGGCTTCAGCAGCATTCAAAATTTTGCTTCCTAGGCTAAACCAAACATCCCCAATCATCAAAACAGCTTATGGGAATAGATTTCTATGACATAAGAACAACTTATCACATAATAATTCATGTATTCACAAGCCAACAAGGGATTAAGGCATGAATCTAACAAACTAGCTCTTAATACCACAACTTCAAAGCTTAAACAAAGTGGGTTTCTAAAACCCTCTAAGAGCTCACCTTAAACTCAAAAGATTGCTTGCTAAGTTTTAGAATCCAAACCCTAGCTTCAAGCTCCAAAGTCTCTACTCAAGACAACTTCTATTTCCTTGGCTTTCCTTCTTCTTCTTGCTCCAAAATTTACCAACACAAGCTTGCTTGCCACAAGAGAGTTTGGGGAGGAATTTGCTAGCTTAAGGGGTGATGATTTGATGGTGAAGATGAAGAGGAGATGGGGCGAAAATGAGAGAAGAAGAAAGAGCAATTTTCTGAATTTTTGAGAGAAAGATGAATGAGTAGAAACCTTGCCAATATTCATATTTATCCAATGAGCCTATTTCTCTTATTTACAACTTTGCCACTCCTCTAATTACCACTTTGCCATTGCTTGCAAACGAAGTTTCTAACGCTTGCAACTGATACTTCTAAGCGGGATATTACACTCTACCCCCCTTAAAGAAATTTCGTCCTCGAAATTTAGAAATTACCTGTAAAAAGATGCGGGTAGCTCTCCATCATCTCTGATTCCAATTCCCATGTAGCTTCACCATAGGGAGAACCTTTCCATATGACTTTAACAATTGGAATCTCTTTGTTTCTCAATGCTTTGACATCACGTTCAATAATCCGTTCCGGTTCGGGTCGGAAAGTGAAATCCGATCTCAAGTCGATAGTTTCCAACTCTACTGGTTGGTGAGGATCAGGAATGAACTTCCTTAACTGTGAAACATGGAAAACATCATGCAATCCTGACATCGCCGGTGGCAGAGCCAATTGATAAGCTGCTGGTCCGACACGTTTAAGTATCTCAAATGGCCCAATAAATCTTGGACTTAATTTCTTTGTTCTGAAAACACCTCGTAATCCTAACTTAGGGGTAACCTTCAGGAAAACATGATCTCCCACTTCGAACTCTAGCGGTCTTCGCCTCTTATCAGCATAACTCTTCTGGCGACTCTGAGCAGTTCTCATTTTATCCTGAATGGATTTAATCTTTAAAGTGGTTTCTTGAATAATCTTAGGTCCCAGAATACTTTTATCTCCAACCTCTGACCAACAGAGCGGTGTTCTACACCTCCTGCCATACAGTGCCTCATAGGGTGCCATTCCGATGCTAGAATGGTAACTATTATTATAAGAAAATTCAATCAACGGCAAATGATTATTCCAACTCTCTCCATCCTCCAAAATGCATGCACGTAGCATATCCTCTAACGTCTGTATAGTTCTCTCAGATTGTCCATCAGTTTGAGGATGATGAGACGTACTTAACTTTAACCTTGTTCCCAAAGCCTTTTGAAAAGCTTTCCAAAAACGAGAAGTAAAGATAGGATCTCTATCTGACACAATGCTGGTTGGAACACCATGAAGTTTCACAATCTCCGCTATGAACAATTCTGCGTACTGAGCAGCCCTGTAAGTAGTCCTAACCGGTAAAAAGTGAGCAGACTTAGTTAACCGATCGACAACTACCCAAATTGAATCATGTCCCCGTTGAGTCCGAGGTAACCCTGTCACAAAATCCATAGAGATTTCTTCCCATTTCCACTGAGGGATCTCCAATGGTACAAGCATCCCTGCCGGCCTCTGATGTTCAATTTTCACTTGTTGACACACAATACAACGTGATACGAATTCCGCAATATCAGTCTTCATCCCTGGCCACCAATAATCCTTCTTTAAATCTTGGTACATTTTAGTGGTACCCGGATGAATACTGAAACTACTCTTGTGCGCCTCTTCCAAGATTAACCTTTTTAAACTAGCATCATTAGGAACACAAACTCTACCTTCAAACAACAGAGTACCATCCGATGCTCTTGAAAACTCTGATTGTCCAATCTTCCTCTGAAGATCCACATCCGACTCTTGAGCTTGTGCGATTCGGGATCGCAAATCACAAGTAACCTCTAACCTTTGCAACAAAATGACATCACCCATTTCTATAACGCTAAGATTAAGATCTCGAAATTTCTCATACAAACCACAGGTATGCATCAGCACTTCTGCTCTAATCAAAGATTTCCTACTTAAGGCGTCAGCAACTACATTCGCCTTTCCAGGGTGATACTTTAACTCAAAATCAAAATCCTTTAAGTATTCCATCCATCTTCTCTGTCTCATGTTCAGTTCCCGTTGATCGAACAAATACTTTAAACTTTTATGGTCACTGAACAAGTCAAATTGTGCTCCATATAAATGGTGCCTCCACACCTTCAAAGCAAAAACTATTGCCGCCAACTCAAGGTCATGAGTGGGGTAATTCTCCTCATGAGATTTAAGCTGCCGAGACGCATAAGCTATCACATTACCTTCTTGCATGAGCACACTGCCCAGTCCTTTAGAGGACGCATCACAATAAACCACATATTTCTTTTCAGGGTCTGGTATTGCTAATACTGGAGCCTTGGATAATTTCTTTCTCAAAGTCCGGAAACTTTTCTCACAATCTTCGTCCCAGATGAAAGGCACATCTTTCCTCGTGAGGCGTGTCAATGGCAAAGCAATCTGTGAAAATCTCATAATAAATCTTCGGTAGTAACCTGCTAAACCGAGGAAACTCCGAACTTCTGTTACATTCGCTGGTCTGGCCCAATTAAGGACAGCTTCAACCTTTGATGAGTCAACTGACACTCCTCCTTTAGAAATAACATGCCCCAAAAATTGGATTTCCGATAACCAAAATTCACATTTGCTGAATTTTGCATATAACTGATTTTCTCTGAGAATGTCCAAAACAATCCTCAGATGTTAAGCATGTTCCTGTGAGTCCTTTGAATAAATCAAGATATCATCTATGAAAATTACAACAAACTGATCCAGGTAAGGCTGGAAAATCCTATTCATGTAGTCCATAAACACAGCTGGAGCATTAGTCACTCCAAAAGGCATTACCAGAAACTCATAATGTCCATAACGTGTTCTGAACGCCGTCTTGGACACGTCTGACGATTTAATACGAATCTGGTGGTATCCTGATCTAAGATCAATCTTTGAAAACACTGCGGCTCCTTTAAGTTGATCCAAAAGATCATCAATCCTTGGTAACGGATACTTGTTCTTAATTGTTACTTTATTCAATCGACGGTAGTCGATGCACAATCTCATACTACCATCCTTTTTCTTAACCAACAATACTGGCGCACCCCAAGGTGACACACTGGGCCTGATAAAATGTTTCTGAATTAAGTCTTCTAATTGAGACTTCAATTCCTTTAACTCTGATGGTGACATTCTGTAAGGCGCCACTGAAACTGGCTCAGATCCTGGGATGAGATCAATAGAAAACTCAACTTCCCGTTCAGGGGGTAAATTACTTATCTCCGAAGGAAAAACATCTAAATAATCACTGACAACAGGAATGTCACTGGGACTCAGTTCTGACTCTGACGTCACTGTAACCATCACATAAAAACCATTATCCTGAGCACACATAAGTTGAGTAAGCTGATGAGTGCGGTTGATTAACTCTGATAAAGCCACACCTTCGGTCGTATCATTTGTAGGCATAAAAATACACTTTTCCGCACAACCAATATACACATGATTAGCAGATAACCAATCCATTCCTAGGATCACATCTAGTTGTATCATGGGAAGACACACCAAATCTATGTAGTATGTCTTACTAGATACGGTGATCGGGCAATTTTCACATATAAAACTAGCTACCACTCCGCCCTCAGTAGCGGTAGATACCGTCATAGGAGGTATCAATGGTGACATAGACAATTGTAATGCTTCTACACACTTGTAAGAAATAAAGGAACATGTTGCACCACAATCAAAAAGCACTTTAACTGGAGTTTGGCCTAAGTAACACATACCGGCAATTAAATCTTCATTTGCCAAAGCCTTCTGGCCATCAAGGGAGTACACTCTGCCCTTACTTGTTGTAGTACCCTCAGCTCCACTTTTACCTCTTCTTTCTGGATAATTTGCCAAAATGTGCCCCGGCTGTCTACACCCGAAACACACACCTGTTTGTCTCATGCATTCACCGTAATGCATTTTCCCACAATATTTACAAGCAGCACTCGCCTGATGTGGAAACGACTGCTTACCCCTCTTAGGGGAACCCTTAGGCTTATTCTCATGATACCTATCTGGAAACTTTCCCTTTCTCTTTTCATATGCTGCAGCTTTCTCTTTAGCGGTCTTGGCAAAACCCGCTTCCGCCACCAAACTATCGTGAACCATCTCATCATAGGTGGTGTTCCTTTGAAGGCTCACTGCTGTATCAATCTCACCTCTCAACCCACGCCTATACTGATTCATCTTCCAATTCTCATTAGCGACATACTCGTTGTGAGAGGAGTAGTACGACAATTCTTCAAAATTCTTTGTAAATTCGGTGACTGACATGCCACCTTGTTTCAACTCAAGAAACTCCTGTTCTTTCTTCACTTTATAAGACATCGGGATATACTTCTCTATCATTGCTTCCTTGAAGTTATCCCAGTTAATCTCCGTATCATTTGCTATCATTCGGCGTTGAGCAGATTCCCACCAATCTTCTGCTGCGCCTCTGAACTGGTTAGTAGCCAACAAAACTTTGCTTTCCTCAGGGCAATCCACCATCCGGAATACTTTCTCAATCTGTTTCAGCCATCTCTTGGCCTCTGGAGGTTCACCTTCCCCATTAAACTCAGGAGGGTGGTTTCTGTTAAACTCCCGGAAGGATGGATTTGCCACTGCTGGTGGTGGTGTTTGCTGTTGAGCACCTTGTCCATGGTGCATCATCTCCATCCATTCATGCTGAGTTTGAGCCTGTTGTTGGGCTTGCTGCTGCATCATAAGCATCATCTGCTGATGCTGTAACGCAGCCTGAGCTTGCTGCTCTGGGTACTGTTGCTGCAACGTCTGCTGCTGTTGCATCATTTGAGCCCAAAATTGCATATTAGGGTCTCCTCCGGCTTCCTCAGCATTTTCCTGATTCGATCTAGGCCTGCCAGGACCTCTTCTCCTCCCAGACATATTATCCTAACTGTCATACACAAGTCAAAGTGATCAGTTTCAACCAGATATAACATTTAGAATAATGTCCCGGATCCAAGAGATCCACAAACTTGAATTGTATTTTAATGACCCATGGCACAGTCTGAATCGACCTGCTCTGATACCAAATTGTAACACCCATAATAAGATTGCCTAGGATCTTATACGAGTATTAAAATTTCGTACTGGATACATTAATTTACAATATAAAAGTTCATACAAATATTACATCACATTGTAATATTACAATCCAAAGTTTATACAACATCTCAAAACGTGTACATCAAAGGTACAACCATATAATACAATCATCCTGTCATACCCCATTTTTTGACTTATATTTTTTGTGTGTTTTATTTGTTATTATCTCATTATTTATTTTTACCTTTTATTATTTTATTATTGCTATAATATTTTATTTGCATTTTATCATTTTCATTATTAAGCCTTACTATTATCATCATCATTATCCTTAATATTATTAATGTTATTGTTATTCTATTTTTCTTTAATAATATCATTATTATTTTGTTACTATTAGTTTTATCTTTTAATATTATTAAGTTTTATTTATTATCATCATTTTATTATTATTATTGTCATTTACTATTTATTTATTTTCATTATCAATTGCATTTATGCATTTATCATTATCATTATTATTTATTTTTACTCATTTTTCACCTTTTATATTTAATTACA